>OX104116.1:69092729-69424301 GCA_944474755.1 Limnoperna fortunei
TCCAGAGGCACTAAAAATAGCTGGTTTCAGAAACTATTTCACTTATTTAAATCAAATTATGCAGAACTAATATAAGTGTAATTTTCTGCCATTGTAAAATGCATTGGGGCTACTAGAGCCATTGATGTTCTGATTGGCGGAAATTAAAATGAATCTTGCTCTGAAAATCTGAGTAGCAAACATAATTGATACTGTATAAATTTTAAGATTTTTGCGCAGATCCTAAATTCAAGATGGCCACAAATTTTGTGTCATGTTTATGTCGATTAAACTAAAGGTTTTGTAATGAATATGTGAGTAATACAGGCTTTCCATGTGTAGAAATAATTTTTTTTACAAGTGTAATTATGAATGACTAAGACTTACCGCAGGTTGTTGGGTCTTTTTTAGTTTCAGATACTAGTAAATATTTTTTGGTTCGGAGACCTTTAATGGATGACAAAAGTATTTTTAGTTGTGGATCAAAACGAACTATATCCGTTTTTTGGGTAACCAATATACTTAAATAATTAGAAACTACAAATATTTAACCAAGATTTCCACCATAAATCGTGTTGTAAATTGTAACAAGAAAAGCAAGACCAGGCCATTTGGACATTCAGAGCTTTTAGTTCCTTGTTTTCCTGAAATTTGCCATTAGTGTTAGGTACCCCAAATCTAGTATGGTGACGTAATCATTACTCTGAATTACTGTGAAGAACGGGATAAACCTATAAAAGATGCCGTATTTTAATGTTTTTTATTTGTATAAAACTGTTAAATTTTGCCCTTTTTCAATTTGTTTTCATGTATTGTGAAAGCGCTATACATTCAACCATGTCTAGTAACGTTTGTTACGAATACATTTGTGTAATTTTTTACCGATTTATTACGACTTTGATGTATTTGCCGCACTTTAAATTCACACTGAAAAATATAATATCATTTTAGATATGCGTTTTTTAGCTCACCTGACCCCATCGGGTCAGGTGAGCTATTGCCATCACTTGGCGTCCATCGTCGTCGTCCGTAGTCGTCGCCCGTCGTCGTCGTCGTTAACTTTTCTTTTAAAATCTTCTCCTCCAAAACCACTGAAAGGATTGCTTTGAAACTTTGCACACATCATCAGTAAAATGTCCTATGCTAAGTTTGCACAAATCATGGCCTCAGACCAACCAACATGGCCGCCATTGCTAAAAATAGAACAGGGGGGTCAAAATACAGTTTTTGGCTTATAGTTCAAAAAGTATAACAGATACAGGAAAACCAAAGAGACTTTCATTCTTCAGCATTAAAAGTTCTACAAAACACTCCATTGGGTCAAAGTTGTATGACGACTCCTTATAGGAGTTATTGCCTTTAATTGTCGAAATTGATTATTTTTGACATTTTTGCCTCAAAATCTTGAAAATTATTAGAACTAGAGAAAGTTAGCATTGCTTAATTGTTCTGATCTATGAGGGCTTCAAAAATGACTTAGGGTCAAGATTGTCTGATGAACCGTTTAGGAATTATTCTCCTTGAACATTTTTTTAATCAATTTTACTGGATTTTAAAAAATCTTCTCCTCTGTAACCCATTAAAGGACTGCTTTGAAACATTGCACACATCATCTTTAGGTTGTGCAAATCATGACACCTGACTACCTTCATAGCTACGTTGGCTTGAAATAGAAAATGGGGGGGGGGGGGGGGGGGAGTCAAGAGAGTTTTCGACTGATAGTTAAAAAAGTATAACAGGTACAGCAAATTTGAAGTGAACCTCCCTTCTCCCTTTAAGCATCAAAAGCTCCTCCTTATAGGAGTTATTTCCCTTAAAAGGTAAAAATTAATGACTTTTGCAGAAGTGTTGGTCAATTCCTTATAGCAAAGAAAAGCTGGATAAAAAAGGGTTGTTTGGTTTCAGGTTCAGGTGAGCGATACAGGCTCCTGGGAGCCTCTAGTTTTCTCAATAATTTTTCCATGAATTTTTAGAGTACAACATATATTTCTGTCAGATTTACACGAGTTTATCTATTTCTATAGTCGTTTCGTTAGCGCGACATTTTTTAAACGATGTTATTATAAACAAAGTTGCTTGAACATATTATAAATATTCGATAAGGAAAATATTAATGCGCAAAACGCATGGGTGCGAATTTAAATACAATTTGAGCAATAAATGGTTATTTATTGTGGACATAGACACACAAATCTAGATATTAAACACTCTTTTAAGGTGCACGACATAATATTTAACGTAACGTCAAAAAAGCTCAAATGACGCTACGTTTGGAGGCCAAAATAACGTGCGCTACGTCTTATTGAATTTGTACAATTTTCAATGTAAAAGAATTAACAAAACTTCATTTGTTTTAAAATCTACCGGTATTATGTACTACATGCAATAAAAAAAATCTACCAGTGCAAACTGCGTTTTGATTAATATTTGTTTTACATACATAGATCAAACCCATGGATGCAAAGCTAAAACTACTAGTAGGTACTCTAAGTGGTGTCAGAGGAGAAGATTGTTTATAAAGTTAACAACGGACAGATAACAGATGACAGACACCTAGTCAATAAGTGATCACAATATAGAAAAGGGACAGACATACGCTTTAGGAAAACCTTACTGTATATACTAGCATAGTAAAAATTCTGATCATTTGGATGCAATTAATCTCTTTACTGGAGTTTTATGAAAATAATTTTAGTCTTTTTAAATTACATCAATGAATTGGCACTTATTAAATGATTTTCAGGTACAAATTAAAGAACATATTTGTAAAAGTACTGCCTCCCTCTTTTTTTATTTTTTCCTTTCTCCCTCCCCCTTTCTCCTTTCTCCCTCCCCTCACCTCCTTTCTCCCTCCCCTCAGCTCCTTTCTCCCACTACCCTGTCCAACCTCTCATATAGCAGTGTCAAACATTACACTTGATAATTATGTTATAAGGGACACAACTCGAGTTAATTTTGTCCTATGTTCTTCACACAGAAAGGTGTAAGACAGGATACAGATTTCCGTAGATCTGTAAATACTTATGGGAAGTGACATGTCCAGGGGACCCAACGGAAGATTCCCTTACAAATTATTATTTCCACTTTCGTGTGCAACCTTTTATTTCAGTTGTTCAATTTATTTTTAATAGACTATGAATCAAGAGATGTAAGTCTTTTAAGACTGTTCCATTTATACGAAGGCGGTCTCAATTCAGAACAATACACGTGATGTCTTTCCCCGCTTGATATAGCTAAATAAATAGGACAAGATCAATCCAAATATTCTAGTTTTCCTGACAACACCAATGAGAAAGCATCATATACCTATATGGCGGAGACACGCTGGGCACGTTTGTGGGTCGTGCATTGGGTTAATCCTAGCAGTACGTTCCAAGTTAGATTTATTGTACGACTTTTAATGAAATTGGCATTTTACGACGCAGATGTGAAGTTCTGGTGTGTAGACGTGTATTTTATCAGCTTCACGGGTTAAAACAAATTGGTAAAAATATATTTATTGTGTTATATTTACTGGTTTGCTGATGCAACCATGCATTTAGACATTGATATTATTAGATTTATCTTATTTTATCGGTAGTTTTAAGTCAATGTCTTGTACGCAATATAACAACATTAAAACCTCAGATTTTGGCACACTCCATATTACCATCCTTGATATACATCTAAACCAGGCTCGATGATGTTTTCAAATGCTGTTATGAAACCAATGAAATAGACTTGGTAATAATCACGAAACAGTATGGAAAGGATTAGAAAAAAATAAGAGAAATTACTAGGCAGCATACAGAAAGGGACACAGGACAGCTGAACAGATGTGTATGCTGCTTAACATTGTTGAACATAGCATCGAGTAGCAATTATATAGCTCTTCATAAACTACATAGACTTTCGTAAGGCATCTAAAAGCATAAACACAGAAAAATGTTGGCAGATCATGAAATTATATGGAATTTCTGATCTTGTCATGACCAGTATTAGGAAGATACACAATGGGATCAGTAGTTGTGTCATCAATAATGGACAGACACCTGATTGAATCGCTGTCAAAACTGGAGTTAAAAAAAGTATGTTTAATGTAGGGATTCATTTTTATTTTTGCTGTAGAATGGATTTTGAAGAGAACAACCACTGAGAAATGAAAGGGTATACGTTTTACCCTCTACCATGAAGACTTAGACTATGCTAATGATATCGCCCTCCTATCTAGCAAGCACCAGATGCAAGAGGAGACTGCAAGGTTGTGGAAACATGCTGAAAGCTTTAGACTCCAAATCAACACGGAGAAAACAAAGCTGTTTGGATTAAATAACAAGAGATCAATGTGGAGAAAAATTGGTGTGGTTATCAACAAGACCTGTGGGTCACCAGAAGACACCAAGCACAGACTATCTTGCAATGCTTTTGCCAGCTTAGCCCTCTCTGGAAGTCTACGAATTACATCAAAAAGACTAAGACAAGGATGTTTATATCGGCAATGTTTTGTCTGTAATACTTTACGGATCAAAAATGTGGAAGTTAAATGATGTCACATCAGCAAATTAGCAACTTTTCAGAGAAATGCTTAAGTATATAGTACTTCGTATCTTCTATCAAATGAAGATCAGAAATGATGAACTTTACTGCAGGACAGAAAAATGCACAGGAGAGGAGGTCTTCATGTGCAGGAGTATGAGGTGGATTAGACATAAGGAAGCCGCATAATGATAATTCAAAAGTAGCTCTGACATGGACACCAGAGGGAAGAAAACAGAGAGGTCGCCCAAGAACAATATGGGGGAGAAGAGTGGATACAGAACGGAAACAACTCGGATGGCAAACAAGAAGCAAAGCAGGCACAGCAGCCAAAAACAGACGAGGATGGCGGAAGGTGCCCGTCAAGCCTTACGAGCCGACTGTGGCTCGAAGAGGATAGTAGGTAGGTGGATTAGTCATTACAAAAATACTTTGTCCTCAGTGACACAAAATCTAGGATTATATTTCTAATTGACAATTTATATGTCATGGTTTTAGAACAGATTTTTTGTAAGACTATCGGCATTTTATGAGTTCAAATAGTGCTTCTCGCCTTGCCGACTAGTACTTTCATCAGGCCGAGTTTCTTGACGCCTATTAAAGAAAACGAAAAGACTTTAGTCCAAACCTTAAAATTTAGCTTCTGCTATACAGATGTCAGTTATCAGCTCTATGTTCGGCGATTATTTCATTACATATATGCAAGTTTGGTTGAGATTATGGACACTATCAATGTTATAAATTCAGCCGCTTACCTAGACCATCGTCTCAAAATAGATTAAAGAAACACTAAAAACTAAACTATACGACAAACGTGATGACTTCAAATTCCCAATGCTCATCAACTTCCCTTCAATGTCCAATAATAGCAATATACTATCAGTTCCGGTATATGGTGTTTACATTTAACAACTGAAACGTTTTCGTAGACCTTTTCGATTCTTGTATCCGTTTGATTTTGTTCTTTTATGGGTTGGATTGCTAACTTTGGTTTTGATGTTTTAGTTTTTCTTTCCTCGTTTTAAATATCCAAAACAACTTATGCCAGCTTACATTCGTCATCATAGAATAAATATCCTGCCTGTACTATAGCTATCTGCAATTTCGTGGAGATTAACTGAAGCAACTTCTATATTTATTTCCTGTTTAATTGAAGCAACTTCTATATTTATTTCCTGTTTAATCGAAGCAACTTCTATATTTATTTCCTGTTAATTGAAGCAACTTCTATATTTATTTTCTCTTTAATTGAAGCAACTTCTATATTTATTTCCTGTTTAATTGAAGCAACTTCTTTATTTATTTCCTGTTTAATTGAAGCAACTTCTATATTTATTTTCTGTTTAATTGAAGCAACTTCTATATTTATTTCCTGTTTAATTGAAGCAACTTCTATATTTATTTTCTGTTTAATTGAAGCAACTTCTATATTTATTTTCTGTTTAATTGAATCAACTTAAATAATTATTTTCTGTTTGGATGTTTCAACCTATATGGATGAATACAAAAGTAATGGTTTAAAAGATTACTTAGCAGACAGGATATGTGGAGATTTCACAAGAGTCGTGAGGAGTTTTGTTCATAAACAATTGTCCTATCTATCTTTTTGATGATATTTATAGGTTATTTGCGTTTTTTGAAACGAGATGCGTTTTCTCGTTCATATCTCATCGAAGGGAGACAGCCCTGAGATTAGATGACGAGAAAATGCATCGAGTTTCATAAAACGTAAATAATCTGTTTATCGCTGTTTTGTAACATTATGACGTCACAGTGTCACTTAACGACGTCTTGACAGCGAGCTGAGATGGGCCCATCTCAAGCTAGTAGAGTGAGATGGAATAATATCGCACACAAAGATCAAAGGAAAATACTGCAAAATAGCGATAAATAATATATATCATCAAAAAGATAGATAGGACAATTGTTTATGAAAAAGAAATATCAAAACTCCTCACGACTATATAATATTTATCGCTATTTTGCAGTATTTTCATAATACAATGTTACAAAACAGCGATAAACAGATTATTTACGTATTTTGAAACTCGATGCATTTTCTCGTCATCTCATCTCAGGGCTGTCGCCCTTCGATGAGATATGGACGAGAAAACGCATCTCGTTTCAAAAAACGCAAATAATCTATAAATATATTTATTAAATTGTGAATAATTGATCATGTTGGATTGATTTTATGCGATATATACACAGTTGCATAATCTACTTGTATATTTTTTTTGTTAATGCTGCATCGTTGTCGAACCGACACTTAGTAAGTGTACTGATTGGTAGCTTCCTTTAGACTCTTTATATAATATTTTTGAAATACCTGTATTGTGTATTTACGTATGGCGTAAAGAATCTGTCACTTTGGAATTGTTGATAACATTTCATAACAATATTTGAATAAAACCAAGAGAAAACTCACTATCACTTAGCTTATATAAAACAATATGTAGAAAGTTCCAGTTCAGTTTTAGCTAAGAGAAAGTTCAAGATATAACTGAATTTGATTTGTTGTCGTCATTTTTTTTTTTTGACATTGAAGACTGCCATTAGTTGGTCGAACTGTGTGTTAAATTTTGACAAAAACTCCATCATTTGTATCATTTATCATTCAGCAAATTTTAATTAAGTACGGACCCTGTAACGTTTAAGATATAAGAGGCAATCAAATTCCGCAGTTCAAAACAATCAAAGAACCATGGGACACACAACAACAACAAACACGCAACAAAACAAAACACAAACATATGCCAGCGACACGAGCACTCAAGAAAACAAGAGTATAGGTTTTATGCTAACGGAATGCCCGATAAACGGAAGATTACGAACGTTGTACACAATATACTAACGTTGTGCGCACAAATTCACGAAACTATACTCGCTCAAAAAAGAAACGCAACATTGGATAATTTTTGTCAAATCATTTTTTGCGGACAAATAACCTATTAATATTCAAATATATGTACACAACATTATAATTACACCTTAATTAAAGGTTTCTAGGTGAAAGCATGTAAGTTCATCCACCAGTGAACGACTGTGGTCGAAATATAGAACACACTATGAATTACGCATTGCTAAAAACTGGGTCGACTTTCACGTGCAAATCATAGGTATTTTTAACTCAGACAATCGGTATGAAACCCCGCAATTTCTTTTCTTGACTGCATTAGAAAAATATAATTCTTGGCCGGGGAATCACATAATGCTGTTGCCAGAACGTACGATTTTCATCGTAGCACAATTTCACGCCTTTGGAGACGCTACCAGCAGCTTGGTACTACGACAGACCGACTACGTTCAGGGCGTACGCGTGTTACAACTCGGGAGAAGGATCGTTACATTAGATTATTCCATCTACGGAACAGGGCTATTTGTGCAACAGAAACAGCTGTAAACGTTCCTGTGTTGCGCTGTATATCACCACTGACAATACGCAATCGGTTACGCTCTCATGGATTGCGGGCAAAAAGACATTACGTCGGAGCAACACTGAAACGCCAACACTGCCAGAACAGGGTTAGATGGTGAACTACCGTTCCTGTATGGAATTTACAGAACTGGAGAAAAGTGTAATTCAGCGATGAGTCACGTTTTCAGCTTGGGTGCAGGATCGTTACATTAGATTATTCCATCTACGGAACAAGACTATTGCTGCAATAGAAACAGATGTAAGCGTCCCTGGGTTGCGACGTATACCACCACAGACAGTACGCAATTGGTTATGTTCTCATGCATTGCGTGCAAAAACCCTTACGTCGGAGCAACACTGAGACGCCAACACCGCCGAGCAAGGGTTAGATGGTGTACTTCCGTTCGTGTATGGAATTTACAGAACTAGAGAAGAGTGTGGCTCAGCGGATGAGTCACGTTTCCAGCTTGAAAAGCGAGATGGTCGCATACGAGTGTACAGGCGCCGAAATGAATTCAAAACTGTGTTGTAGAAAGAGACAATTTTGGTGGAGGCAGTGTTATGATGTGTGGCCGCTATCTCTTTCGCCAGGAACACACAGCTGATACACTGTTAGGTATAGAGAAGAAATTATACGGCCGCATTTATTGCCTGTAATTGACATTCAAAGAGAAATTTTTCAACACGACAATGCCCGACCACATACAGCACGTGTAACAATAAATTTTTTAGAGCAACAGAATGTCAAGGTGATCCGTTGGCCATCACGATTTCCGGATCTTATTCCAATTGAGCATCTGTGAGATGAACCGTATCGGCGCGTGCGCCAACGACAACTACCGCCGCAAAATCTGCAACAATTAGACCAGGCACTTCAGTATGAGTGGCAAAGACTACTGCGTGTTCGTGCTCAACGTTTAATTGAATCCATGCCAAGAAGAGTAAGTGCAGTGTTCAAGCAAATTGTGGGCACAACAGATACTGACATTTTTTGATTTATTGACAATATGCGACAAAATGTTATATTGCATGGTTAAAGAACTCATGAACAAGAAGTGTGCAAATTTTTACATTTCTGTATCAAATATTTATATGATAAATTGTTAAAATAATATATGAAGTAAAATTCCCATTTTTTGAATGTTGCGTTTATTGAGTGAGTATATATATATAAATACGATGAAATATGATTAAACGTTACTTTATAGTTAAGATGCATAGATTGATATAACCTATGGTATACCGTTTCGTTTATAGCATGGTGAACGTATAGTGCATAGTGTCCTGTACTATCAGTACACATGCTGTAATAGTTCTTCTTTCTTAAGTACAATTAGTTTTATAGGTATAGACTTAACTGATAACGAATCAAAACCATATAACGCTATGTATTTTTTTAAATTTATTGAAACCTATATTTAAAAATAATTTTTAAAAAAACTAATGCTAAAACCGTTTCTACATTTATATTACACAATTTGCGTTTTAAGTCATACATTTGAAAAAGCTTTGAAAAATTTGAAAAATTAACTTGAAAAATTATGTATCATTCCCAATTATGTTTAACATCATTCCCAGTTCACTTTAACCTATATACAGTATAGATAGTTAAAAAGAGCGTTTCTTTAGGTGGAACCTCCTAAATATTCCATTTAGTCCCTACCTTACTTCTATTTAATGTGTCTGTCGTCTGCAAATAGCAATATTGTTCCATTGTTCTAAAAAATATTTCTGTCGCCGTACATTACATCAGCCTATATACTGTGCTGACCACAAATTGATTCAACATAAATCTGTCATGCCTATCATTAAAGGTGCACTTTGTCGGTTTGCCAGTAAATTCAAATATTCATATATTCAGCTTGCCATATTATTTATTTAAATGAATTGATCAATAACATTGCAGACACCTCTATTTGAAATTTAAAAAAACGCCCTTAAACTATAATTACATACGCGTTTTGAAATTTTACCAAAACGTGTTTTTTAACATTTCTGTTAATTATAGTTTCAAACGTTTACAAAGTTTAAAAAAAAACAAGCCTTCATGTGTAAATTACAGCTCATATTTCAATTGCAATATATTTCTGCAAACACGAAACTGCTAATTTTTCACAATTCTAAGCATTTAACTATAATATTATAGCTTCTCTTTTCCATACAATTTTTGTTTTCTTGTCTACATCTAACCTGTGTCAGGTGGTGCATAGCCACGGCATGTTACCAGTTGTAAAAATGACACATTTTTTAAAATTAAGTAATAGGTAATTTTCCAAAATCATCCAGAACAAGAATTACTTTATAACGCAAAACATACATACACAGTTATGAATTTTATGATACTGTATTGTAAACACGATTTTAAATTTCGAAGAACTTTATGTAGCCATGCGAAGGTAAATTTTTCCCGTTTGTCGCCAAATACGACAAAATAGAGTTTTAAAATCTTTATAGAGATAAAAGAAAGAATCGCCGGGCAAGTACCGGACAAACTTGAAAGTGAATCGAGTGCACCATTTTTTTCGCCGTACAAAACCAGGCACGCAACAATGTCTCAGCATTGATGACATGTAAAATTAAAGTAGTTTAGTGGTGAAGAAAGACTAGTGAAAGCCCTCTCCCCCACACACTTTTCATCAAGAAAAGTCGAACACACCCTTTTAATTATTCAAGTTATTTATTGGGTTCAATAACTTTTTTTTGCTTGCACAGTATTTGTACAATGTTTTCACGGCACAATGGCTATTAGTTGATTAAATATGACCTTTTATTTATTTTCTTTTACAATCTTTACAATTTTTATAAATTTTAATATTAATTTAAATATTTTGTTATATATTTTAATATTATTTTGTTGAAATTAAAAATAAACATTAGACAAATGAATCGTAATGTACTCTAAGAAAAATAACAAAGGAAACCGACCGAACAACAAGAGCCGAAAGTACAGTGGCAATTACAAATACGGATATATACAAACATAAACAACGCAAAACAAAAACAAAAAACACAAAAAGTGAGTAAACCAAACCCAATAAAAACCATGGGAGTACTCAAGTGCTCCGGACGAGTAAGCAGTGCCTGCCTCTAATAGACATTACTCATTTTTATGTCTAAGAAAAAGTCACAACCAGGAATAGGAGACTATCTATAACTCAGCGAAAATGTCCGATTGTACTATAGGGATTGATTTGCCATAGCAATAAAAAAGGTCATGGTGACGGCCATAAAACTTCTGGAGTGATAACATCAACTCAGGTACAACAATCACTTGTTTGAGTAGTTTAGTAGTTAACGGTAGTGAACGGTGTAGAAAATCGGAATACCCGTTCGCAGGATCCAGAATAACGTATAAAAGTGAAATGTAGACACCATACCCTGGAGCTGCTGTAATGTTGCTATCGATTAATGAATGGGAAGATGACAATCGGAAAGTGGAGGTCATCACGTTTGTGGTAGAGTCTAGTTTGTAGGTTTCCTGAGTATATTTCTAGAAATTATACGTAAGAGGCCGACATAAGTGTATTGGTGGTGTCTTTCATGTCAAGCTCGCTATGGTAAATAATGCAAATGCAGTTTGTTTGTTTGTTTGAGTTTAATGTCCGTTTCAGAAATTTTTCAGCTATATAATGGCGTCTAGTTTTCATTGGGAGAGGAAGCCGGAGTACACTGAGAAAACCACCGACCTGCGGTAGGAAAACTGGCTATATATCCTTGTCAATTAAGATTGGAGTCGATTACACTCTGCCTGCAGCGAGAATCGAACGCGCAATTTCAGTGTTGACAGACCACGTGATCAATAGTAGACGAACTACCCTAACCACTCGGCCACCGAGGCCCTTAATTTCAGTTGAGAAAAAAATAATTTATAAGCTGTCTCAAAAGCAAAAAGATGAAGATTGAAGTAAATGCTTTTGTGGTTTTAGAATTAAAAAGTATGTTTAATAAAAAAAAATAATTAAGTATATAAACATAGACATACAGTTACAATTGTAATATCTCTGATATATCTGTTCCTAAAACTCTTTAGATTATGCAGACAGTTTGTTGAAAAGTATTTGGATTAACGATAAATTTATAACATATAAAATAGATCACTAATTAATCTATCGTTGCGTCTCAGGTAACGTTATTGTAATTTCGCTTTTAGGTGGAAACAAAGGACCATTCTATTTTTAAGGCCCTAGTTATCATTTATATACACCAAGAAAATCACAAAAATATACACACAAATAAAATGACGTCATAGTGTGCTTCTATCTCAGTTCTGCCTTTGGGTTCTCCACGTTCTATTTAGTATGCCTTCAAAATATAACGAACGATATATAGACTGGCAGACAATGAAAAAAGTCACATGACCGTATACCAACATCCGGACGAAAAACAATCGATACATGTATTAGCATTATAGGCAAATTTTGATCACGTGGTACAGAATGCTACAGAGCTCACCGCTATTTGCAGAGCAGCTTCGCTGTCATATACAAGCCGTGCTCGCTATAATTAAAAAATATTCAAATGATTTTTATACATTTCTTCGTAGGAGCCGAGTTACATTTGTAGCTAACCAAAATGTCATCCAATCAAATTCTTACGCCAAGCTAAAGGCGCAACAATAACTATTTCAAAAAGATGAATCCAGCACTCAAATTGCAGTTTGAGGTCTGGATGATCGAGACTAGATACACTGAAGATTGGTGTCGGGCCTCTAAACCATGCACCATATAATGTAAAGCTAACACAAACGGAAACTACAATTAACGATAAAATAAACGATAAACCATACGATGCATGCAGGAGAAAACTATGCACGATATACATGGACGTTATACGGTAGAAAAACGATACCACATACAAACGGTATATGCAGAATGTATGGGCGTTGTATGAACAGTAAGCGTACGATGAAGGAACGATAAAATCGTTAAAGACGCTAGGAAAACTTCCTCCAATTTAGCTAGTCTGTTAGATGTATATAGGATGATCGCTTATCACACATTTTGTATTTAGTTTATGTGTTCAAAATGACCTTTTAATCATTTAACCTCCTTAAGAGAAGCTTGAGAAATAATATCTTGAATATAAGAATACCAAAAAGAAACAGATATTTGCACAAAGGGGATAATACTTTAAGAACTAGTTGGTGTTATCTATAGCAGTAAAAGTTTTACCTAGACATAGTCAGGCCATTGTAGAAAAATACTCCCAGAATTTCTGCCATCTTGGGGAAATAGAAGATTAAATCCAGTCAGAAAAGTCAGAAGCTTAGGAAAATTATGATTCAGAACTATGGAATTAATGTTAACAATTTGAATGGCTTAAAAGAATACAAAAACTAGTTCTCGTTCTAAACTCAGCAAATTTTTCGACAGGTCTCAGGATCTAGATTCTTGTTTAAAACAGTCAAGTAAACTGAGGTCAAGGGAATTGTTTGTTGTCTTATTATTGCCCTTTTTCAGGAGACATAAGCTACTATTATAGCATAATGATAATAACTAAACTGAAATTAAATTGTGATATACAGAATAATACCAATCCACGCACGCACTCAGAGTCTGTGTGCAAGACGTAATAAAATATTCTTGACATGAGAAACAATGGAAATAAAACTTTCAGTACATTTTATTCTTGCGTATTATATTGTTGCATTATAAACATATACTTAAGTTCAAAGTAGAAGGTAGAAAGTGGCGATTTGTTTTTTTACAATTAAATATTTACTTTTATAATAAACAAACATGCTTATATAATGTTAAATGATGCATGATAGAATGCTGAAAAGCAAATAGATAAATTACACATTTTTTTTACATCCTAAGGTATACATTATTATACTGGTCTGTTTATTTCTATTCGTATTCTTTCCGACGGTTTCAAACATCCATCCTTAGCAGGAATTGTATGTTACTATTATTTCTAATATTACCGACTTATAACTTTATTATCCGAAAACCTTGGACGTTTCTTGGTTTTCCGTCTCAATTTTTTAATCGTTTTTACGCAATGCTCTAAAGATTCCGGCAGCCCATATACGTGTCTGCTTAGTTTCTCGTGTTCTAAGACACGCGGGGTTATATACTGGGTTTGGTTGCGGTACCAACAGAGAATTTCAAATTTTTCCCTAACTTCCTTCAACTGTTCATATTGTTCAAGGGCAGTTTCAAGTTTCTTATTGCGTTTCTCTTTAGCTTCTTCTTTCTTGATTTCTTCAACCTGTTTTATGCGTTTTTCCTTTCTCATAGCATTTGTATTTTCGCGCTCGTCATGTGTCTTGTAGTCCGCATAGACTCCATTTATGTCGCGAAACACTTGCTTTTCACGTCGACTTAATTTTTTCTCTGGTGAATACCAAGAGGGATATTTGGGCCTTATATCGTACACAAATTGTAATTTGTAGTCTTTATCTCGCTTAGGATATTTGTTTACCAATTTTTCGGTGTCCTCTACATAAACTTTATTAATTTCCGTATGTGTATTTAGTGCTGGTAGTGACACGGTGCTGTTTTCATTACTTCCTCTTGTTGTCTGACGATGTGTTTTCTCTTCAGTCATTAATGCCAAGAAGCCAAATGGTTGCCGAGGGGTTCTAGATTCTTCTGTTTTTAAAATACTTTTACCAGATTTGGAAGATCTCAGAGATTTGGGACTGTCTAGCGGTTTCTTCTGGTCGTTTTTCTTCTTCTTCGTAAAAGAATTGTTGTTGACAGACGATTTTCCACCTGTTGTTTCGCTATCCGTATACCAAACATCTGTTGAATGAAATTCATCGTTGTCGATTTCATATTTTACATTGTTTTCCTTTGTTTTACTATATTGCTTTTTGTCAGCAGCTTTATTTACGGAATCGTCTTCCATTTCTGGATGCTTTAATGTTCTTATGTCGTTTTTTGATTTTCTATCGGAATTGTCTCCAGTGGTACCTTGTGAAATGTTTTCATTTTTATTCTGTGATTTTGATAAAACATGCTGATCCGTCGTAGCGTCACTAATTTTTAATCTCCCAGATTTTTGTCTTTCGGGGGTTTTTACACGTGAAGGCACGTCTGAATAGTTATTCGTGCTAGAATTTGTTGAGTTATCTGTAAGTTTCCCAGAGGTTCTACTTTTGGCAGTATTTACACGGTCGGGTTTCACGCGTTTTTTCTCATAGTCTAAATTAACTTCATCATGTATCACATTATCTATATCCTCGTTGTTCTGTTTATTGTCTGCTTTGTCATTGTTTGCTTGCAATTCTTTGTTGTTGCCTGAAATAGCATCCCTAGCATTGTTATCGCCCTGAGGAGAAGATGTTGACTGAGCCATCGGTTATTTTAGGCTGCTAAGTCTGCAAAGAAAAAAAATGATAGTCTGCTTATTAAACAAAGAATTTGTGTTTTACTCTCTATGAGTCATTTGGTGGCTTATTCATCTACTGTTGATCACATGCCTGTAAACACATGCGTAAATGGCCGATTCTTGGTACATATTATAATGGAACAGAAGTGTCACTTTATTTGAATAAAGGTTAATTTTCTAGGAAAAGTCAAAATCCTCAAATTTAAGTTTGCCAAAGAGTCGAAGAAAATGTTGTCCAACACCTCTATAATGCCATAATAACAGAATACAGAACCAACAGACTCGATTCTTATTTCAAAACAACTACACAACACGTAACTACAAACAACCCAGGTAAATAATTGGATACAAAATTGTATTCGTATAGGAACACTAAGGACATGTGTACTAGAAATTCCTGAAATCCACTAAAGGCTATTAACTGTTGGTAAAACGATTAAATGCCCACAGTAGTTATTTAGGTGATAAGTCTGGTATAATTACGAAACTTTTAAGCTTTTTAAAGATGAGATGTTGGCCATCCTCATGAGTCCATAAGAGCGCAGAGGGGGTACACATGTATAAACAAAGACATAATAAACTTATGTCATTTGTTAACGAACTTAAATATATTTCAAATGTAGTTGAAGTTCTATTTTATAAGGCATAATAATGGCCAAAGGCCTAAAACCTGTTAGTTCGAAAGTCTAAGATATATGACTAAAGCATCCCATTGATTCGAAAATCTATATAAAACAGCAATTTATGGTTAGAAACTGTTCTAAGGAGACAGGGGAATACAAAACATTGAAACTCAGACGACCATATTACCTGTAAAAATAACCCAAAATATGTAAACAGGTCAAATGTCAGTACTTATTTCTTCTGCACGTTCTATATTACATAATTTTTCATATCTTATATACATTACTTCCATGTTCTAACTAATCAAAGCATTAATATATAATATAAAGACCTGTATACAGATGAAAATTCGGATTATACTATTAATTATTACCCAAAATAAAATTTTTCAGCCATTAATATTTTTAATTAACCTAACAGTTTATCTCCTTCCGTCATAAAGGATATTTCATAAATGTACATGTAAACTACAAATAGTACATTTTGAAGAATTGTGTAATATTTTCAAGTGAAACTTCACAGATAAGTTCTTAATTTTTGTATACAAAACTCACTATAACATTTATACTAAGGATCCATCATGTTATTTTTAGTATTTGTCGTTGCCAAGAACAGCATACAGCAGTTATTTCGTAAACTTCTTACCCAACCATTTTAAGCAGCCATTAATGAAATAAAAAACATTTATATATTAAATTAGCTTACCTGTAAAATTACTTCAAGGAAAATTATCACAGTAAAACAATCCAACTTTCAAAAATAATGTTAACACGGGATTAACAATTTTACATATTCTAGAAGATTAAATTTTAAGTCGTTTTAAAAATATTTGAATAGTCATTAATTGCCGATGGGAGTCGAACAATTCAAAGATTAATACATTTAAACAGTTACACAAACAGTAAAACAAGTTTGGAATAGCGATGTCAACAATAGTAGGTTAAAAATCCTCTGTAATGTTTGGTCCAACAATATAAATTTTCAGAGCATCGCCCAATTCAAGAATCATTACTATTTCTTATGTATACAGCCGATAACGTATACAAATCGCTGTATATTTGTTAAAAACAAATAAATGTTTTCTTTTAAATGTAAATATGTAAACTTATTTGGCTTTAAAATGATGTCTTAATTATTTTACAAAGTATCTACTGTAATAAAAACGGTTCATGCGTGTACACTAATACAGATATTTAATATATGTTCACGTGGGAAAACTACCACCGTTCAGATGGACAACTGGCAATCGACTTCAGCCATAATGAACAAAGATTTCAGTTTACCTGTCAAATGTCTCAATTCTTATGGGGTAGTCCGAAAATCTGGACTCCATGATAAAACGGTCTTTTAAGTTAATTTCGGAAGTCTGTTATTTCAAATTTGTTTATTTAAGTAATTTTCTGGAAGCCAGTAGCAACTGCCATGTAAAAAATAACTGAAACAAACGGACATAAATGTACTTACGTGTAAATTAGTTTCAAATGACACATGTAAAATTTGCTGAGTCATATAATCATTTTTTGCAATTACATCCCATTGTCATTGTCTCTTATTTTCGACCGACATTTTAATTGTTGATCGTCCAACACAATGTTAAAGAATAAGGTTGATTACGGTTACCGCTTAATACATTTAAAGTTATACCATAACAACGTTCACTACTTGTATTTGTTACGGATCAGCTGGCTTGATGTTTTTAAATTACACGAATCTATATATTTATTAAAACTTCCATGGATGTCGTCTGGAAATTGTATATCTATGAATAATTAACGGCCTTTCATCATAAACACAAATGTGTGAAATTACATAGGTTAGTGGGAAATTAAACACAATTAAGGACAATCAATAGAAATTAAAGATAGATGACAATAAAATTGGATATTTGTTTAGAAAATTGAACGCTTCTGTTTACACATCTCATATGAAATTTTCACAATATATTTTAATGATTAAATTTTATCCGTTTAAAATCATGAAACCTCGAAATGTTAAGTTTTGAAAGTCGAAAATAAACAAAATCCGACATTCGATTTTTAAACCGATTCATGTATACTACAGTGCGAAGATTATGTTCTACGTGCAAACTGCACACCGATATGACTAAACGGTCAGGTCTTTGTTAATTAGCAGAAAACGGATCTAATATATCATTTGATATACAATATATATTTTTTATATTCGGAATCGCGTTTTAACTTAATGAACACATAAAAACTCCAGTACACAATAAATGAGATTTAAGGAATTTAAAACTTTAATGTTACTTATAATGAAATGTATACTGAACCGGAAAATAAACGTCGCATTTTGTTTAGAAAATTTGTAAAATACCGACAATATATTTTTCATTTGATATCATTATACAAGTTGTTGCAGCACAATGTTATCGCAATTCACATTTAAATTAAATATTCGCTTCAGTGATTTTTCACTGATGTTAAAGAACGTCCGTAATTTAAACCTTTCGTGGAACATACTTGGAGGTAAAATTTTGAAAAGTTAAATTTTCATGTGTTTTTTGCTCAATATGGGTATAAAAGGCGTAACAAATTTAATGACTGTCAGTGTTAGTTTTGACGATTCAATCCGCAACAGATAGGACAAGCCATTTTTAGACCGCATACTAGACAATCCACTAGACTTACAGCCAACGACTTAATTGCGTCTGTGGATACGCTTCAATATAATAAACAGATCAAATGACCGGCCACAGACACAGAGAGGAAGATCACAAGCTACTACCTCTCACCAGAACAGAGGCACTGTCCTTCCCAAAATGACGAATCGGTTAACTGAAACTGTACGGTATACTGTCGGAACACACCAGCGACCAATTAGCGCCGATACAGCTCGTCATCAATTAGCTGATTGGAACATTAGATGTCGTCGTCCCATCAGACGACATGTTCTTGCGTAAATAGTCAATTTCTGGTACAGTTGACCCAGTACAGATAGCTCAAGCGCACTCAACTGTTCTCGTTGTGTCATCAAAAACGCACGGTAACACAACAACGTTCATGTTCTTGTTTTTTGGGCGTTCTGATTTCATGTCGGATATTAAACAATGGAGAGTCTATGGATATCGCGATGTTCAAGGGGTTGGCTTACGGAAGAAATTGGTACTTTCCTGCGCTTGTGGAAAAGTCGCAAATGATCTTCTACCCATGAGAGAAATTGTGTATGACATAAATTTCTATCAATCATAGATAAACACATAGACTTTCTCCAAAACGTATTTAAGAATCTATTAAAAATTTGAAATTATTTCAAAACAAACGTCTGTGCATTTGTAATTTTGTGGAAGATTCTTTTGCGGTTCAGTATATACCGGTATTCACATTTTATCATATTTTATGAATCCATATATTGAAGATACAAAAACGGAAAAATAAGAAAGAAAATAGTTACACGCTTTTATGAAAAATAAAATAAAATAAAAGCAAGAACATGTGTCTCTGCGACAGTAATGTCCGCTTGGCAGATATAGGTAAATACTCCTTTTTCTAAGTTCACTCAAGTGTGAAGTATTAGGCGCAGTCCTACATAATTTTGCTCATTATGTTGTTACTTTGTACCAAGTTTCATGAAGATGTGAAGTTATCTTCAAAAAAAAGCTTCAATGCAAAGGTAAACCTGAAGTGGGAGGAACGCACACTGACAAAGACCTAAAATCTATATGTATCCTCAGGATACCAAACTTCTGTTGGCTTACGTAACAAGCTAATTATAACAATTTGATTAAATTAAAAAATAGAACTTCATAGGATTAGTTTCTGTTTTGCTTAAATTATTCATATTTTCTGTAGCATGTTAAGAGAAACACTTTCTTCCATCATTCAAATATCTCAATAGTAAAAAATTGTCTTAAGAATTAACATATCATTACTATATGTCCAGTCTACAAACTGTTATTTCGTTTCGTTTTGTAAGATTTTTATTTGATATGTTGCTTTCCACGAATGTATTTCTGCAGCTATCTATGAGCGGTAGATATGAGATGCTATACATGAATATTAAGAAGAATATTACTACCCATGCAATTCGTTAGACAAAAGCTATGTTTTCCGCTATGTGGTTTCATTGTTTCTATGCATACAGCTAATTTGCACCCTTCATACGTGCATATTATAAATATTAAACTATGTTTTGCACATTTATACAAACAGCAGGCACTTTTATGTTTTTAAATTTTACATTATTAATAGTTTGATTGCCGATCTTCATACTTGTCATTTCACTGAAATTAGCAAAATTAACAATTTTCAACATGGCGGACACAACTCAGCTTGGGCTCAGGTAGGGTTTTGTGGCATTTTAATGGCCCAAATATTTCTTAAAAATTAGGAATTATTTGAAATTTGAAGTAAATGTTAAGAAACTGCAAAAATACATTTAAGAGGACATTGCCTGGTAAGAGTAGTACTGCAATTGATTCTTGTCTTGAATTGAAAATGTGGTAAAGAACTTTTTATGATACATTTATAAATGATTTCTATAAATTAAAAAAAGACCTCAAAGAAGCTACCAAAAAGTATTAGAATTTTGCGTGTTTTTGATTGGTCTAAAAACAACTTTTGGGTCACGATAAATCGCAACAGTATTAAAATTACATAAAATGTTTGTACGCTGCACGATTCCGCTGCATAGTAGTCAAGCGGAATACGATATCGAGCTGGCTTTTATGTTTTAGCCAATCAGAATAGACGTCTTAACAAATTCATTCGTACAATCAAATCGACTGTATTAATTGTACATCGTGCGTGACAACAACAAACGGTAGAAACGTCTTCTCTGCGATATGTTCACTCAATTATACTCTTCTCAATATTTGAAACTGGAATTTCAGGATTACCAGCAAATTGATATCAAAATGCAGTATTAAATAAAAAATACTAAGGGTAACAACAATTACAAAATGTAAGCAGGGGCTCCAGTAGAAAAGGCATCCTCTGTTTTTCTGATCAAGACCCGGGAGAGGGTGGTTTTATTCATGTAATAAAACAATTAATCACTTTGATATACGGTCGCTATCAGGATTGATCAGCCCTAGCGGCTCGGTGAATATCACGTGAGAACCTGATAGAACAGAATATAGAATATCTTAATACTCACACTGCAGATTATCCAAATGAAACGTATGATAAACCAGTAACTCATTTAATACACAGCCCTTGTTATTTACACATACATACTGCCCCTGCTTCATCTATGGCACCCATTTCCTACATGGCATATTTATGTTGCTGGCAGCACTATGGGCCAATATTAAACAAAAAGTAAGTATTAAAAAAGGCGTATGTCTACGGATAGAGTGTTTACACAAGCTGAAATCGAACATTAATCATTTTCATTTAAAATTCTTCTAATCGTCTAAGTATTTTACATTCAATTTCTTCAACGGATGATTGAGTTCAATTATATGATTATGAATAATTTAAATAAATATATATACAGTATACAGTAATTTCAGTAAATGCGAATACTGAGTGCAATAGCGCGAGAGATGATTGTGACACATTTTTTTGCTGGAAAACCAAGATTAGAGTGGGGGAAAACATGCGAAGGCGAAATATATGTCCATGAACTTTGATCATGAATGGTTGAACGTTATTGAAGCAAACATTGAAATTATATTTATGGAATTTCATAAGACTTAACGACGACAAAACGTGATGCTTGGATGAAGAAACGATGAATTTTTATTCCGATGTGTTATGTTTAATTGAATAATATTTTAATATATAGAAACAAGTCATTGTTATATGCTAACAATATTGCCTAAAGGTATATCGATGATAATAAAAAGAACAATTATGTAAGTTCGTGGTACATGTATATTCAATGACGATTCTTTCACAGGTAAGCTTTTGCTAAAGATGTGTTATTCTATATGTCAGTGATTTGATGAACAAATGACGGAAAGATATGAACAATTAAGAAACGAAGTTGTTAAACATCTAGAATCTAAAGTAGAGCAAATAAATATTTTAAAAACCCACAAACTTAAATTGATGAGCAGAATGCAACAATTAAATCGCATGTTGAAAATAAAACGGTAAGATAGAAAAACAGGAACATATTATATAAGAACAAAGGGAGACAATTATGAACTTTGAGAAAACGATCTCCATGTGGGCGATATTGACTGGTGTCTTGACGAGCAAGAAAAATATTCCAGGCGTACAAGCCAAAGATTTCGTAACATACCCTGTCCTGACACCAGAATGTTAGAAAAATAATCGCCAATAGTTGAATATAATTTAACACCCTCATCATTATCAACGCATGGTGGTCATCAGACGACAGAATGCTTGCTATCAGAAAA
The DNA here is from genome assembly GCA_944474755.1 of Limnoperna fortunei. Taxonomy (NCBI): domain Eukaryota; kingdom Metazoa; phylum Mollusca; class Bivalvia; order Mytilida; family Modiolidae; genus Limnoperna; species Limnoperna fortunei. The sequence continues at coordinate 69,114,932 of OX104116.1, forward strand.
CGACACTTGAAAGTTAATCAACTGCGGTATCGACTATACTGACGATATATTTTCACTGCACAGTCTGAGCTTTATTTTTTGTCAAACGAAGAAAATACATCTTGCATTTGTTGACAGGATGGAAATGGAAATATATGGAGTGTATGAAAAAAATCGCATCCGGCGAAGCGTTATCTGATAGGAGAAATTTTATGCACTCCACGTGTTTCAGTATCGAACCTGAAACTGATTATTTATTCCGGCGATGCCCCCTCACCGTATATTTAAAATGTAAAAGTGTAAGCGTCTCGAAATATTATAAGTATTGAAAAAAAAGATATATGGAATATTTTTAATGTTGAATAAATGGTTATGACCTAGCTCAGATATGTTAGAAAAGTATGCAAATCACAGAATTTTGTACTATGGCTAAAACAAGTACTAAAGTTCTACCTATAAATGAGATGGTCGTTTGTGGATTTTTTCTGAAAGTACATCAAGGTTATATTTTGCATAAATTGTTATTATCTCTTATACAAATAATTGAAAGAGGTACTCAAAATGAAAGTACTGTATAATGCTTACTAAAGAAATTGCTTAGTTAGTCCTTTTTTAATCTTCTCTACATTTACATATAGCAAAAATCACAGGATAGTGGCGGCATCGGCGGCCGAGTGCATGGTTAAGGTAGTTCGTCTACTATTCATCAAATGGTCTGTCAACACTGAGGTTGCGGTAGGAAAACTGGCAATCCTTATCAATTAAGATTGGAGTCAAGTAAACCCTGCACGCAGTGAGATTCGAACCTGCAACCTAAGTGTTGACAGACCACGTGATTAATAGTAGACGAACTACCTTAACCACTCGGCCACCGAGGCCCCTGAATCCAAAATGGGACAACATGGCATAGTTTAAAAGATAGAGTGGTCAGATAGTGAAAGCCTTAAGATCCTATTGTGTTAGATCGGGCTGGTCAGTAGTATAATGTAAGGGTAAGTGCATTTAAAATGTTATCTGTTATACCACTATGATGTAATTTTCTTATATAAAAGTGCAGGTACGTTGACAGTGTTTTCTTTATGCTAAAGATGTCTTCAAAAAGATGTTCCGTACACATGCATTTGTTCTCCTTGGGTAGGCTAAAGAATACAAGATTTTTTCCAGAACACTTTGAACACCAATATAACTTTTATTGATTTTAAATCAAATTGCTGTAGGGATATTGGCTAAATTGGTCCTCCTGCAGTGTTGGTATAGGTATAACTGTGTACCGGTAACACGTTACCCATTTGTGTACCATACAACCGAGAATACATATGTTGTTTTCTGATTGGGTCAATAGTAGTTACATGTGTAACTTTTTTTGTCTGTCAGCTCCTATATGAATTAAGTTTTAAAGGTTGTTAAAATTTTCTCAGATCTTGTAAGATAAAATTTTTGTAATTTTTAAAATAATTTAGTATTTTACATTCACTACATTAGAAATGGCACGTAAAAGTGGGAGAGTCTCAAAATAGTATAACTGAAAAAAAAATGATTACGGATATTATTTGTCATACTTTTTTTAACGTTGTATGAAATTTTGTTAATTTTCAGCCCAGATTAGTGCTGTTCAATGTTGGGAAGGTAGCAAATCGCAGAAATGCTAGTAGTTTAGACTATGGCTTAAACATTTACTACCGTTCTGCCTAAGGCGTCAACTATCGACCGGTCGAACCATGGGATTCGAAAACCTGAACATTCTCGAAAAAGTACATTTGAGTTTTGCAAGCATGCAAAACGAGATCCATAGTTTTAAATAATTTACCTGGAACTGGGGATAATAATAACAAATTTCTTTATATCGTAACATTAAGGCACATACTTCTCAATATTATTTGAACACTATATAACAGAAGAAAATCTCATCAATGTTATGTAAATTGATATATATGAACTATAACAATTTTAAGAAATTGTTGCGTTTTATTAAGGGTATTTTTTATAGCAAAATCAAAAATATTCTTACAGAATGAATTGTTTAAATCAAAAGTTAAAATATCAGGTTGGACAGTTAGGGTTTGCAAAGGTAAATCAATCATCAAAACGTTTGTTATATATTGTTCAAACATGAACTCAAATTTGATCACTTTCTTTCATTCTTTGTTTTAATTGAAATTGTGTTAATTACGAGAACAGAGAGGTTATGCAAACTTAGCCACTCCGATGAGTTTCATTATATTTAATGTCTTCTCCCCTCTTCAAAACGGAACGGGATACATACTTTATGCTTTTGTTGTACAAATGTTTATATTGTTACACTTAAAAATGTATATGCAACAGAAAATATTGTTTTACTGGAAATATTATGTAGATTCAATTATATATCTATGGAAGTGTGTCCTCCTGGTTAAAGTTTAAGTCTTTACAAATGCTAAATATGTTGTATTATGTCATTATCATATCTGCAACTATGCAACTGTAAACGAGAAATACAACTATAAAATTAAACCGTCATTTGTTCTGAGAACAAATGAAAAGGTCTTTCCCACTGTTCCTCTAAAGTCATAAAATTTAGGTGATGCTATGGTATTTGTGTTTTGCTAAAGCACAAAATGTCGCTTCCAGTCATAAAAAATGAGTTATTTAAGTAAAGAAAGTGGTCCCGAACCAATAATTATATAATAATAAAATTATATGGTTGTTAAGGACTTTCATTCCGTTGCTAGGGACAAAAGGCCACTTCCGGTCATGAAATGACATATTTAAGTAAAGTACATCATTCTGATTCTAAAAATATATATGGTTTCTTAGGACTTTTTAAAAGAGTTACCTTGTTGCTATGGTATGACCTTGACCTATGACCTTTGACCTGGCTCAAATTGAAGCTCTTTTCCTACTGATCATGTTAAACCTATATGTTTACTATATTATCTCTAACCGTTTTCAAGTTTTAACCAAAAAACTGATTAACCGAAACGCGTCAAGGGCTGTAACTCGAAAATGGTTCATCGCACAGCTTCGGGCCAAAGTACCAAATGGAGGTCTTGATAAGAGCAGTATTTTTCCCATTTATTGTCTTCTTTCTTTTAAGGTTTATGAGATATAGTGCTAACAAGACCAATATTGACATTTGACCTTGACTTTTGACCTTTGACCTTGGCTCAAATTGAAGCTCTTTTCCTACTGATCATGTTAAACTATATGTTTACTATATTGTCTCTAACCGTTTTCAAGTTTTACCCAAAAAACCAATTAACTGAAATGCGTCAAGGGCTGTAACTCGAAAACGGTTCATTGCACAGCTTCGGAGCAATGTATCAAATGGAGGTCTCGATAAGAGAAGTATTTTTCCCATTTATTGTCTGCTTCTATCTTTTATGGTTTATGAGATATAGTGCTAACAATACCTATGATGACCTTTGACATTGACTTTTGACCTTTGACCTTGACATTTTCAAATGTAACATATGTCACTTAGGATCAATGGTGGTGGTCCCAAGTCTCTAGGACTTAAGGTTTTCGAGAAAAAATTTTTGACGCGTTGCGTCATTTTTCAGGTCAAAAACGTGTAAACCGGAAGTGGATTAAGAAAAAAAATGTGCATGTTAAATCATCGCCATAAGTCGCCCTACACTTTGCACACTTCAGATTTTGATATCTGTTACCGTTTCTGAGTTTATCTGCTAACAAGATTTTCGGTGTTGGGGCAGATAACTCTGTTACTAAAAAAATAGAACAGTCTCACAGGGTGAGCCAGGTCATCTCCTGGTATGAGCGATTAAACGTACCAAGTATCATAATGATATGTCGAAACCCCTTCTGGCAAACCCATTTTGGAAATTTAGGGAGAAAAAGAAAAAAAAATAATAATCATAAGAAATACAAGGTCTTTCCCTTGGAAAGGGGGAAAGACCTTAAATATATCACCAACCTTTTATCGAAACAGCCTTCTCAGTAACTGAGGGCAGTAAGTCCGTCATTCAAAATGGAACTGATATAATAGCTATCAAGTCTTTATTCCACGTGGTGTTTCGAGACAATGTACTACCTTTTGAACTTTATATTTACATCCATTGACTAAATAATGTTTACAACAAATTAACACATCATACTGATTTAAACAGTATTCTGAGTAGATTAAAGAAATGATAATCCGTTCTTCATACATAAGTTGGGGACTTACTTGTGTAATCCGTCAACTTATAAATTAATTGAATTATTGTGAAGCAAATATATTTCAAATTAAAAAATATATATTGTCAATTGTGTAAGCATTGAAATAAAAGCGAACGTAGAACATCTATCAAGCTGTCTTTTTATAAAACCGAAATAAATTTATATTTGTAAAATTCAGTAGCACGTTGTACATAGGCTTCATACAATATTTAAATGTTTCTCTTGCTTGAATTGGAAACAATAACATTATTTCAACAACAGCAAAAGTAAATACAACAATTTTTATTTTGTTAGGTGAGTTTTTAGTTACAAAATATAATTGTTCAACTATGTATTTACAGTTAAGTTATTGATGAAAATTCGTATGTATAATGTCCGATTTCTACTTATATATTGATTGGAAAACAGAAGTAAATAAGGTAAACCATTTTATGTCATTTAAACCCAATTTGAACGAGATAATTCTATACCGATAAAAGTTTTAACCTGGGGATTTTAAATCCAAATCAAAATAATTTCTTTTAATTTAATTACCTTGAACATTTATTACATGTTTTTGTTTATATTTTTAACGTTGACAGAGACATATAATTACATGTAATTATATGTCTCTGACGTTGATTTGATCTTCAAGTTAACATTGCATTTATTCTTCTTGATATGTCTTAATAAAGTACTAACACTCGATCCTGTGATTAATCTTAAGTGTAAAGTTTTTCTGAATTAAATTAAAAATAAAAAAAATCGATTTGTTTATTGTCGCTGATAATACGATTTCTACAAGAACTGACATGAAATAAACTTTAATATATATATTAATATACTCACTCAAAAAAGAAACGCAGCATACAAAAAATGGGAACGTCATATATTATTTTAACAATTTATCATATAAATAATTGATACAGAAATGTAAAAATTGGCACACTTTTTGTTCATGAGTTCTTTTACCATGGAATATAACATTTTGTCGCATATTGTCAATAAATCACGCAAAAATGTCAGTATCTGTTGTGCCCAACTATTTGCTTGTAACTCAGCCCTTACTCTTCTTGACATGGATTCAACTAAACGTTGAGTACGAACACGCGGTATCCTTTGACACTCATACTGAAGTGCCTACTCTAATTGTTGCAGATTTTGCGGCGGTGGTTGTCGTTGGCGCACGCGCCGATCCAGTTCATCCCACAGATGTTTAATTGGGTTAAGATCCGGAATCGTGATGGCCAACGGATCACATTGACACTCTGTTGCTCTAGAAAATAATCTACTATTTCACGTGCTGTATGTGGTCGGGCATTGTCGTGTTAAAAAATTTCTCTTATATAATTTCGTCTCTATACCTAACAGCGTTAATATTGCCTTGGATATGTATCAGCTGTGTGTTCCTGTCGTAAGAGATAGCGGCCCACATCATAACACTGCCTCCGTCAAAATTGTCTCTTTCTGCAACACAGTTTTGGGCAAAACGTTCATTTCGGCGCCTGTACACTCGTATGCGGCCATCTCGCTTTTCAAGCTGAAAACGTGACTCATCGCTGAATTACACTTTTCTCCAGTTCTGTAAATTCCATACAGGAACGGTAGTTCACCATCTAACCCTGTTCTGGCAGTGTTGGCGTTTCAGTGTTGCTTCGACGTAATGTCTTTTTGCCCGCAATCCATGAGAGCGTAACCGATTGCGTATTGTCAGTGGTGATATACAGCGCAACACAGGAACGTTTACAGCTGTTTCTGTTGCACAAATAGCCCTGTTCCGTAGATGGAATAATCTAATGTAACGATCCTTCTCCCGAGTTGTAACACGCGTACGCCCTGAACGTAGTCGGTCTGTCGTAGTACCAAGCTGCCGGTAGCGTCTCCAAAGGTGTGAAATTGTTCTACGATGAACATTGTACGTTCTGGCAACAGCATTCTGTGATTCCCTTGCCTCGATTCGACCGATAGCGATATTCCGGATAGTAGCATCTAACTTGGCATAGCGTCACCTCATCATAATTTTATTTTACTAATGCAGCCAAGAAAAGAAATATCGGGATTTTATACCGATTATCTGGGTTAAAAAAATACCCATGATTTTGCACTTGAAAGTCGACCCTGTTTTAGCAATGCGTAATTCATAGTGTGTTCCAGATTTCGACCATACTCGTTCACGTGTTGATGTGATATTTATAGGTTATTAGTCCGCCAAAAAATGATTTGAAAAAAATAATCCGATGTTGCGTTTCTTTTTTGAGTGAGTATAGATTTCATGCCGAGTTATAACAGTCCGAAAGCCAAGTTTTCGTACTAGTATTATGTAAGTCTTAATCGTATAAGTCACTCTGCCTTGTGTTAATTTGTTATTACATGACCTTTCCTCTCTAAAACTTTCACAACTAGTAAACGAATAACATCAGGGGAAGGGGTTGGGGGCAGATAGAAATTTATTTTAACGAATACGTATTGTTTTGCTACATATAAGCCTAATGCATTTTAATTAATACTGATGACCACAGCGAAATAGCTTTGAATAAAAAACTTAGGGTTTTTGTCGGCATGGATTCTTGTCTCGTATCCGCTTCCTTAGTGTTGACCGGCATGCACGTGATCAACAGTAGATAACCACTTGGCTCCATTAAAATTTCCTCAGAACAAAGAAGATCTGTCAGCGTCAACCTACTGTTATAATCCGCTTTTGAAATTTCAGTTAATGTGTCACATGATAAGCTACGAAAGACATCCCCACCGACACACACACAATAAACATAGAAGGAGAACATATTATTGTCTCATTCCGCCAAAGGTTGTTAATCTTCTGGCCGCCTTTTAGAGACAAGTATTAAAAATTTAACAAAGAAAATGGAAAGTAAGTGACAATGACTCGCCTTTCTAGGTAAAATAACCATAGTGTGTTGTATTATTATTTTTATTAAAACCGACCTTAATAACAAAAACACTAATTTGATTAAAATTATAAATCAATAATGTAATTATAGGTAAGCGTAATAGAGTAGATGCCATGTTGTTAGAGTGGATATTAGGGTTAAGAATTCAAAGCAAGCTTAAATATTTATAGGTCGAAGGTTTTTGTAAAAAAAATCAAATAAGAATGATATGATCATGTCTTTTTAGGGTAATAAAGCCACGTTTATATACGAGCAGACGGTCTATTTTGTTCCATAATAACAAAATCATTGTAGTTATAGTTCTTCTTGAATCCTAGGCATGATCAGTTGGGGTTGTCTTCTGGAGGTGTCGTTTTGCTTCAGACGTTGCACGTTATGTCTAAATGTCCTTTTCAAGACTAATGGTTTATTGCCAATATCTGGATTTGGCCGTTTGACCGTTTTTCCCAAATCCTTTTGTTTTTTTATTGCAGACATGGCAAAGTCCTCATAAATATTGTTAAGATTCTTTGAAGACATTTTCGATTCATCACCATTTCTTCTGTTGATTGTTACATAATCCGATTCAGCACTAGGCGAAGAAAGGCCCTTGATTTTCTTAATAACTGACTCGGGATCTGAACTTTGGCTTTTCAAGTTTGTTGATGCCAGCAACTGTAGAAAAGTACTATATCTATGCCTAATCATTCCAAAAAATTGTAAAAATAACAAAACAGCAAAGACGGCTAAGAACAACAACCCGAGTGGTTCAATGATAATGAAAGAGTCACCCATGGTAGGTATGGTTATGTTCAATAACGCTTTGACCTCATTCATCGCTGTCATAATAACCAACCACAGACCATTTACAAAGAAAAAGGCAAATGCTACTTTGTTTCTAAAGTCTTTTAAATTTGCTGCCACTGACCTCTCTTTCATTTCGTCATGGTTCAATGGTTCTAAATAATTTTTTATTAAATCTTTCCAAAAGATACGTTCATCCTCTTTTAGGTGTTTTGCAACACCATTTTCTTTCGCCCATGATTCATCATCCACGGTGACATCATCCGAGGACACATGAGCACTTCTCCTAATCGGCCGTTGAACCGGCGAATGGGATTCTACGGTTTGATTTGCTTCGTGTAATTCGATATTTTTGAAAATGTTCACAGAACTCTCCAAAGAACGCAATATAATGAGGTTGTTTATCCAACGAAAAATTGACGGTATCAAGTCTGCGCATGCCGCTTCTTTGATTTGGGTTGTCTTTATTTGCGTAAGAATATCATCCAAAACTTCTTCGGACATATTCCCTAGTTCCTCTTCTATTTTCTTTTTCTTTTGCGTTTTTTGTTCTCTGTGTTCTAACACGGCCTTATGCGTTTCTCTTGTTCCCCATGAAACATTATTTAAATTACAAATCGCGTATATAATTAAAAATAAATATCCAGCAGGAATGCATATAAAATATAAAACTCCCCAGAACAAATCGGTAAGCTCATGGGGATGAAAAAGTCCAGCGACAAGGAAAACTCCAACAAGTACGTACATAAACACTGCTGAAGGAGTAAAAAATCCTTCTTTTGATATGTTCACAATGGTTCCAACTATGACGGCCATCATTAACATTGCATATATAGCGCTCAAAATCATAGCCACTGTTAGCTGTGTTTGGGCCTTGAATTTCAGGCATATAAATATATACAAGATAGTCGGGGCGTATGTGAGCATGTATGCAACTACGGCGGAAGTACCAAATACAGTCCTTACAGCCGACTGCATTGCCAGTAAGACTGTCGAAGGTCCCAGAATAGATGACATAAACAAAATAATCTGGTAGAAGATAAACAGGTAAGAAATATTGGAATTATTATTTGTCGTTCGTTTGTAGCTCATAAGAAGATCTAAAATGTTGGCCATTGTTGACGGCAGCCATCGTCTTCTCTGGTTAAAAAATTCGCCAAATTCTTCAGGTGCAAATGTCAACGCTTCTGCAGCTGCACAGTACTCTATACGATAACCTTGTTGTAACATGAGGGTACACAGCCACCTGTCCTCACCTATAAAATACCTCAAAATTGTATTTTTAAAGTGAATAAAGCGGCAATACAGTTCTATACAATAATGAACTGGCATAACGTGTCGAGGACAGAAACAAAAGTGTTAGCACAACTCTGCCAGTCTAGATATTTAACAGCGATTGCAGTATAGGTTACAAAACTCTCAACAAATCATTATACCCCCGCAAACGTGTTGGGGGTATATAGGGATCACCCTGTCTGTCTGTCTACATCCCTTGTAAGCGCTTCTTCTCCTAAACCGCTTGACAGATTTTGATGAAACATTACATGAAGGAAGTACATCATATGTAGATGTACAGGAAGAATTTTCGTCGCTGTCAAATATTATTCAGGAGAGATAACTGCGGATAGGAGAAACCCTCTCGTTGGGTGGTGAAATCCTTGCTGCGGACCGTAGTGAGTAACGTGTTTGGAGAGTGCCACGCTCCTTGCATGATAAAGACTTAATTGTTCAGATTTCGAAAAAGAGAAGTCTCATCGTAGCCGCTACAAAAGACTAAATTCTCCGTCCCTCCCTAAAAAAACTAAATACTTTTCCAGTGGCAGTCTAGTTTGTGTTCCCTGTGTCCCATCCCACCCCCTTTTCCGATGATTAGTTGTTTGTTAACTTGTTCTCTTCCTGAATATAGCTGAAATACTGCTCGCTGGACGTAAATCAAAGATCCAATCAATTAATCAATACATTATTAATAATATTTTGTGTGTATATAAAAATTTAGTTTAGTTTTAGTTTAAACACATTCTATTTGTTTCCAACTAATACTTATGAAGTCCGCTTCGGTATACAATATTAATATTTAAATATTTTTACGAATGTGTATGTAGTTATTCCAAATCTAATGAATTGCTGATAATAATGCAGCCAACCTTGGTCATATTGGAGATAATGCTTTGGCTTTGTTGGTAATTTAGCGTATGTTCTCATAATATTGTCATCCATCAAGGCTTTTGCCCGGAACAAGCTAAAGCACCCTGGACTGCACAAAACACACCCAAACACATGTTCAGCCGACTTCTGTAACCAGTGACCAATAGCATATTCAAACTTTTGATACCATACCACAGGACCTACAAACAGTAAAAAACGAGTCTAAATGTAATTTCATTGTTGTATTGTGGACTTAACTGTCATAATGTCCTCATCCATATATGCTCATTACAAACTTATCTTTCCCGAAAAATTCTATCATCGACGTCACAATACAGCCGATGTGTCAAATATATTATCTTCAAGCAGATCTTGTTGTCTTTCCATATATTGAAATTGACTAAAGTCTGTATATGAATACAAGAAAACACGAACGCAGTCGTCAATGATGCAAACATTCTTGCCATACAGATCACCTGTTTTTGACAATTGTTAGTGTTCGAGTTTGTCCGTTCGTTGTTTCTAACTGTCCTTTAGATTTTGTCTTGCCTTTTTCATATGTTAAGAGATTAATGTTCTTACTTTTGACTTTTCATAATGTTACCACAAATGAATGTCTGTTTAATGGCACGCCTTTGTTGCGGAATATGCCTTAAATCTACGATTAAAGCTATGTTTAAATATGTTAGTGTGTTTAAAGTTTTAATTCCATATTCGGACAATGTACCACGTAATAAATGCTATTTTGACCTACGTGATTTCGTAATATGGATATTTAAGTTTGTAGGCCTATGCACGTTACATGCATCGTTACTAATAGTTAAACAACAGTGGGAGTGCGATAGTTACTTAAAACGAAATCATACCAGAACCACCAGGCTTGATCCGTCCACATGTAGCACCGACTTTGGGATTTTTCTTCATTCGGTCTATTAGTAATTGTAATGCCTCTGGTGTGAAGTCTACATCACCATCTAAAGCCATCACATAAGTATTTTCAGCCTGCAGTTTACAAAAAAACATTTTTCTGTCTTTTATGACGTTTAACCGATTGTGATACCATTGAAGATCGCAGCAACAAAGATAATCTAGATTGGGTAAGGAACATCAATAAGTAAAAACTAGAAAACAGTGAAAAATATTTAACTTAACATAATAGAAGGCGTTTATCAATCTACATGTTATGAAACTACATAAATTGCTTAAATACTGTCACCGTATTATTGTTTCTTTCTTGAACTGTATTTAAAACATTGACTTAACTTGTAGTTATTAAAGGAGCGGCCGAAAGACAACACGTGTCATATAAGCGACAGGAACATATATACAATATTTACACATTGTCACAAAATATAGATTATTTGTACGAGCCTTAGATACAGGTAGAAATGCGAGGCTCTACCGAACTTTTCTTACCTGTTTCGCGGTGAGTACAAATAAACTCTATATTTTCTGTCAATGTACGAATATTGTTTTTATTCTGCAACTAGAAAACTCATTTATACTAATGAAAAACATGGAAAAGTGCACTTTCAACCGATGTTTGACTCGAATTTTTCTGCGCGTATTCGAGCAATAGCCTGACATCGCAAACAAATATATTATTCAACAACATACTGTAAATAAGAACGTATTTGTAGAGTTGAAGCGGTAGAAGCAGAATAAATATGTCATGTGTAGTTATGAAAGTGTTGCTCATATTACCTGCAGAACTACTTTATGGGGCAGTTTTTCAAATATTGACTGAGCTTTTACAAAGTCTTCTTTTATTCGATCTTTCGTTTCATTTATTCCTTTGTTGACTAACTTGTAGCCAATTAGATAATACATGTACATGATCTGAAATGTAAAACGTCACTTTATATATCTCAATTACGCGAATATAAAGTACCCAAAGCAAAACAAATAGAACTCCTATGCCAAATTAAACAATGTATATTATGGTTCGTGGTCTATGTGATTTTTCTATAACATGCTAGTTCGTCGTACATTCAATATAAGGTAGGAAAAGGTTGATCTTGGTGTGTAGCACTACTGTAAACACACATCAAAGTGGAATTTATAAGGGTCTCAGAAATACATAAATAAATTCACAGCAAAATCATCCAGCACCGATAATGCTTCCTTGCATCAAAGTAATAGAAATAAAATGTAATAGATACTGTAGTACTTTATATTGGAAAATGATAAATTTATAATTAAATGCACCTGTGACCATCTTTTCTTGTGTCTTATTTTATCCTTGTCCTTTAAATGAACTACCAGTCTATTCTCTCCAGGAAAAGTCCACACCAAACGTCCACCGTAGGGAGTTATGATTTTACTTGGTGGACGCAAATTTATTGGAACTTGGTAAACGGAACTGAAAAATGCATAAATAAAAAATTAATTAATTGCAGTTGCTTGCCCTACAACACACTAAGAGTTCAGCCGTACTTCTTGTTTGATGGGAATCACTAAAATCTTTCGCGAGTTCCTATCACCGACTTTCAAAGCAGTTGCGTATGTAAACCTCATGACTTCTCAGATCGTAGTATATTAAGTTTTGTTCGATACTTAAAGGGGCATTTTGCCTTCTACATCAAGTTATCCTTTCTTTTTTGTCAATTAAAGTTACAGGCAATACCAGAAGGATAGATGTAATGTTATCGTCATTTTGATTTAAAGAAAATCTTTTACCTTCCAGCTTCTGTTACGATTTCCATCAACTGATGTACAAACTCATTAGGTTCTCGTCTTTTTTCTTTTCCATCATTTTGATACGTTGTTTCCATTGCATCGTCAAACATAATATGAGCTAAAAGATATGAGGACACCCTGGCAATAACTGCGAATGTTCTTTTGTAAAGGTTTGAAATGTATTGTCCGTTTAAGTAAATTATAGTCAACTAATTCTCGATTGAGTTTGCGATTATGTACAAATAACTAAACCCAATCATTTTTTTAAACAAACGAGGTACTAGATTCTGATATTTTCGGAGTAGTAAAAAAGTACCTCAAAATTCTGGGAAAAATATTGTGTTAAAATGTGGTAGTCAACAACAGACATAAAAATGCTTAGAGGCAAAATTAAATAGGAATTTTCAAACATCCTTCAATTTAAAATGTTAGTTTTCGACAGATGAAAAAAATTGATTGAGTTAATAGAACATTTCACGTTTTATCACCAATTTCAAACCTGAGTCAATGGTTTAGATCTAGCAAGTGAGCGAGTACAACCACATTCTAGTTAACATATAGAATTCGCGACACAAACAACAGTATAGAATACAATGACGCTGGCAAAATGTACAATACAAACACAGTTTTCTTCATCGTAGCAATATTACCTTCGAATTCGTAGTAATCTCTGTTTACGTCATTTAAGTTTAATCCGGTTTCAAATAATCTTTCAGTGCTGGTTGACAACGTCAATTCTGATTTTGCAATGCTTCGAGCAGCCTGGTCCATATCTAGTCTATAAAAATACACACATTAGCTCATTAATCATTGGATATTGACGTTTATTATTATTTTTTTATTTTAGGAAGCACGAGCGAAAAGAGCAATCAGCTTACCTCCTCTATAAGTTATTGTATCTGTAAAGTAAAGATTTTTATTTGTCAAACTGTTGAGGCAACATGTGCAGATAGAAACAGAAAATGAAAATACAAATACGATGTTGTTGTATTGAACTTAATATCTAACAACTTGCATTTATATTATTTAGTTTTGAGGTTTAATGTTTCCAAATTATTTGAAAGGGAATGCGAACGCCTAATTCATGAGGAGCTAAACTAAACGGAAGCGTATACCTACTTTCAGAAATTTTGAAAAATACTTACCTGAACAATGTTTTCAAAATCTGTTTCATTTCAGTTCTATTTTCGTGCCACATTGTAGCACAAATGTAGACTTTTGTATGGCTGCTATCATCGTCTTGATATGTGTCATCAAATGATTTATTAGATTGTCGTCTGCTGTGCAACAAAGACAAGTCTGCTATTGGACTGCAGTAGTGCGGAGAAACAAACAATCTGAAAATGTTCAAAAATAAGTCAATATTTCTCTTGGAAAACAAGAAACAGCATGTAAGTGATATATTTTATAAACAATTTGTAATGGAATACACCAATATTTGCATTTTTAAAACAGGTTTTAAAGTCAACGGGAATACATTCATTATGAACATCGAGGTAACATGTATATTGAAACGAGACAAGAAAAGCTTCAAATTTTGTTTGCTTTATTTTAATGGAGCATTTACCTATTTGCCATTCATTCAAATTTATTCCGTGGTTGGAGCAAGACGCTAAATGATTACTCGGTATTGTCGTATACCCAAGTATGTTTAAAACGTAGTTTAATTGTTTCTTTTATCTACAAATTCACTTGTAGAAATATTAATTTAAAACTGATAAATTATTGTTTACTTCAAGTGTTTATAAGTAATAATCATATTGCTGGAGGAGAACCCCAAGCTACTAGCAAAACGAAAGACGTCCTGGCAAGTACGGTAGTAAATAAATATACCATATTCGTACATTGTCAGAAAATATATAATTTATTTGTACAATCCTTAGAAACGGGTAGAAATGCGAGGATCCGCCGAGCATTTCTTAACTGTTTCGCAGCGAGTACAAATAAAATTTATATTTTCTGACAATGTACGAATATTGTATTTATCCTGCAACCCTAAAATTATCTTCTAGCCGAATTCTGAGTTAAAATTTTAGGTGCGTATTCTAGTGATACTGACGCCACAATCGTTGTAAACCAGAACAGAATACTAAATATAGTAATAAGTGAGGTCATGGGTACCAGGAGATTTTATTCGGCACTGTCGAATAAAGCAAAAATTAATTCGACAGCCTTTATTGTACAGCAAATGTAAGGATTGCAGGATAAATATATACAATATTAGTACATTGTCAGAAAATATACAGTTTATTGTACGAGCCTTAGAAACAGGTAGAAATGCGACGCTCTGCCGAACATTTCTCACCTGTTTTGCGGCGAGTACAAATAAACGTAATATTTTGTGACAATGTACGAATATTGTTTTTATTCTGCAACCAGAAAATACATTTAATACTAATGGAAAACATGAAAAGTGCACTTATAGCCGATTTTTTACTTTAAAATTTCGGCGCGTATTTTAGTGATAGCCTGACGTCACAAACAAATATCGTATTCGACAACATACTGTAAACCAGAACAGAATACTAAATATCGTTAGAGTAAGGACAAGGGTACCAGGATTATTTAAGGAATACTTCGAATTTCTGAACAGATTATACGATATAATATGGTTTGGGTCTCTTTACGCCTAATAAACCGCGAAGCGGTTTATGAATGGTGTAAACAGACCCAAACCATATTATATCGTATAATCTGTTCAGAAATTTGAAATATTCCTTATAATTTAATTTTAACTATAAATCTTATCAATTTTTGCGGTAAAAGCGTCGATGACGTCGTGGAACTATTTGAATTTTAACGGCGTTAGAATAGGTCATAGGTCACGCAAGTCATTACGGGCCGGCACTAAGCCGGTCCGTCATATGATATGAGTTGGAAAACGTTTCATGATTTGCTGCGGAGGTTAGATTAATTTACTGCTGCTAAATTATAATTAACAAAATAAATTATTAGTTGTACCGGTGTTATTGCTAAGACATAATATATAGTAGATATTTTGAGTTAATGCTGTATTTTGCAATGCAATGTTTAGTTAATTATGTGTCAGCGAAAGTCGGTCACATTTGTTTACGATGTTATTTTTAGAACATGTTGTCTAGATCACGTCTACGTACATTCATTTGGTTAATATATTATCATACTGACAATAAATTTAGATCTATTTATAATATATTTTGTGAGAATACTAAAATATCAGAAATACAACGTTTAGTTAGTTTCAGGTTTGAAAAAAGACGTTAAAGTCGGTCACATCGCAATGCTATTTTTAGATTAGACTGGGAACAATGTACCATGTTCGTACAACCATGACAACGATACGGTTTACATGAAATATTACATTTATTTTTTTATTCCAAAATAGCATATTCTATTTCTAATAAAGTGGATACAAAAATAATCTCAATAAAATCACAGTTTGTATAAATATTGTCGCTTCAAGCCTTCAACGTAACAATGTGTTTTTATATTGCACACTGCACGTGGCACACTAATTAACCTACACTTTGTATTTCATTAATAGCTTCTGTAGATTAAATTTAGTCACTGGACGCGTTTTAATATGATTCTTAATAATGTTGTAGATAATAAAGTAACGGTATAAATGTTAAATTCATTTAAAATAAAAGAAATCCATTTCCCACGGTGCCATACTTATTTTCAAGGATGTATATTGTTATAAAAAAAAACACACACAGATACATATATATTTATTTTTTTCACTATTTCTGTAACTGCACATCAATTGAACTATGTGAAATGTAACTATTGTTTATTTTAAAGATCTCTAAAACTTTTTTATGTTTTTTTTCAAGTTTTTTGTTATTTATTGTTTTCATGTATGTATGGTTCTAAGTCATTAAAAAAACAAATTTCAACTTAGTCCGAGAATCCTCTGCCGTCCAACGCTTTTTTTTTTTTTTTTTTTTTTTTTTTTGCGTGGGACCAAAAAAAGCGTTGGACGGCAGAGGATTCTCGGACTAATTTCAACTTTGTTAAAAACTACACCCATCTGGCACAATACATAATTTTCTACTCATCTGTAATACTAGCTAAAGTTTAAGATGATTTTGTAAAATGCAAGTACTTTGGTGTAGGGTAAGATGTTACGTAACATTATGCAGTTTGTTTGTATGGATGTTTCTTGAAATTCTTTCTCTATTTCACAATGAAATAACCTTTTCATGCCTCATGCATGATAAAATTCGGATATGACAGTTTGTATACCTGTTTGTTACCTACAACATGGAAGGAATGCTTTTATGCAGCAAACACTTGATTATTTACGGCCCGAATATTTGGTGCTTGCACCAATAAAGTCTCTTGTTTCTTATAATATGGGTTGCCCGATTTGAATTGACCAATCAGATTTCAGCTTACAAAGCAAATTAAATTATTTACAAATAAAGCTTTGCTTTATTCGTAGTGTCGTATTTGTAGCGGAAGTTGCAGAATAAAAAGAAATATTAAGACCTGACAAAAATTGAAAGCCGTTGTGCAACTTATCAATTTCTACAAAAGTTAATAAACATTTTATAGATGAATGTGACGCATGCAAACAAAATAAATAAACCCGTATCTTTACAGAAATCTTAAAACAGTATGTAACATCACTTACTTGCTAGCGAGCGGCATTCTGGTTTTTTCGTGCGACGAATACCATATATGTCGACATGTCCAAAGCTGTGATAACCACGCAATACTGAATATAACCAGCATAATGTACATTCCACTGTCTGCTATACTGTCATGGGACATCAATGTCTTAGATATCCAATGTGTGTCGTTTACCGCACGAGATATAACAATACAAACTACGTAAGCTGGAGTACCAAAGGCTAAAGCTATACAGAAGCACAATTTATCCATTCCCAATCTAGTAGAAATTACAGCTGCATAGAAAAGCCCCGCTGATGTGAAAAAATGAACAAGAAAAGGGGTCATTAGCCATTCATCCAAATTACATCCTGGAATAGGAGAATGTGTGCAGTTGACCAAGGTTGAATTTGGAAGGATAAACTGCTTGGAGGAGAAAATAGTTTCTGGTCTCGATACGCCAAATGCAAGAAAGGTTGGAAACAGTGCAATAGCTAATATAATTCTGCATGTGCTACTTGCAAGCAATGATAGAGTACATGTCTCTTCTGGATGTCCAACTATTTTGTTAAATATCGATTTCCTGGAATATTTGAAGTATGTTTCAAGCCACCGGGTACTTACACATACAGCAGAAAATATCGAAAGGAACGTGTCTACCCCAGTGATTTGATCGTTAGAAAGTTTATATATAGGCACAGCAAACACCGCTGCTATCTGCAGCAATATAGATAATATATTCAGAATCTGCTTCAGAACGCTTCTTCCACCATTCATACATTTCTTTCTGTACGCAATCGAATTTAGTAGCGATGGTACTAGAGGCATTCCGGATAAATAAGCACAAACCTCTACTGCGTTGAATAAAGGCATGATCTTGAAAACAATTGTAGCCAGACAAAAATAATGAAGACATTCCTTTACTATTACCTAGAAAAACAAAAAGTTTACATTTTTGAAAACTTTCCAGCTATTCATTGTTTATCTATTTAAATTAACACAACTAGTTTGGTTAAATAAAATAACCACATATTTTATAAATTAAGAATTTAAGAATGTAAGTGTTAAAATTATGTTGATAAGTTTTTATCTTTGTTTAATTGATATCCTTAATGTAATAAGATTGTAAAAGAAACAAAATTCACGCCTGTAGCATTATGTATATACTTACAACTACCAAATGAATGACATTGGGTAAATCTCTTTTTCCGAACACAAATCTGTGAAGCGACAACAACAATTGTATACCATCTGGTATGGATATAATAAACAACAGGTAATACGATATGCCATCTTTTGATAGACTGATCTGTTAAAAGAGAAAAAAGGAATACGTTAAATAATATAATATCAAACGAAAATACTGTTGTTCTAAAGTGACTAAAACCATGTACACAATGTGAATAGGATTATGAATTTATCATGTGTGTTGGCAATTCATACAATGGAGGTCGTAGTATGACACGGGACATGATGTAGAGTTGCATGTCGATAACTTGTCTTCGATTCGCTCTACTAAGCAAAACCTTTACAGCTCAAAACTTCAAATATACCACCATACTAGGTATTTAAATATTTACACATATCTCTTTAAATTAGGACCTCTTGCTCTAACAAATTGTAAAAGTGAATGTTCATTATTCATTTTTGGGAAGTGGTTCTCATTGGGCAAGTTTTTAAGGTAAATATTGTTATTTATCCCTGATGTATCAACATTGAGATTGTGAGTTCGAGCCTAGCTGCGGGCAAGGTGTGCTCGACTTAAACTTTAATTGCCAAGGATTTCCGGTTTCCTTGTCTAACGTAACTGGTACTCTCACAAAATCCTGGACGTAATAATATGGCTGAGAAATAGAATGTGGCGTATGGTGGTAATCCTGTTTCAGAATCTGCTGTAACACAGCCACATGTAATATTTATCTCAAGATACAGCGGTCTATATTGATGTGATATATTTATAAAGCAGATGTCGGATGGCATAGAAACGAAAAATGGCGCTGTTAAATAAGTCAATTTGTCTCCAGAAGTACGAGATCAAACAAAATTTGGCATTGACGTATAAAATTTGCGAATAGGCAATATCATCCTCACAAGTCAGGGTTTCTGTGTCCACATGTGTCCACGAACCCCTGACAAACTTAGCTAGGAAATTCCCTGACTAGAAGTCACTATTTTGATTGGCTACATCATACCTTAATGTAGCAAATCAAATGCTCGCTTTCATTCAAGACTTGGTTAGGGGATATCCCGATGTCGATTGTAAATAAACCAAACGGATGTTTTGCGTAGACCATGTGAAAATCAGTGTATTTTGTACAGTAGTGTTAATAGTTTGTTATTAACGCGTTATTATTTAGTTGCGTTACGTTTTCTTCACACTCCAGAATGAGTAAGAATGACTACTGCCAAACACTTGCTTCTTTCAAGCAATTTCATTAGTTGATATTTTAAAGGATTGACGTCATATGAAAATCTTCTAGCCCGGGAATTTCCTAGCTAAGTTTGTCAGGGGTTCGTGGACACATGTGGACACAGAAACCCTGACTTGTGAGGATGAGGCAATATACAATTCGTAATATCAGAATGGCTATAGAGGAAAATTTAATAACATTCTAGTTGTCAGGTTACTCACCGTGTAATTCTTGTTTCTCTCTACCCGTAACTCATCTGTAAGTATCTGCAGCGAAGATCTTGAAACTATGGCACCACCAAATACAAAAATGAAGAGTAAAACATATACAATCAATTTTATTATTCTAAAGGCTCTATCAGCCAAACTTGATTGTGCCGTCAGGGATGCTTCTGCAACGTCTTTCCGAAAGATGTCCCAGTAGTTAATTTTTGAACTGGACTCACTTCTGAAATAAATATAGATAACGCTCAACTGGATTCTGCCACAGCATTAAAATACAACACTACGTTGTTCTTGGTACATCGCATAAGCGTTGAAAACTCAGTTAATGATCATCCACATTGTTTGTTTGAAACTAACATGTCGTCCATAGTCAACCATTGCATTCGCAATATTTAAAATTATCTGTGTAACTTGTATTGTGGGTTAATAATAAATAATAAATAAGCCATTATCACATCAATATTCTTATGTATATACATGTTTGTAATACGTAGTCTCAAATTTGTGAGACGGACTCTGTGACGGAGTGTTTGAAGTAGTTAGTTGCCTACGGTTGATCACATGCGTGTCAACAATGAGGCTGCCGGTTCTAGCCCTACTGCCGGTATGCTGTGATCGACTACAATCTAAATTGACACGTATTTCAAGTTTTTGCGATTAAGGTCTGGAAGTTATCTTTTGGTACTCTGCCATCCCTCTAATAAATACTGGGCCTATAATATAGATAAAAAATTGCGGAAAATGTCGTTAAACCTCATTAAAAACACCCCATCCCCCCCAAAAAAATTGTTACCATCGAGGATTAGAACTTAACGCTAATGTCAACTATGTATTATGAGTTTGCATTTGCATGCAACATAGTCTTTTTTGTTAACAAAACAATATAACTGTAAAATATGTATGAAAATTTAAAGACCTTATCTTCCATAAAATACATACATTATTAATGTTCGTGAAAATAATATTAACTGACGAAAAACGTGCGCAGAATGGTGAATGGAAAGTCAAGCCTCGGTTCTTCGTCAATCAAATCGACGAAGGCTAGACCGTTGATACGTACCCTGTATCTACTGATTCCTCCATTTTACTATCAGATATATTATTTTATCTGCAAAAATTAATTAATTAACTGTAAAGAATTCTAGTAATTTATTAATACAACCAGTAATTAAACAAATCTTTCAATTATCGAAATTTATTGAAGAGCAAACCCGAATACAAAAAATTGAATTTATAAACATAACAATCATTATGGTGAACAAATATGAACAGATTGAATTGTACAGCTTTTGCAGTTTACAAACTACCACCATAACTATCTTCTTATTTGCGAAAAAATTGTAAGACTTAAAAGTTCCATGTTGAGTACATTTCCAAGAAGTCTTCTACTGTTGTTAGCTTTTTGCTAAGCAAACTCACGTGGCATCAGTATTTGACAAAAATGTTTCAATTGCTTACCATATAAAATAAATTATCAGGTTCATTGTTGTGTAAAGTTGCCTCTTTTTTGGCAAACATGTCATTCGTACCCGCTTGCAGAATCTGGGGTGACAAGATCGTCAATGAATAGATGTTGCGAAAAATCGTAATCGCGCTATTTATAGCTGTTTTTGTTTCGAGTGGAATCAGTTCATGGTTAAATGTTTAAATGTTATTCCCTATCTACAACATTCGCGTTTCCCGCTTGAATATTCACACTAAATATTTTGAATATTGAACCAGGGAATGTGGAACTACGAATGTTGAACTATGAACTAAAATTGTAGAATTAGAAACTGAAAAATCGAATGATAAACAAGGCAAAAAAAATTTAGAATATGTGACCAGGAACTAAGAATGTTGAACTATGAACTACAAATGTCGAATTAGGAACTGCAGGAACTGCGAAAATGGAACTATGAACTGAAAATCTAATATTGAACAAGAAACTGCGAATGTTGAAATGTGAACTTAGTTTAAGTGTACATTGTTGAACAGAAGAAGTCTTAAGAGATATTTATTTGAATGGCAAGTATATTATATTTCCAAAATGCATAATTGCTACATCACGGGACGATAAGAGGCCAACAACAATTTGATTTGACAGTAAAATTTTGCATAAATCATAAGCGTGCACAACCGACATCAGTTTAACTTCGTAGCATGTCAACACCTTGTTGACCAATAGCTTACGAGAGAAGTACATAATAACGTGCCAAACGTATCAAATGTAACAACGAGAGGAATGATGAAGTCACACGGACGTACGATAATGAATAGGAAAAATATTCTTTTTGTTAAGTATCGACCAGACCCGCAACTAAAACATGCTTTGTTAATTGTTTAAAATATACTTTTTCTGGCAGCTGGTCTTATAACTGTCATTGTTTACAAAACAAATTAATATATTTGATGTTTTTCCCATTGCTGTTCAGTTATTTCAACATCGGCAATAGTAAACACGAGAACTTACCGGAACGACTTATGCGTCCTTTTATACAGTCGGATCAGATTGTGGTATTATGATGAAATATTGTATTAGTTGCGAGTAACACCGGTATACTAGTATATTCTAGTTCTTTAAAACAGATTGTTTAAATGCCGCATGTTCAGTAACCAATGAAATTTCTTAATGACCATGAAATTTGCATACGGAAATAATGCATCAAGATAAGATTGAAGTTAACAGGAAGAATTTGCAAAATGAAAAGCGCTTATTTAACAAATTTATTTGTGCTTATTTAAAAAAAGAATACATAGATTGTATAATGCTTTATCTCGATGGTATTTAAAGTCGAAAGAAAGGCAGAATACAGACTAAAGCTATTTATTTCCTTATTAGATAATAGGCATATAATATATTGTGTTAAAAAGTTTTCCATCCTTAGTTAACGACACCTGTCTAAATATACGCACCTGTTTGACAGTCACGCAGACTGTCCCTGCTAGATATCACACACAGCTTCATAATATGAATTAGGCATAGCCTACAGTCGAGCACGGCACATCATATGAATTATGATATTTTACCTCATTTGTATAATCACCTATTGGTTTTAAAGTTACTTAATATATGTACATAATGAAACTGTAAACAATTGTTAGTCAAATTTATTGATACGGATTAAATACACATCAATAAATAATTTGCTGGTTTAAAACAACTATTTTCTGTTCTGTAACATTGGCAAAGTTTCAACGCCATATGAAAATACGAAACGTGACGTGCCGTTGATATGTAGAGAAACATGAAACAAATCTTGTTGCCTTTTCAGCATTCAAACATAGACATTTTAAACGTGAAAGTAGAAACAAATGTTATGGATACGTTACATCCTCTATTATATTTCTGGATGAGATAATAAATTTTATACAGAAAATCAGCAAGAGTTAATATATGATATTTGACTGTTCTATACGTTGACCAACGTCAAAACACGGCATATTTAAACATCGTCATGTCAATATTCAGGACCTGGTCACTTGGTTTATATGATATTTCTCCATATGTTTTGTATTGATATTTATGTACATGTGTACATGTGATCGGTTGTATTAGTATTAATGTTTTACTGTTTTGCCTTATGATGTCCCTTTTATTACTGTAATAGCAAGCATCGCAGATGCGAGCTATACGGTTACATGCGTGTGTAAAAAGTCACCTGATCCATATAAACAAACCCATTTCAGATGGTATCTGAGGTATCAGAAGAAACTATTGTAGTAGAGCACCAAAACTTATTTAAAAGTAGATCAACATAATTTTGACACCAACAAAATTAGTGTTTATTTTTTAAATAACAACAAAAATGTCGGACAATTTTTTTTTTGCAATATCTAGAATATTTGTCTGACGTCACCAACACATAAGTGAAAGACGTCATGTCACCAATGAAATGCAGAAACACTGTTAGGGTGCTCTGAAATAACGGCATGAACCAAAATGTGCGATGCTCGCATTTAGGCTGCGCCTATATTCATGCATTGTCGAAAACCCACTTCCGGTCGCGTTCTCGCTTTGATACCACTTACCGACCGTTGGCACACTTGTAGATATTTTCTCGTTTCATGAATATTCAATGCCCTATTTTGATTGGTCGCTTTTACTTCCTGGGAAGCGTTTAAACTAAAACAAAATGTTGTTTGTCTAAAACGTCGTTCCCATTAGCTAATTAAATTTAATAAATATTCATGAAAACGAGAAAATATCTGTGCCCACGGTTGGTAAGTGGTTGCAATTCGAGAACGCGACCGGACGTGGGTTTCCGACGATGATATTCATATTATAAAAGGTTGTTATTTTAGTACTAACTGATCATTGAAAGTTTTAACGACGTTATGACATCGTAAACTATTTCTATTACGTTTTGTGATTACCCTACACTTGTGACGAAGTTGATCAAGACAATGCAAAATTGCATACATTAAAAATTAAAAAATATTAAGTGACTTAGACGTGTCTTGTAAACCATTGTAAATATTTTTGTACCAATTTTCTAATATTTCGAAACAATCAATTTATCTTTTTTTATCAAGCAGATGGTTTTTACTACAATCCAGTATGTCCGCATCTTCACTTTCGGTTAGTAGTATTCATATAAATCTGGCCTCATTGCGCAGTTTGCCTATTCATATAATTAGCATAACGCGATGCTCGCTGTAACTTTTGTCTTTCCTTTAGTTTCTTGGTCATTAGTAGTATTGTATTTTATAATACATGTAATTCTAGTCATGAAGTTAATGGATTTCCACATAACTGCTTAAGCTTTTACACATTATAACAACGCATAGGTTTTTTAATAGTTTTTATGTTAAATTATTTAAAGTTATTATTATACAAAAAGAAATTTAGAATTCACAATAATCTTCACTATTCGTTAAAGTTCACATTCTTTAACTTACAATTTTTAAAGTAAAATGAATATATACGTTTAGTTCGTTTGAGTAAGATTGTTATATTATTATTATTATATCGACAAATTTATAGTGAAGCTCAATTTGAATATGCGCTTTAGCTAACATAAAAGTGTCAAGATTTTATTTTAAATGACAAAAAACAAGGCAAATGCCAAACATTAATAAAATATAAGAAACCACTTACATTTAACATGAAGATTTTTTCGTGTTCAAATTACTGCGCACTAAACCAGATTAGAAGATAACTGTATTATATTTCTAAAGCTGTCGACGTCATTCGCTTATGTCCATATAAGATGTACTCTTGGTGCAAGTGGAGATATATTTTAAGCAATGTTACTGGTCAATTACAACATTTAAAGCTGTTCAGTTACTGGAAGTTATTAATAAGACAAATAAATTCTTGCTTGGATATAGCTTTAACCCCCTGCCTGTTAACAGAGGCGGAAGTATTTTAAGTATAACCTATTGTTAGAGCCGTTTGTCGAAATAAAAAAGTTAATACTGTTAAAGAGTAAAAACTGCATTTTATGAAAAATATTTTAAAATCAACGAATAAACATTTTAAATTATGCATCATCAAATATATAATTCATAACATTCATTAAACATGTCATTGTAAAATTCGATTTGGTATCTTTGTGTACGATATAGCTCAGTTTTATTTGAGATAACTTGTGAAAAGACTTAATTAAATGTTTTTGTTCTCAGACAATTTACACAGCAACTTTATATCCAAAATTAAATATAGAGCATAATGGAGAATGTCTTGTCAAGTTACAAAAGTGTATCGCGAAATCATGCCATGTAGAAAACAATTTTAAAATAAACTGCCCTTTAAACATTATCTTTAAACCAAAACTAAAAGTTAACTTAAACTAATTGAACATTGGCAGTGACATCCCTCACAAGTCAGGGTTTATATGTCCACATGTGTCCACGAAACCCTTAGCTAGGAAATTCCCGGGCAAGATTTCCGTATGACGTCAATCCTTCAAAATACCAACTAATGAAATTGATTGAAAGAAGGATGACTATTCTATTAAAATACTGGTTTGGTAGTTATTTTTTATTAGTGATTGATCGATGCCTAACTAATTAAAGCACAACCATGAAGGCAATATGACGATAGTTAGGCTATTTTTAAGTTATAGTCTATCCTCCCATATACGTTCTAATAGAATATCTTTACTAAAAGTAGGTAAAACTTTATAGACCATAAAATTTGTTTATTGAAATATTTATATTATTTTAAGTAAATTCAATAATTATAATGAGATATTATAATTATTACTTAAAATATCGCAATAAAAACGCATTTATGAACACTATTTCTACTCTTAAAAGACGTAGATTTAAATAAAATCTTTGTTGTACGAGTCCTGCTAGGACTTTGATACCATTACTGCGAGTTCTTAAACCATTTCAGTTCCTTTTTGGAAGGTACCTTAACAAACCCACTGAAAATAAAAATAAAATGTTCGGATTTTATATCTGATAGTCAAAAATATGCTCGATAACTTCGACTGCTGCTTGTAGAAATGCATCCTTATTCGGGCTTTGACAACGACATGACGTTTACTGTCAAATATAAGAAAAGTCGCAAAGAAAACCGACCGAACAACAAGAGCCAATGTCAAGGGACAGCTACAAATCTGAACTCTAGTAATGGTTTATCTGTATATTGGTATTTAATGGTTATGTCAGTTTTTTTTTAATACAACTCGCATATTGTAAAGTGAATTAAGCTTTTTTAAATAGAAACAGAAATTGTCATTTAATATACGACACGGGAATATCTTAAAAGAATCTACTTTTTTTGTCATGTTTTCAGTTTGGTATCTTTTATGGTTAAGGAGATCTGAACGAGACAATGTAAAAACTGAAATTTGACCTCAACAATTTTTTAAAGCCAATGTGAATAATGACAAACAGTGAAAACTACAAGTCCCTATAACGTCTGGTTTTGTGGTAAAAATTCAACTTTAAAAATAAAAAGTGGAGTTAAAAAAGCTTTGCGCGAAATGTTACAAATAAAATGTCATAAAAAATACAAAATGTCGCAATCAATACTGAAAATTTTTGAACAACTTCCAAGTGACATCTTTCACGTTTTCAAAGTTTATTTGGTACAAAATATCACCAAACACAATTTAACGTAAAAACTTTCTGAAAATAACGAGTAAGAAACATACAAAAACAGTAAGTATTGCCAATGGAAGTGGGGAACCTTAATATGAAGATAACGATGTATTGTGTATTGTGATCTGGTAATAACAATTTGGTTTTATCAAGATAACGATAAAGAAAATGATCGAGATCATGATATAACAATTCCGTTTTATATAAAGATAACGGTATAATTCTTATCGAGATCTCGAAAAAACTGAATTGTTTTATCTTAATCTCGTATTTTGAAAATAAACCTTCACGGATTCCGTAATTATAAATCGGTACATCAGTCGGGTTTTAAATGTCTGACATGTCTAATAAAATTGATTGATTGATTGGATGTCTGCTTTACGTCTAACGAGCAGTATTTCAGCTATATTCAGGACGAGAACAGAGAAAAGATTAACAAACAAAAAAGAGGATGGGAGGGGACACAGGGAACACAATTAAGACTGCCACTGGAATAGTATGGAGTTTGGGTATGGGCGGATAATTCAGGCTTTTATAGCGGCTACAAAGAGCCTACTCTTTTCCGAAATCTACAAAAGGGTTCTTTATCATGCAAGGAGGGTGGCACTCTCCAAACACGTTACCCACTACGTTCTGCGGCCAGCCTTTCCGTATGATCTGACAACCCAACGAGATAGTCTACCCTATCCGCAACAAGCAGAGGCGCTGGGCTGCTCTGTAGGTCAAGCACTAGGAGCCTCCAAGTATGAATATAATATAATAGAACAAATATCATGATGTTTTTATTATCTTGAAATTTTATTTTAACAACAATAAGACGAAGGATTTATCAAGATAAGTTAAAAAATAATATTATTGTGTTTCTTACAAGGACATAAATTTAAATCGTTTTTATCACCTCAACAAATTGCGAAGTCGCTTTGTTTACAGCGTCTTAATTTCGTCTTTTATTTTGTAAATTCTTCCCCATGTGAATAAGATTTTAGATTTTCATACAGTACAATTAGTATACTTTATTGTTTATTACGCCACAGTAGGAAACAATAACAACGTTAAAGTAAACAACATCCATGTATGAAAAAAAAGTTTAAAATGCGAGCCTCATTTGACACAATATTTATAATAAAAAAGAACGAAATATTAAGTTATTGCGTATAATTTCTCAGGGGAGAACAACGCAGATGTTAACAAAAGCAAAGTTTCGTCATTTAACAAAATAAGGAAATAATTCTAGTTAGATAACACTCGGTGCATTAAATCGGAAAACAAACTATTCCCTAAAATAATGGGATTGAAAATTAGTATTAAATTCTACTATTAAAGTTTGTTAGTATATTGGTTTTGTTTTCTTTTGTCAGGGATGTTTTTATAAAGTGAACATTCATGCCTAGTAGATTAACTTGGAATTACGTTAATTCTAAAAATAAGAATAATTAAAATTGATTTCTACAGAATATGAACTGGAATACAAATCATCTTTCATTACCTTTTTATATCCCGTGGACCAACTGAAAACCGAAATGATCATTGCTAAGGCCAGTATATGCTTTTTAATTTCAGCTGATTGAATTAGTATAATTTTCACATTCCACCCTGCTACGGCACATATTGTCGCCGGCGACAATATGTGCATACATTTATTAGCATAAATTGTCGCCGGTTGCATACATAAATTGTCGTCGGCGACAATTTGTGCCGCAAGTTGGGGTCACCTATTTATCGTTGTTCGGCGACAATATATGCCTTCGAAAATTGTTGAGTACACAAATTGTCGCTAGGACATAATTTTTCTGTGGCTTTAATAACGTTATCTGTAAAGTAAAATAAGAGAGGTCATCGGTTTTTTCATGAAATTTCTACTAATTAATTACATTTCATTCATCATAATGAATAAAACTTGTCTAAAATATTTGTCAACATAAATCGTAAAAGGGATTTTGAATCAATTGTTTAAAAAATAATCCAATTCCGGGTTATGCAACAAGGGAGTGTCTCAGGCAATGCCGTACCCCTTTAAATTGCTGGACAGGAAAACAGCACCAGTTTTTTTTGTAAATTGAAATAAAAAATGACTGTTTTCAACTGAGTCAGGAATAAAAATTGGCGTTTTTGGTCATTTTCAATTTTAGTGCCAGCAGGAAACTCCCAGAATGCAGGACTTCGCACCATTTTGTGCTATAACGACTTTATCGTAACAGTCAAATAAGGAGTCGCTCAATAGGTCCAGTCAAAAAACAAAGTTGCGTCCTTTTTTTTGTGATTGGACTTATAGTCTTTCTTTTTACGCTGCGAGTTGTAATAATACCAAGGTCAATGTCAAATATCAGGTTTGACCTTTATTTCAGTCAATGTGCTATTGGGTCCTATGGCCAATGGTGGTGCTCCCATGCTTGTATGCCGTACGGTTTTCAAGAACAAGTTTTTGACGAAAGTGTTTTACTTAAAGGGCCAATTGTACTATAATGGCAGTGCTAATAGTTGTAAAACTTGTATCAAAAGTTTTACAGAGGACTAACCAATCCGCAAGTAAGTAAGTAAGATATATCTAACATTCATTAGACCGATTATGGAGTATAGTTGTGAGTTGTGGAATGGTTGCGGGAATGAACTTTCAGAAAAACTAGAAAAAATACAGTTAGAAGCAGCCAGAATAGTAACCGGTCTCCCATGTTATGCAAGTCGCGAATCTCTATATTTAGAAACAGGGTGGGAGAAGTTGATAGACAGACGAAATAGACGATGCCTATGTTTGATGTATAATGTTGTAAATGAAAATAGTCCTCCATACCTAACCGATATCTTACCACCGAAAATTTCGGAAATTTCACACTATTCCCTTAGAAATAATGATAACTTCAGTATTCCACGATATAGACTTACAAAAACTAATAATTCTCTTTTTCCGTCGACACTTAGAATGTGGAATAAACTGAACATTGATTTTCGAAATATTCCTACGTTTTCACAATTTAAAAGAGCACTTACAGCTCAGACATATTCTATACCTAAATGGTTTCATACTGGAACTAGGAAAATGAATATACTTCATACAAGACTGCGACACAATTTTAGCGCATTAAATTTTGATCTATTTCGATGTAACTTAAGAAATGATGCGACGTGTTTATGCGGTTATCCATGTGAGAATGCATATCATTTTTTCATGGAATGTCCTCTTTATAATTCAAACAGACATAATTTATTCATAATACTTCAAATATACGGAGAAATTTCATTACATATTATATTATATGGTAGAGATAGTTTAAATGTAGATCAAAACGTTGATATTTTCAGTGCCGTCCATAACTATATTAAAAGTACCCACTGTTTCGACTAACTCCAGCAGGCCTTATTACGGCTCTTATTCCTTGCATGTTTTTTTTCTCTATTAGTTCTTATTGTTGTAAGCTCAATTTGTTTTATTATTGCTATACAAGAAATAATACAAACCTAAATGTTTCACTTAAACTAACTGAACATTTTACATCGAAATTGTTTGTATTAGGTCATTTGTCATTTTGTCACTTTGTTTCTATTTACAATTATGTTGCTGTCATCTTAATGTTTGTTGTAAATTGTAGAGAAAGGGCTTTTATAATGTTGTAATAACTTGTGCCCAATCTCATCTTACTTTGATGGTATGCAAATAAAATATATTTAATATAATAACCAATCCGTTTCGATTATTTTTCGGTTTTCCGTATTTAGAGAGATAACTCTAAGAAAAAAGAATATGAGATATTTTAATGGACAAAAAGTCAGGGACAGACAAAATCATGGTTAGACAAAAGAGGTGACAACAAAACAAACACATCACAAAAATCAAAAACTAGTGACACGAACTTCACTTAAAACCGTGTGCAAGTCCAGGTGCTCTGGAAGGGTAAGCAACTCTTACTCCACGCGTGGCACTCGTCGTATCAGTCAGGATAAAATTCCGTAATTTGTCATATACGGGTGTAGTCATATTACAGAAAGAAAGAGGGAATGTGGTTACGACAAACTTAACAAATCAGTTGTCATATGTGACATATATCCGTAACGGTCAACCAAGTCATGGTGGCGACTGTAAATATTTCTAAGTGATGACTACAATTGTACAACCATGAACCCTGGTTAATTAGTTTTCTGTCAGCAGAAACCCTCTATCAATGGAATCTCTATAATAGGAAATACAAACTCTCAAGTACCTGATCAACTGAGAGATGTATACTATGTATGCAGGTGCTGGTGAAGTGTAAAAATACAAAAAAAAAAATTAAAATTAAAATCGTCCCTTTTGTCGTTAATGTTTGTTTTCAACCGATCTTTATTGTCAACTTCTGGATGTAAGTCAAATTACAAGGCAGACTTAGCTGTCTCAATGGGGTCCTTAACATGACAAAATGTTATCTATCAGAATGTCAGATCTGTAAGAAAAAGTATTTGGCTTACAGAAATCAATAGGCAATAGAGACATTTCGAGATGGCCGCATTTATCGATTTCAAATTTGTATAATAAACATATGATTCGAGACATCTTATGTAACAGGAAACCAAGTTTTGAGCATTTTTCCATTTTTATAATTTTTTTTTCATTTTCAAATTGGCAACCATAATTAAATTCAAATTTATATGACAAACATATATTGGTAACATTTTAATCCTGCAGGAAACCAAATTTGATGAACCTTACTCTTATTATATCAACTTCACCAACCTCGTACTTTTCATTTTTAATTGGTGCAGCAAGTTCTCACTTAAGAAAACTTGAAAAAATGGTATAAATGTGCCTACAGTGTGTACTTTAAATGCTGTTTATATTGTCGCAGATGAGGTAAAAATACGGCGACAATATGTACTGTTAAAACCTGCATATATAGTCGCCGGCGACAATATATGAAGACGACAATTTATGCTGTATTCTAGATTGCACATGTTGTCGCCCTGCACATATTGTCGCCGGCGACAATTTGTGCAGGGCGACAATATGCGCCGTAACACACCCTCCCTTTCACGCAAAAGGAACAATTTTGTAACATTTTAGACACGGCTTGTTTGATCTGCACTTCGCCTTATAAATAAATACATAAACAAGTTTACGACGACAATGCGATGACAATAAACTAACTAGTGTTTGTTCAATAATGGTTTTATTGATGCTAATAAGATATAAATGTAATTTGATTATATGTTAAATGTATGTTAAAGTTTGTAGCAACAGCTGCAAGTCTCGATATGGCTTTAAGTATAACATTGTCATGTGGAAGCTGCTTCGTTGAAGTTGTTTAATGTCTTATAATGTCGAATTGCCTCTACCTTTTATATTGTCGCTACATTTACAATTAAGTCACGTGATAGACATTTAAATGTCAACTTTAACAAAAGAGTAACTGTTATTATTATATAATGAAAGAGCCTTTTTTTAAAAAAAACCAGTAAGTCTTCCTCCTGTTATTTTGTTCATATAATTTTCAGTGTTCGTTATTGAAATTGTTATTTTGTCAATAAAACAACAATATGCTAGTATCTTCACGAATTTAAACTAATTTGTAACAAATTGTAATGAAAAATATATATACGATTTAGGATAATGCTCGATTATAAAAAAGTCATAAATAGTTTTAAAAAAATTATGTCATCGCATTCATAGTTTGTCTTCGAACTGCGGTATCATCTTGGGATGCCTTTTTGCATTGTTGTTTTGCTTAAGATTTCGAACGTTGCGTCTGAATGTTTTTTTCAACTCCAGCGGTTTATCTCCAACACCTGGACATGGCCGTTTGATTGTCTTTCCCATATCCTTATGTTTTCTGATTCCAGACATGGAAAAATTTTCATAAATATTGTCAAGATCTCCGGGGGACACGTTCGATTGAACTGATTCATCATCGTTTCTTCTGTTGCTTGATACAACATAATCGGATTCAGCACTCGGCGACGACAGGCCCTTGATTTTTTCTATTACTGATTCTGGGTCTGAACTCTGACTTTTCAAATTTGTTGATGCTAACAGATGGAGAAAAGTACCATATCTATGTCTTATCATCCCAAAAAACTGTAAAAATAACAAAACAGCAAAAATCGTTAAGAACAGCAAACCAAGAGGTTCGATGGTAATGGAAGACCCACCAACAGTAGGTATGGTTATGTTCAATAACGTTTTGACCTCATTCATCGCTGTCATAATAACCAACCACAAACCATTTACAAAGAAAAAGGCAAATGCTACTTTGTTTCTGAAGTCTTTCAAACTTGCTGCTACAGATCTCTCTTTCTCTGCGTCATGATTCAATGGTTCCAAATAATTTTTTATTAAATCATTCCAAAAGATAATTTCATCCTCCCTTAGGTGTTTTGTATTACCATTTTCCCTTGCCCATGATTCATCATCTACGGATACATCATCTGAAGACATCACTTTTTGAACATTTCTCCTTAAAGACTTTCGAATATGCGAACTTGAGTCTACGATTTCATTTTCCTCACCAAGTTCGGTTTTGTTTAAAATGTTTACCGAACTCTCCAACGAGCGTAAAATAATAAGGTTGTTAATCCATCGAAACATTGACGGTATTAAGTCTGCGCATGTTGCATCTTTGATACGATTTGCCTTCATTTGCTTAATAATATCACCAACAACCTCGTCTGAAATATCTCCTAGTTCAACTTCATTTTTCTTTTTCTTTTGCGTCCGTTGTGCTTGGTGTTCTAAAACAGCTGATTGCGTTTCTCTAGTTCCCCAGGAAACATTATTTAAGTTGCAAATTGCGTATATAATCAAAAATAAATAGCCAGCTGGAATGCATATGAAATATAACACTCCCCAAAACAAATCAGTGAGCTCGTGGGGATGAAAAAGTCCAGCGACAAGGAAGACTCCAACAAGTACGTACATAAAAACAGCTGAAGGAGTAAAAAAGCCTTCCTCCGATATGTTAACAATTGTTCCAACTATGACGGCCATCATTAACATTGCATATATAGCACTCAAAATCATAGCTACAGTCAGCTGTGTTTGTGACTTAAATTTCAGACAAATAAATATAAATATAATTGTCGGACCGTAGGTCAGAATGTAAGCAACTACGGCGGAAGTACCAAACACAGTTCTTACAGCTGACTGCATAGCTAATAATACTGTCGAAGGTCCCAGAATAGATGACAAAAACAAAATAATCTGATAGAATATGAAAAGGTAGGAAATGTTAGAATTTTTTCTTGTCGTTTGCTTGTAGCTCATTAAAAGATCCAAAATATTAGCCATTGTTGACGGCATCCACCTTCTTCTCTGGTTGAAGAATTCGCGAAATTCTTCTGGTGCGAATGTCAATGCTTCAGCAGCTGCGCAGTACTCAATACGATAACCTTGTTGTAACATAAGAGTACAAAGCCACCTGTCTTCACCTGTAAAATTCAATAATTTATAGTTATAACGTCATAATAGTCTCTTCTAAGTATAAAAACAATGTCCGAAGGATGGTATGAATGTATCCCGACAAAAACTGTTCTTTTCAATACAGAACAAGTTATGCACGAATGGCTAAAACATTAGCATTAGGTCAATTGCTGGATTTAACTAAATATTCATTTAAAGAAAAGAATCAGTTCGTGAAAATAACATAAATTAACTATGACAATGCTTTAAACCTTGGTCATATTGGAGATAGTGCTTTGGTTCTGTTGGTAAATTGGCATATGTTCTCATAATGTTGTCATCCATCAAGGCCTTGGCTCGGAACAAACTAAAACACCCAGGACTGCACAGAACACATCCCAAAACATGTTCGGCCGACTTCTGTAACCAGTGACCAATAGCATATTCAAACTTTTGATACCACACCACAGGACCTACAAATAGAGACAAAGGTAACATTATTCAATAAATGTAAGAAATTTATTCCGCATTAATCTTTATTTAAGGATTGTTTTCAATTGCTGGTTAGATTATTTGATATAAACGACTTTGGGTCGATTTACGCGAAGCGGTTTATGTTGCAGCGTTAATCGATCCAAAGTCGTTTATATCCAATAATCCAACCAACAATTGAAAACAAACCTTATATTTTAAATTCTATAGTAAAAATGAAATAACAAGAACAATATTTTACAAGTATTAAATCAAATAATATTTGCAATTCACAATTTTAGTGTCGTCACATGGTGTTTGCGGAAGAATTCATGTATAGTCAACGTCATCAATACATCTTATTATGACGTCACAATCAGTCATTTGCTGAAAACCAAGTTTGGTTTTACGAAATAACCAACTTTGCTCATGTATTGAGTATTTAAACGAAATTAAAATATATACAAATGACGACTTTAAACGAAGGTATTTTTTTAGCTTCTGGGCAAAGCAGTCAAAACAAACAGTACATTGTAAGGCATGTCATTAGAAGGTTCTATTTGTCCCGTAATTCTTTCTACAATGATCGTAAATATCATTACATGAATACGAGAAATGTTACTTTACCCATCAGAATATACAAGATGGTAGCGCAGTTATGACTTAAACTGTCATACGCTCTAATTATTAGAACTTAATTTTACTTAATTTGAAATTGAAAATTTACGTGTTAAATATATCTTATTTTATAGTTGAAGATTGGGTCGCTGGAGTACCACTGTTCTTTCAAAATGTATTTATATAACTATACCAGAACCACCAGGCTTGATCCGACCACAGGTAGCACCAACTTTGGGATTTTTCTTCATTCGGTCAATTAGTAGCTGTAATGCCTCTGGTGTAAAGTCAACATCACCATCTAAAGCCATCACATAAGTATTTTCAGCCTGCAATTGACAAAAATTGTTATTAAACAAATATACATTTCCCAATTATTTTTATATTAGATGGAAGTTGAGGCAAACATACAATTCCACAGCTTACACACATTTTCTGTGATGAAAATCTATGTTAGGTACGGCGCGTAAATCCACACATAATTAACTCAACTAATGAAAATTACCAGTTAAAACAAGATTAAAATATACAAGGTAGTCAACCTGGGCACTGTCTATACCACAAAATACAACAAAAGCATCAAATATTGTTTGCCCTTCTTGGGGAATTTATTACGCAATTTGTGTATACACCTATAATATATATTAGTTTTGTGGAATCGATCGGCAGACTTTGTGAATATGTTCGAATATGTGAAAATTATCTCATTTATGCGCCTTTTTGAATAGATAGATGTATTTGAAACGACGAGAGTTGTCACGCTTGGTGCCATTTTAGGTCGTTAGTTAAGATTACCTCCTTTGCAGGTATAAATAGAGAACTTTCCGGCAATAAAACCAAACAAGTTGCGATCATAAGATCGAACAATCACAATTTCTCCTATACCCTCGTCTTTTGTGAAAATTTGTTTGTGTGCTATACATATTTAATTTACATTTTGCTTCTGTGCTAAATAGTTGAGTTTGCCGAATGTAATTGGACAGTTTTGAATTTTGAAAATTGAAACTGAATTTTCATTCGCTTAATCAGTAAAGGATACAGCCGCGACAAAACTTCGCCAATAGTTGTAAGTTCTTAAACAAATATGTATTCTGAATGACTCTTGCTGACTATGTATTAAATGAGAGTCCGAGCGAGCTATAATCTTCCTTTGTGTTTGTTGTGCAGGTGTCTGTCACCACTTTGAAACAAGTCGTCAATTTGTCCTTGAACAAGAAACAATTATAAATTCTGTTGTTTTGATTTATTGTCGTTTTCCAAGATAATTAATATATCTAAATGAATTTTTATGAACGTATTTGATTTTTTTGAAGGGTATTAATTACCTTTTGAACTACTTTAGAAGGAAGTCTTTCAAATATTGTTTGAGCACTTGCAAAGTCTCCTTTTATCGGATCTTTTGATTCAGTTATTCCTCTGTTGACCAATTTGTAGCCAATTAGATAATAAAGATACATTATCTGAAAAGAAAACGTAGAAAACAAATACACTGATTTTTTGGAACAATGTTTCTAACGCTGAGATAAGCCATTGTTTAAAATCATATGAACAAACAATTTCCGTATGGTTTCTATCAATAA
Source organism: Limnoperna fortunei (assembly GCA_944474755.1). Taxonomy (NCBI): domain Eukaryota; kingdom Metazoa; phylum Mollusca; class Bivalvia; order Mytilida; family Modiolidae; genus Limnoperna; species Limnoperna fortunei. Next base: position 69,151,862 of record OX104116.1, read on the forward strand.
TGGAAATTATTTATACTGACTGCTTCATACTCGACTCGACATGGAAATTGACAGATCTAGATCTATCTAAGCTATCAATTCTTTATTTATTGTACATTTCAATTTTGTGTAGCAGTATCATAATGGAATTACTGAAGAATTGTACGGTTTATACACCGTTTAGGAGCTCGACATCAAGCATAGTGTGATTAAGCCAGATTTTTGCAAAGGTTTCCACCAGGTGCTCCAGCTTTCTCCCGCATCCAAACGTTAACATTATAGTACATCAAAAATATTGCTAAAAATCTAGAGAGGCACCATTCAAACAAACAAATAGACACTGCTCACTCGTCTATTTGAACAATCAAGACTTCTAAACTTCCAATACGACCTTTGAAATATTCTGCTGATCAATATATATGTATAATTAAAAGTAAATTAAATATCGCATTTTTTGAAAGAATAGGGTTTATTTGATATGCACCTGTGACCATCTTTTCTTGTGTCTTATTTTATTCTTGTCTTTTAAATGAACTACAAGTCTATTGTCCCCAGGAAAAGTCCATACCAAACGTCCTCCGTAAGGAGTAATAATTTTTTCTGGTGGACGTAGATTAATTGGAACCTGGTAAACGGAACTGAAAAAAATGATATCACAAAAATTAATCCTATTAATACACAAAGTTTTGACCTTAAATGCACAAAGCCAATAAAGTCCCATAACGCAATAAAATTTGTCGTATCAAAATGTTGTTACGATATGATCAACAACGATCTTACAAAATTTAAACAAAATCTGTTTAGTGGTTTCAGATGAGTTGTGTTAAAAGTGGGACAGACAAACGGACGAATGGGTGCACGGACGCAGATCATTACTATAAGTCCCTCTGCCGCGTTGTGGCGGGGTAAAAAATGATATGATAGTCTTGTTTAGACAGAAACACAGCTGGGCTCAGAACCACAATTATTTGGCAATAAAAAAGAATTAAAGACCTAAAAAAAAATATTTCACTTTAAAACTGTTTATATATTATATTTTATTATGTATCTTCATTAACAATGATTTGTTTTAAACTTATTTGGCCGATACGTTTATATAAACAGAACTAAACGCATAGTTAAAATGGTTTATTTCTAGGCTTAAAAATAGACACTAAGATCTGTATCTCTACTAAATCTCTAGATGCATATTTTTTTTAAAAGATTGGTTTTACATTTTTTCGTATCTACCAAAATTTTTGTATTGTATTCAAATCTTACACTCCAGCTTCTGTTATAATTTCTATCAGCTGTTGGACAAACTCATTGGGTTCTCGCTTTTTTCCCGTTCCGTCTTTCTGATATGTTGTTTCCATTGCATCGTCAAACATAATATGAGCTAGAAAGATATGACTGGACATTCATCAAAAATACAACTAATACAAAAAAGCCGTTATTTCGGTTCTACATAAATATAATCCTATTAATATATACAAAAATATAAACACAGTCAGATAAACATGTATTGGTTACGAAAATTCAATCGTTATCCGCTAGTACATCAAACTATGTCTATCGCTAGATTCACTACGGTTTATAAAGCTATATTTTTTATTAAGCGCATTTGGTCGTGCTAAAGAGCACTTTAAATAGCGGAGGCGAATAAGTGCCACACTGCCATAGTTCAAATCCGCTGAGGGAAAGCGAAAATAAATGACAGTATTCAAATTTAGTTATAACAATTTATGGTTTAATTTGTAGATATATATTGGTCATTTGGACAAGCAGTTCTCATTGCAGGTGATTATTTGATTCTAAGTTTGTTATTATTGAGTTGAATTCGGACATCCGCCCGTTTTCTTTGTACAATGCCTTTTAGCAGTTCTGTGGGTTGGGTTTCTGGTAGTTGGTAATTGTGAACGTGAACTTGGTTACAAAATATACAATCAAAATATTGCGGTTTTTGTTGAAAAGATTGTTGAATTAAATTAAGCATGTTCGAATCTGCCACATCTAGTACTTGTAATAGTAACATAAGTACGATCTGGAAGATCCTCATTAATATCTGACGTGAAGACATGGCTTTGTTAATAGCACTGTTTTGAACAGACTCATGTTGACTTACGCTGTGATTTTATCAAGAACATTACGGAATATAATCAAAGCCTTAAACGGGCCATGTCATGAGAAAGAAGCAGGTTTGCAATAATGATCAGCCTGTCATAACATGGAATTTAGCCTCCATAAGAATAATCAGAGCGGCTTTATGTTGTAGGTAACAGGCGAGTTCGAATATAGCAACAACCAAACAATGGGTTTTGTTCTCGTATAAGACTAAGTTCTTTGAAGGTCTATTGAAGAAATAAGAAAAGACGTTGGTTCAAACTTCAAATTAGCTAAATAATTCGATGACTTTTTACACAGAATCTATCATAGGGAGTTTGGAGCTTGATATAAAGGACGCTATAGATTCAATCTAGTTCTAGTCGTTCTCATACCTAGACTTTCTTAAAATAGACTTAAATGAAAAACTACAAACTAAACGGGATTATTTCAACTTCCAAAGGGTAAACCTTCCTATGTTAATAGCAATATTCAATCATGTCCCATGATTGGCGTTTACATTGCACAACTCATGCATGATGCTAGTTATAAAGCTATTCAAACAGGGATTTGTTGCACCTAATTGATTACAACTATTTAGAAGTGTTATGGCCGTCATCCCGAAGTAGTTTATCGTTATGGATAAAAAAATATCCAAAAGGTGATCAGACAAATTAAGATGACGGGTGTGTCTTAAATATAAATCTACTTCATTTAAATATTAAAAACGTCGAATTTAATTGGACGTCGCGTAAAGTTTCGTATAAGTCTACACTCAACAGTATCAACCTAATGAGGCAATCGCAATAAACACTTCCTGTTTTTAAAATAATATTTAAAGCCATTTTAAGAACATGTATTAGAATAAGCTCTATTTCATTTTGTTTTTTAATAGCAAACGAAACAGATCGAAGATTTTACCATAGAATATTCGCTACACTTGATACGAAAAAGAAACATGTTTTTAAGACCATACAGTAAACGGAATACGTCAGCAATCTGTAAAATACAAAGTTATCTTCTTAATGCAACGTAACATGAATTACCTTCGAATTCGTAGTAATCTCTGTTAACAGCCTTTCTGTTTAAACCGGTCTCAAATAAACTCTCAGTGCTAGTTGACAGTGATACTTCTGTTTTAGCAATACTACGAGCAGCCTGGTCTAAATCTAGTCTACAAATGCACATGGTATCTCAATAAACTTTGGAATATCAATCATTCATAAAGGCACTTTGTATTTAGTGACAATTAGAAACCACGAGCCGCACATACGCAGTCCATGTCTTTTATCTGCTATTGTTTCTGTAATATTGATGTTTTGAGTCGGTTCTACTTGTGTGGCAACATTTATAGTATAGGTTGCTTTTGTTTGTCCAAGCAAATTTAAATGCAGACAGTTTAAAAGCACAGTATTGTAGCCAAATATGCACATATATGTATTACTATATTTAGTGTACATATAATTCACTATGTTTTCAATTAAACTGCAATTCCCATTACTTTTATTTTATTTATTTAGTTAAGAGGTAAAATACCTTATAAGATAAGTAAAACGGAAGAGTAAACCTTATTACGGATAACGGAGATCTTGTTGTTTGTATTTTTGTTTTGATCATCTGTTGTAAAAGTACTAACCTGAACAACGTTTTCAAAATCTGTTTCATTTCAGTTCTATTTTCATGCCACATTGTAGCACAAATATATACTTTTGTTTGACCCGACTCATCGTCTTCATACTTGTCATTCAAAGATTGTTTGGATTTGTGTCGCCTACTGTGCAGCAGCGACAAATCTGATATTGGACTACAGTAGTGAGGAAGTACAAACAATCTAAAACAAAATAATAAATTTTAAAGTAAATATATCTGTAGGAAACTCGTGAAGTTGACTTGGGAAATATTTTACACAGTTCTTTTGGATTTAAATGACGCGTTTGCATATTTAAAACAAGATACTGATTTAAATATGTTTCTGCTCGATGGTGTTAGGGTCAACAGGTCGGTATTTCTAATGAATGTAAAGGAATATTTTTATGTAAATTAAAAACACGAAAATTCATGTTTCATTTTTGTGTTCTACTTGCGAACATCCAGCCAAAAGCATTGCGTTATCGGCTAAGAAACCCAAAACCTCCCAAGTGGTGTCAAATACCTGAATATTTAACACTATGTGATTCGTGTTTATTTTGTGAATGATAAAATTGATAAATTAATGTTCAGCTTAAGGGTTTATACTAAATAGTTTTATTGACAAGGAAGTATGTGATATAATTTACATAAAATTTAAAAAAACATGCATACGAAAGCAACGAAATAAATAAATCTAAACATGTTGATCTAGACAAATTATAAAGTCGATTATCGATTATTAAATTGGGCAACAAAAATTCTATAATAAAATTCTGAAGTCAAAACACAATATATACTTGAATGACAAAAATGAACACGGAATGAATATACGTTCAACTATTAAAGAGTAAAATTTTAAAACACTGCAAAAACATACATGTAACTTACTTGGGTGTAAAAGACATTCTGTCATGTGTGGAATACCATATGTGTCGACATGTCCAAAGCTGTGATAGCCATGCAATAATGAATATTGCCAGCATAAGGTAAAGTCCTCTCTCTGTAATGTTGTCATGGGACATTAGTGTCTTACTAATCCAATGTGTGTTGTTTATTGCACGAGATACAACAATACAAATTACGTATACAGGAGTCGCAAACGCTAAAGCTATACATAAGCAAAATGTATCCATACACAATCTAGTAGCAATAACAGCTGCATAGAAAAGTACCATTGATGTGAAAAAATGAACAAGAAAAGGCATCAGTAGCCATTCATCCAAATAATTGGTGTTGAGACATTCTGGACCAGTGAAGTTTCCTTGAATGTGGGTGCAATTTATCCATGTTGAGTTTGAAAGGAATAAAGGCTTGGACGAGAATGACACTTTTGGTCCAGATGCGCCGTTAGCAAGATAAGTTGGGAATAATGCAACAGCTAAAAGAATTCTGCATAAACTGCTTATGAGTGACGATACAGTATGTGTCGCTTCTCTTTGTTCGTATCCAACCAATTTGTTTAAGACTGAATCTCTTGAATATTTGAAGTATGTTTCAAACCAGCGGACACTAACGCATACGGCAGAGAAAATCAAAAGGAACGTGTCTAGTTCAGAGATCTGGTCGTTAGATAGTTTATATATAGGCACAGCACTCACTGCTGCAACCTGCAGTAATATTGATGATACGTTCAGAATCTGCTTCAAAACGCTTCTTCTCCCTTTCATACATTTCTTCCTGTACGAAATCGAATTTAATATCGATGGCACTAGTGGCATTCCGGATAAATAGGCACAAACCTCTATTGCGTTTAATAAAGGCATGATCTTGAAAACAATTGTAGCCAGACAAAAAAAATGAAGACATTCTTTTATTATTACCTAGAAAGGCAAAATAGGTACAATTGTAATTTATTCTAAATTCTTAAATTAATAACTTTGCTTAAAATAATAATCCGCTTATTTCATCTTGTATAAAAATTGAGTGTTTTTAGAACTGATAATTTTTTTAGCAATTGCTAGTATTTCCAGCAAAATATTACTTCTTGAATAAATAATTCCGAGGTATCATCTGATTTACTATACGAGCAAACAAACGTCAAAAATTTTTTTTTCAGGGTCAGTTTCAATCCGACTATACAGAAGCACATTTTAACGTTTATGTTCATTTGCAGTCGACACAGCTCAACAGCTTTAGGTAAAGGTTATACTTACAACTAATAACTGTAAGAGTGTTGGTGTCTTTCTGTTTCCAAACACAAATGTAAGAAATGACAACACAAAATGAATACCATCTGGTATTGATATAACAAACAATAGGTAATAAGATATGCCGTCTTTAGATAGATTTATCTGTAAAGGATAAAAGAGATTTCGTACACCGTACACATTAAGAATTCATGTAAATAAAGTAACTAAAAAATTCTTTGCATATAGATGCTTTTGCTCCGTATGCAAAAAGTGGTATGTTCAAGCGGCATAAGACACTGCAATACGATGAGGCGGCGTGATGACACAATATCGTTCAAATTGTTTAAGTTAGCAAGCATTTCACGGCTATAAAACAAATATAACAAATATTGGATGTTCAAACATATAGATATACACCTTTAAGTAAAAACCAATATTTTTAGGAAAACAGTTTATTGAGTGCATCCATGATTTTTTTAGATTCGGCTTACTGACTTTCTGTTTTTGTGGTTTTGGTTTTTTTGTTTTGGGTTGTATATATTTGTCTGTATCCGGAATGGTAATTATCCCTTGACTTCCGGCTCTTATTGTTCAGTCGGTTTTCTTGCTATTTTTGTTATTACAATTGGATCCTCGGTAATAGTCATTATGTATGTTTTCTTTCTCAAATCACTTGTTTGTTTTGTAATTTGTTAAAACACATAGATATCTACATATAAAACGTTATTTACTTAGACTGAATATAAAGCAACCTTCACTTTAAATAAAGAACGTAATATAAGTTTCGTTAGAATAAGATTATACATTTTATACAGATTTTAGTCACAGACTAATAACACCAAGACACCGTTATATTTATTTATAATATATTGTTTTAAGCCGAGGAGGCGGGGTAGGCTGTTGGAAATGGACTAGCATAAGTCTTTAAAAGTTTTCAATCCAATAAGATTTTGATATGTTGAGACTAATTTGCGATGTAATGCAAGAATGGTATTACTTATAATTAAATAGAATTACTTGATCAAATTATCTGATTACTTACCGTAAAATTCTTGTTTCTCTCTATTTGTAACTCATTCGTAATTATCTGCAGCGAAGCTCTAGTAACTATGGCTCCCCCAAACACAAGCAAAAAGAGTAAAACATATACAATCAATTTTATTATTCTGAAAGCTCTATCAGCCAAACTTGATTGTGCCGTCAGTGTTGCTTCTGCAACGTCTTTCCGAAAGATGTCCCAGTAGTTTATTTTTGAGCTGGACTCCCTTCTGAAATAAACAATAGAAGTAAATAATAAATACAAAAATCGCGTTGGCATGCTTTGGTATTGCTTTTTAGCTGGAATATTTGACTTTAGTTAGTTTATTTGCATATTTTCAGGCTCAATATTTCGGGTTCATCGCGCAATGGGTAATCGGCATTTTCTCCTTTTGTAAACCTCAATCACATATTATCAATATACCTAGGCAATGCACTATGAAACAGAGAAAAAGTGTCAAACCTTTTTTACAGTTATAACCAAATAGTGTAAAATTCTGGGAAACATCGATTTATAAATAATTGCTTATAATCGGAAACACTACTTTTCTAAAAATAACTATAAAGTTGTCTAAGAAATTAAATAAATTCAAACATCGAATGATAAGAACAAGTATTTTGAAACGCATATGATGTCTTTAAGTAACTACTTGTATGTGCTAACTCAAAAATCATCTGCTGAATATGAACCAAAATAAAATATGTCTGTTTATCCCCATAATAACATTTCGTCTTTAAATATGATTACAACAATCTCTGAAATATAAATAACTCGTGAGGAAAACCAAGGGATGGAAACTAAGTTGACGTGCACTTTTATAAGACCGCTTGCCATTTTTCAAGTCACTTGGAAAGACTGAAATCTGATTAAATTGATGATTCTTACCCTGCATCTAACGATTCCTCCATTTATGAAGAGATTATATTGCTACCTGAAAATGATAAATAAATGATTTGCTTTCGCATATTTTCTTGGTCATGTGACATATCGTAACACAAAGTAACAGTAATATATATATCCATGTCAAATGAAGCAGTTCATTGAATCTCATGTCCATATTAAAGACCTTAAATGGTAGTGCATGTTATACATAACTTTTCACGCAAAAATGTTTTGAAAGACATAGCTTTTTACGGCCTGTTTGGGTTTTACAAATATCTGTATGAAAATATTTTGATTCCCTTATTCATACGTGTTTGTTTATTTGAGAAACGTACAGGACTAATATTTTTATAAACTGTTTATTCTGTTTATTTAAACAGGCAAAGGACAGAATGTTCAGTGATAAATAGCACACTGATGTACAAAAATACAATAACTTTTTTTTTTGCTTTATTCACAAGAAAATTATGTAAAGAAGCGGTAGTACTCAGTGCAAATACGGTTCTGTAAAATAAAATACGCTTATTTTAGGTAGGATTGGAGATTTTACATTTCGACAGTGAACAAAAATATCTCCGTAAAGATTATTGATTTAGGTGTAATACATTTTAAACACCGATCAACTGTCTTATATCATTTTGGTGAGAAGAAGTATGACACGATGAAAAAAGCTCTCAACAAGTTAAGACCTATACGTATCCAGATGACTTTTTCCAAATCGCTTCGTTAAAACTCACTTTATCAAATATAGTGTAGTAAAGAATTATTTGGCATGTATTTGTCCATTAACATATTCAATCGGTTTAACTAATGTTTTCATTTGTTATCTGAAAATATATTCCAAAGATACTGACATTACAAATTTGAACAAATAAAAGCAAAATTTACGTCTCTGCACAATATTTTTCTGTATCAAGTGTTCTTGTTCAAAAAGACATTTATCCAACTTTTTCTGACCCCAAAATTATTCTTCCAATTGCAATTTATTAGGGGTTTAAATCATTTTTCTTTGCGCATTTACTGAAAAAATGGTACGGAAAAAATAAGTTCATCTTTTTATAATGACACGATGAATAAAAGTTCATTGACCCGACGGAAAACAGCCACGCATTTCTGAATTGATTAGTTTTTATACTTCCACATGGGACATTTCAATAACTTTTTACAACTAATGTCTGTAATCATTAAATATTATACAAAAAGTCTACAATTGTTTATAAAATAGGAATATGATGTATGAATTCTTGACACAAATCACTAGACTTGGAAAACGGTAACAAGCAGCGGAGCAGCTTTTTGATTAATCTTTAAACCATAGTGAGGAATTAAACATAGAGTAAATGCTCTCATTGAGACAATCCTAGAGCAGGGCTTAAGCGGAAATCTGTGTTATATGTCGATAACGCTCTACATATGAGTTCGAACATATCAACAAATAACATAACGAACAAGATTTTTTACAAATATTTCCTACTATGTCGACATTAAATAAGGTCAATATATTGATGTAAAGCTCTTATCACAAATTATAAGGTATGAATTTAGGCAAACATTATCAAATATGCTGCCTACAATTTATAATAAAGACACAAAGCGAAAATGTAACGGTTAATTAGCATATAAATGAGAGTTATCCCAAGAATTAATATTCATATTTAACTGTAACACAGATACTTCCTATGTCTAATAATTTTTAACATTATCGGTTGCAAATATTTTTAGAATTCCACAGTTATCTTTTACATAAAAACAGAGAAGGAAAACGTGTAAGACATGTAGTTACTAAGGACAATATTATATCATTCGAACAGACCGCGAGATTGACCTTAATTGACCGAATTATACACAATTTTTATCGCGTAGACACCATGAAGATTCACAGAAAAGAATCTATGAATCTGGTAGAGAATACTTACACAAATGTACACCTTTTTATTTCAAATTATTTATATTTATGGTTTAATCACCCGTTTTCTTTCATTGTTAATTCTAAGAAATGAATAATAAATAATAATAAACAATAAAAAAAAATTCAAAACAAACAAAACCCCAAAACACCCCAGCTTTAACGATGTCATATAATATTGTCTTTATTTTTATGTCAACGCCACAAATGCGAAGGTCACCTTCGCCTTTGGGCGGTGACTTCAAATTCAGTTTTGCAGAAGGTACGAACGTCAAAATAATTTTGTCACTCTATTGGGTTTTCTTCAATCAGAATATTTTGATGATTGATATGGTGATTTGTGCAAACGAATAGTACGTTATAGGCTGCTATCCAACATCTCAGAACCCTACTTCTTGTTGGCCGATGTGCATTACAATGATTTTAGTTTAAAATTTAACCCCTTCTGTAAATTGGAACGGTTCGATATTTGGTAATTCATACTAAAAGACTGTAAAAGTTCTGCACAAATCTCAGTGTCGGCCCTCTACTTCCTGCTTGCAGCTTATAGGGTTAAACAATTTCGTCAAACGTTTCTCGTATTTCGTTTATCGTACTGGTTTGATATTTCATATGGTGGTTTATACTAATGGATTGTACGATTTAAACTATTTGCAGACCTGTTGGAATACTACTTCCTGTTTGCCGCGCAGTCGGAATGATTTCATATTTGGTATATGGATTTGTACTTATGAATTGTACATTGTAAGCATTTTACATAATTGTTCTCATCTACTTCTTTAAAGTCTAAGGTCCGCAACCATTATACTAGACTCATTGTCTAGTAACTATCTACGCACATGGCAAATATGAAAAGCTTAGTCTATTTCAGCGACGGTCCATCATACAGGTGAAAAATTGCTGAAAGTGGCATTAAACACCATTCATACAAGCAAACAAACAGTCAAACAATTATTTTAAAAGTTATAACCCGGGCGCGAAGTCATGACTTAAAAGGCATTGAGGTGATCTTGGGAGGAGGGGGGTCAAATTTCGAAGTTAAATATCCCGGACACGAAGCAGTCATCTACCCACATGCCACATGCCAAATATAAAAAAGCCTACCTAAAAGGATAAAAAGTTATATCCCGGACACGATTTGTTATGGATGCACGGACAGACAGACAACAATATTTTGACCTTCGTTTGGCTCTTTTACCAAAAACCCAATATTAACCTCCAAAAAAAATTAAAAGTGGAATGTAACACTAGATAAAGCAATCTTACATATCCTAAACGTGTATAAGTATGCCATTTGCAGTGTCAAATAAATTTGGCTGAAAATATCTGCCTTAAAGGAAAAGAAAAGAAAAAAGAAGATGAAGTAAATTACCACACAAAACGATATGTCTCCCATTTATCTTCGTTGGCATACATAATAAAATAAGAGTTGCATACAAATACAAAGTATAGTTTGAGAGCTATTTTGCAAATGTTATTGTGTGTCGCAATTGGTTCATTGCATATTTTATGCACAGTAATCAAAATTAATGTTCCCCCTCCTACTCTTCATGCTTCATATTGACATGAAAATAAATAACTTACATATATAATTACGTTACGAACTCCTAAAGTGCATACTTATTCAATCGGATAGCAGAATTTAATATCTAATACAAAGTCATTTTTCTTGTTTTAATCGTATCATTGAACTGATTTATATCGTATCGTACTTTCTCTGACTGTGCAATTAAAATCACATTAACATTGTTAATGCATTATGTTAAAGATACATTTTTGGTACCAAACGAAAGCTAGCTAAATGAATATTCTTTATATTTAAACGGCCGATTTGAAATAAAATTATATCATAAAAGGTCATTTTTGAATTTTAATAAATATATCTGGATTTTTTCGTTTATTTTATAAGATAAGTTGGACAAAAATAAAAGCAAGAGATTAAATAACTGAATATATGTATTGCCAAATCTATGCTTTATCGTGTTTATAATATATTGTATTCGCTACAGTAAATTTAAAACATAAAACAATTGGAAACACTTACTTACGTTTTCATCGCTTCAAACTTGTTTATATCTTTTTTCATCGTGTCATACTACTTCTCAAAATGATATAAGCCGGTTGATCGGTGTGTTTAATAAAGCTTTTCAACAGCTTTAGGTAAATATTATACTTACAACTAAGAGTGTTGGTGTCTTTCTCTTTCCAAACACAAATGTAAGTAATGAAAACACAAATTGAATACCATCTGGTATTGATATACAAACAATAGGTAATAAGATATGCCGTCTTTTGATAGATTTATCTGTAAATGATAAAATAGATTTCGTACACAGTACAAATTAAGAATTCCTGTAAATAAAGTAACTAAAATTTTTTTAGATTATAGATTGTTTTGTTCCGTATATGAAACGTGGTATGTTCAAGCGGCATTAGACACTTGTACCATACGATGAGGCAGTGTGATGACACAACATCGTTCGAATTGTTTAAGTTAGCAAGCATTTCATGGCTTTAAAACAAACATAAAAATATTGGATGTTTAAACATATAGATATACACTTTTAAGAAAAAAAACACTATTTGTAGGATAACATATTGAGTGCACCCACGATTTTTATTAGATTCGGGTTACTGACTTTCTGTTTTTGTGATTTTGGATTGTATATATTTGTCTGTATCCTGATTTGTAATTGTCCCTTGACTTTCGATTCTTGTTGTTCAGTCCGTTTTCTTGCAGTTTTTTTAATTAAATGATTAAATAAGTGAACTGCTTTTGCATATTTTCCTTGGTCATGTGACATATTGTAACACAAAGTAACAGTAATATGTATATCCATGTCAAATGAAGCAGTTCATTGAATCTTATGTCCATATTGAAGACCCTAAATGGTACTGCATGTTATGCCTAACTTTTCACGCAATAATGCTTTGAAAGACATAGCTTTTTGGGTTTTACAAATATCCGTATGAAGGTATTTGGATTGCTTTATTCATACGTGTTTGTTTATTTGAGAAACGTAAAGGACTGATATTTATTTTTAACTGTTTATTTTTTTTATTCATACAGGCACAGAATGTTCAGTAATAAATAGCACACTGATGTACGAAAATACAATAATCTTTATTTTTCTTTATTCTCAAATGCAGAAAATTATGTAATGAAGCGGTAGTACTCAGTGCAAATATGGTACTGTATATAAAAGTACAAATATGTTAGGTGGAATTGGAGATTTTACATTTCGACAGTGAACAAAAATATCTCTGCAAAGATTATCGATTGAGGTCTTATACATTTAATAAATCTTTTGGTAGACATGAAACAAATTTGATTTTGATTTATACTGCAATAACACGTTGGTATTTATTTTATTTCTATATTACGATAAATACATATATGCTTTATTGTTCAATGAAAGGTATAATATGATGTTAGTAAATAGAAAGCACTATAAATAACTAGTAGTGAAAATGATAACTCATATAACTCATTACGTGCATCATCATAGCAACACACTAGTTTAATTTGACTACTGTTAAATACTATAAAATTCTTATATTCATTCATTTTCTTAACACAACAAAATTAACTCTTCAGATCATCTTTTACAATCAATACTTCTATTACTTACTAACTATTGTCTACAACTTTGTTGGCAATAAGCAGAAAAGTAAGTGCCACTTGTAAACCTTATCGATTACATTATCAATTTATTCGTTTTATCTAAACTAAATAAACATGTATGTAATCTAAATGATACTATTTACCACACAAATCTGTGTAATATAAAAAAAATACACAAATAAATATTTGTCCAGGTATTCAAAAGACTTTTTAATTGAAACATATATTTATATCAAATATTTTATTTATATTAAATTCGCCTACCTCCAGCAGTGAACTTTAGTCCCATGCACGGGTTATTGTTGATTTCTATCTAAACAGCCTGAAACAGAGAACATTATTTATAATAAACAAGTAGTACCTACAAGATGTCAAATAAATAAAGGTGATAACAATATACCGGACACCAAGAAGACAATATACAAATCAAAGTCTAAGAAACCATCAAACTTGTTAACAAAAAAAAATGAAGCACCTACAGTAAAGAACTGTGTTTGTAAAGGCGTTTTAAAAGAAATAGTGGCATTTTACGGCATATCAAACCTCCCGCTTCCATTATATATTAAACTTATTATATTCATCTAAGACTTAGCCTGGTTATTTTCTAAAGACATAAGTATAATTTCTAGTTCTGTAATTTTACGATTTCAAAACTTTATTAATTGACATTAAAAGTGTGTATAGGAAATCCTTTTGTCGTAATACTTTGCTTTTCGGTATATATAACAAAGTAACCTGTATTTGTGTAATCTCATCAATACTACATTATTTTGCATTTAGTGATTTGTTTACCATTCTGAGATCTAGGCAAGGAGAAGGTTCTAGATCTCAGATTGGTATGGAACATGTTTTTAAAATAGGCAATGTTGGAAGCTAGCATTTGAGAAATAATTGCAAGCTAGTAAGTCTGTTTAAAACTGGTAGGCATGTTATCTTATTTAATAAATCACAATTCAAATGTAGATCATAGTCTTTATATTGAGTTTTTTTACATTGTCATGTCAGAAGTAAGTCTGTAAGAGTAAAGACTAACTATGACAAAGCAAAAATGTATGATTATATTTGTAAGTGTCGTTACAAAGATAATACAAATTCAATAAAGCTTAAAACAAACAATTTGAAACTTATTTATTTTCTATTTCATAGGTATATAGCGTTACGTATGTACCGACTTTCTAAACGTTACAAAGCAGTTTTGTACGCAAGAACAAAAGTAAGCTTAGTTTCTCATGCCTCCGTTGCCCACATTAACATCTCAACAGAGCTTTTAAATCCCCATCCAACTTGTAATTGTAAAAAAAATACATCAAAATACATTAATGACCTATCAAATTCATTAACAGCGAAATACTATAAACAATCTTTTACAATAAAAAAATATTTTACTTAAGACATTGTCTACTTTATCGTATAATATGACCTACAACGTTATTAGCAATAAACAATAAATAAATGAAAGCTTTGTCCTTATTCATAGTACGTTTAATACCTTGGTAAAAAAAACCATTAGCACAATTGCTAATACAAAAAAACAATATAAGCAATATTTTAGAAACTAGATATTTATATTTATTATATTTTTAAAAAATTGCCATTTCTACGCGAATGCAAGCACCAAAAACACAAAAACATAACAGGAAGCAACCTACCGTCAGTGCATGTCAGAACCTTGCTGGTTGATATTATAGATATGTAAAGAAAATTTAGTTCTATTCCCTCAATGATTGAAGCATCTCATTAATCTGAAATCTGTGCTGGCTAGAAAACATCAAGCTACTCTTAAGGCAAATTTGTATCGTACAATCGAAGAAAATGCGCGGGTCATGGAGAGTTTTGACCTAAAAATGCGCGAGGTTAAATAAATTGAAACGTTTTACAGCATATTCTGTGGTCATAATTTTATTATTACTTTTTAATATCTAATGTAACTCGTGTACTTGTGTACTTTTTTAAAATAAAAAATATTTTTGCGGACGTTTTGACTAGTTATCTTTTATACATGAATATGACACATGTACATGCATGCCACTCATTCTTCGTTTAGCAAAAGTCTTGACTAGTTTCAAAGTGTTTCTTTTAATAAGCCAAAATATGTGCATGCATCCAGATAATATTAAAGCAAATAAGAAAGAATTTTTGATAAATAAGACATGTTGGTATATCAAAAATACTCACTTGTACAATGTTTTATCTCGATAGCTTTTGAAGGTAAAAAGGCAGACACGTGATTTAGAAAATATCAACCTGCAAGTTTAAAATTGTATATTGAATAGACTTGGTATTGATTATTTCATAAATATATTAATACAACAGCATAAACATGTGATTCACGACACTGTTAAATGGCAAGCACAAATAGCTAGGTATCAGTCAAAAGCTTTGAATTTTTTGAATATCAAGCTCTTTAACGTCTTGCTTACTTGGTATTCCAAAATGTTCGTTTGAGTGCCACTAATGAGTTGAAACGCGCGTCTGGCGTAATAATTTATTACCTCTGTATCTCACTCTGGATATGACTTTACTCAACTCATGCTAAAATACCTTACATGTTTGTTAGATTAAGACCAGTAAACGCCTAAACTTTTGGACATAAAACTTCAATTTTTTATGTAGCATAATAATTATGATAGAAGTATTTGGCACGAATAATTTCCACATGACGTATAACGTGTGCAGAATGATTCTCCCGAATGAGTGATTGGACGAAATATTACTCATCTATACTACTAAATCTACGATTTGCAAAATTGTTAGGCGGCATGGCGTTTTAACCACATCAAATGTTTCAACTTTATATAGTAGGTCTGATTAAACCTTTAATAATTAAGCTTTTGTTTTTCTGATTTATAATTTCAGGTTATTAACAAGTCTGGATCGTAAAAACGATACAGAATTTAACAGTATATGTCAAATGTAATTTCCGGTACATGCGATAACGACAACAATGAGCATTTCTGTGTTATGTAAGAATTGTAGAATTTATGTAAGAACAAAGATATGAGAAACCTGGATGATTAATTCTAAATCGATGGGTCATTTTCAAAAAAACAACCAACACATTTTTATATTTTTATACACGCACAGAGAACACGAGTGTGGTGAAAACAAAGTATAATATAATTGAATGTAACAATCACTTCTATTAAAACATTTGTTTAGAGTCGACGTCTGTGTCTGTCCGTCCTTTCCTTCGTTCTTTTCTACAAATCTTTTCAATCGGGTACCGTCTGGTAAAATCTTATAACATCAATTCCGCTAAAACATTTCAAAATATCAAACAGTTGCACTCACCGAAATGAAAAGTATGAAACGCTGTCGTTCAGAGCATTTGCTTTTGTTACAGTGCTCGATACCGTTACTACATTATATTGAAAATCAATTCGTTTGTAAATCAAGTTAAATTACATTCTTTTTGATAAGAGATAACAACATACTCGTTTGATATTATTATTTATCCATTCGAGTCACTGCGCTATTAGGTTTTTCAAATGGTGTTTTCTGTTCTCAAATACAATGCAAAGTTAACTAACTATTCTTTCTCTTATAAATCTTAATTAACTTCTTGTCATTTATAATTAATTTAATAACAACTACACTTGTTCCACTGAAGCATGTATTTTTTTTACTTCGACATTCAAAAGCACTGATAAACACGCAACTATGGAAAAAGGTGCAAAGACTGCCAAGACGACCATGCCTATGGATATTAACCATGAAGCTCAGGAAAGGAACAGGGGCAAAAAGACTTAGATTACCATGATCGTTTTGGGTTACCCTTATAAAAGGATAACCCAGACATAAAGTGGCAAGTAATTGGAATTTTTTTATCAAACATGGACTCGCGTGTACTAGTCCATGTTGACGTATAATAGATAATTTATATGTGTCATTAAATTTAATGTTAAATGACTATATACGTAAATGTTAAAGTTAAAACTTATACTCTAATCAATATGATACAATTTATTGTTATAATTTACTACACCCTTGTATATATTTATAGTTTTATTTAATTATTCGAAATTTATATGTGTTCTTAAAATTGTACAAAAACTACTAGTCATATTAAGACTTTGTTAACAAATGCTTTTTATTATAGTCGTTAAACTGTGCTATTTAATAGAAATTTCGTTATAATGTTTAATTAATAAAGGGTATCGAAAGTTCTTTGTTCCTTCTTGTTTTTTCTCAGTATTAACTTTCGTGACAGTAACACTCCTGTTATTGGTGTCTATAAACTTGTCCTATCAACTTTGTGTTTTTATCAATAAAATTTTAGGTCAAATCAAACTACCTTGGCGATTGAATGACAATGAGAATTCCACGTATATGCCAATAACCACCCGGATATGTTATTATATGAGAGAGATGTAAACACAGAAAATATATTTAAGACGCGTTTGTAGTGCTTTAAACTATCAACGATATCATATTAAATACGCGACAGTCCAATTTTTTAAGTGTAAATGTATGCAAAACATAATGATAGTTTTTACCTATCAGGATATTTTTAAGTTATATGTAAGAGATTTTTAAAAAGTAGTCAATATTTAAAACATACCAATAAAAGCACTGTAACTTAAAACCATCAAAAAATACAACGCACGTACATGTAACAGTAAAAATGTAACCCCCTTTTATAGACTGACTTACGAATCTTTCATACCATTAACAATTCGACAGTGGAAAAGTAAAATATGTCAATTCGTAATGTCGAATCGATCTTTAAATTTGAATAGCTTAAAGCCACATAGAAAATTCCGATGCACTATGAACACGTCGTAAACTCAGTATTGCTTTAATTATTATTAATTTAGATGCCCAACTGCAATTTGGATTTGTGACTTTTACGTATTATTATTTAATATTATATCTGATCGATTTGGCGTTTCGGATTTGTCCATAAAGATTTGTATCATTGTTTTTTTCTTAATTTAACGACATTGGAAAAAACGCTGACTGGCTGCCAAATAACTGTATAGCAAATATGGAACTTGTAACATTGGATACCCCTTACTTGTCAATCTTGTACATATCTTGCACAAACAATATGTGCATGCTTATTGAATGTTCTTATGTTACATACCATATCTATGTCTGTCTATCTTGTATGTTATTATCATACTTAAGCAAATAAAATATGTTAAAATTTGTGATAACGACTAACTCATACCGACAATAAAGGCCACTTGAATCCTGCTATTGTTACTTATAGTTTGGTGTAAAAAAATACTGTAATACAAACATTTTAATCAACTAGAAATAAATGATAGGCTGACCAACAAACAAAACAAAATAAAAAAGTTTAGTTGGGAAGATAAAGCATACTAATCTCTGATTTCATAAAATGTAGACATTAAGACTAATATTCTAACTTAGACACAATCCATTTTTTAAGTGTGGTGGAAACGTTGTATTGCTGTAATAAACGTATTCTATTAAGGTAGTTAATATGCAAGTAACTAGTTACTAGATTAGTATCACAATGAATACCTTTGTCGTGTTCTGATTGGATAAATAGTGGCAACATGTATTAAATTTTACTATAAGCTTTGTTATAAAAGTAGTAATAAATTAATGTCAGATATTGCGCGATGATTTTGGTGTATTTTTAAAGTATTTTTGCGTTGACTAAAATTGAAAATAAACGTGGGTTATTAAAACTTTTTAAAACTTAGCAAAAATAGCAATTGGTCAAGAATAATATGTGGTTTTTATTTTTAATTTGTTTGAATTGATGTTAACATATATATAAGCCCAGCCCTGATCAATGTTAGAAAGGCATGCAAATCACAACAGTGTTTTAATATAATGTAATCGATGATACCTAAGTTTTATAATTTACGCACGTCTAATGAAGACTCATCAGTGGTGTTTCAACCTCAAATACAGAACTATTATAATCAAAATTCCGGAAAGTTATACCAATTCCGGGAAGGCCATCTACACCTTGCGGACAGAAAAATCTTAAAATTTTAAATATTTTCGTAATTTCAGGGGAGCGAATTTAAACAATGAAAATATAATGTAAGAGGTAACATTTTCTACTGTTTGACCTTAAAGGAACTGTTTATATTGAAAATGTTAGGGCTAGAGAACAATGTGTTATGTATTATAAGTAAGATGAATAAATATACTGGCATACTATTTAACAAACATGAACAACACTGTATGTGTATGCTAAAATTACGCAAAACCATTCGTGCATCATATTTAGTTAGTATATAAATAATCAATGAACCTGGCATAAAATACATGTACAATTACGACTATAAATCATTTTAATTCTGTCTAAATAAAATATTTTAAAAATATGAGAACAGTTAGGGATTTTAGTAAGTTGAAACGCAACCAAACTTTTGATAGGTCACAAAAAGAAAAACATACTTAAAATTAAATCTTGTATTGCCGACATTTTATTAATATTTTACCCAGACTGGTACCTGACAATGATAGATTTACACTGAATATTTAATAAAATTTAAACAAAAGAAAATGCGCGTTACGGTTAATAACCTGTTCTTACAAAAAACAAAAACAACGTTATCAAAAATATCTTAAATCAAGCAAACGTGTACGCTCTGTCCCAGGTTAATTTCGATGAGACGATTGTTGTTCATCTGACCATTTTTAGAATAACTTTATATAAACAGGAGCAGTGAAGATTTTCAATGAAAGTTATGGCAAAATTAAACAAGTGTGGACTGTGAGTACGCTCACAAAGAGATACCCCCGCTTCGCTTTCAAGTCCAATTATCTCCCCTAATGATATCCGAGGTCAATAAAAATCCTTCATGTACTTCCTTTATGCTGTCTTTGAATTTCAACAGGCGGTATAGGAGGATTTGCGCTTACAAGTGATGTGGAAAGACGGACAGCCAGACAGACAGACGGACACACAGGGGGATTCCTATATACCCAAAAACAAGTTTGCGGGAGGGGGGGTTATAATTAAGGATTCTTGCTATTTTTTTAACTTTTAATATTGTCATGTTAAATTACAATTTTACAGTGCTCAAGCTGTTGTGTAGTGTAATATTAGTCATTTTTAATGATGTACTTCTTCTATTGTATGTTTTATGGAGTAGTGCAAGTCTATGTTTATGAAAGGTCACGTATTATAGATTTCTTTGCAGGCGTTGTATGTTTTTCTTTTCATTCTTTTGGAGACAACATAGTGGGAAGTGCTTAAGATGTTGCTTATTAAAGAAAGCGTGATAAAATTAAAAACCCATTTCCAATATGTCATTAACTTGTTTGATATTTGATTATAACGATTTATACTTTCTTTATCTTTAAGTCTTTACATCGGTTTCAGTAAGAAAGTGAAATTTTATTATTGATATATGTGCATACTGAAACTGTTTAAGTGTTCATGGTATTTATTGTAATAATTTGGTAACATTTGATTTTGATAAATATATTATGTATTCTATTTTTATCTCTATTTTCATGTTTACATATGCAAAGAATTGTTATAATTTAGACAAAAGTACTTACAATTTTATGACGAGATCAATCGTTTTAAGATGTCTCGAAATTCTATAAAATTACAATTTTACAGAATGCACGTGTTCTCATTTATCTTTCATATACAATCGCTATGGTCATGTGTTTACTGGTGATATGAACAATATTGACCACGAGAATCTCAGAAACATAATTTCTCATTCAGAGATCCTCAAGCAGTAGACAGTCGAAGACTGTGCCAGGGTTTGGATTAAGAAAGAAGAGCTAAAGATACCGAGGAGTATTCAATATACAATTATTCAATACAAACAATAACATGGTCAACAAAAAGAGGGGACAGCAACAAAACAAACAGACTCTAAACATAAAAAAAACTGATTGACACGACAAACGGAACAGAACAATAATCGATAGTCATTTGTGACACAGATATTCCTTAACGGTCAACTAAGTCATGATGTCGACCATAAAACTTTCAAAGAGATGCCTTCAATCTTGCAAATGTAAGCCAATTTTTCAACGGCTTTTCTGTCCGCAGACAGACACTATCAAGGAAATCTGGAAAGGAAATATCTGATCAATTGGGAGATGTATATGCAGATGCTGCAGGAATGTTGCCATTTAGTCGTAACGTTCTTTAAAATTCTAACGAACTTTTGGACAAATTCAAATCTAGATCGATATCTAAAATTTTATCTGTTAGGACCTTTGATTTTTTAATTCTTCATACCACCTCCCCTCACGACAAAGTAAAATCCCGCTTTAAAGACAACATACATAAAGCCTTCGCTTCTTCATATGCCTACAAAATGTAGTTTAAGGTTATAACAAAAAGGCAAATATGCTACAGTGATTAACAGGTTTATAATATGCTAGGTAATCGAAATTCCAATGGGTAAAAACTGTGCCCCCCTCCTTGCTGATTTGTTCGTGTATTTTTACTTACTTACTGCCCTAATGCCTGGTGGCTTGTAGGACAGCAACAAAGGCCCTCCATTTGTGGCGATCTTTTGCCAGGTTTTCTATTGTGTGGCCCCAACTTTTTATCTCTCCTTCAACAGTTAAATGTGTTTTTTTGGTCTTCCCCTCTAACGTTTTCCTTCTGGCGTCCAATACAGAGCGACTTTGATGTGGGATGTACTGTCTCTCCACTTCCAGAGTCTTTTAAGTAGACTGGTGTCTATTTCCTGTTGATAACTGGCAGCAAGTAGGTCATCGTTGCTGATGGTTCTTGGCCAGAAGACTCGCAAGATGCGTCTTAGGCATTTCGTGTTGAATGTGGACAGCTTAGTGAGATCCTGTTGTCATTCCCCAGCACTCGGAGCCGTACAAGAATGTTGAATGTACACAGTTCTGGTACAGCTTCAGCATAGTAGATCTGCTAAACTGACTGGACTTCCAAATATTGTTAAGGGAGATGAAGATGTTGCGTGCTTTTAAAATCCGGTTCTTGATGTAATCACCGGCACCCCCATCATTTCGTACTGTGCTTCCATGTTAAGTGAAGCTGTCAGTTGTTGGAAGATCTTTATTGTAGACGCGTATAACGTGACTGTTGGTAGTATTCAGCTTCATTTCCTCAATTTTTGTCTCACTGATTCTTAGACCGATGTATTGGGCACTCTCAGATCTTGCTGGTTATTGACAGAAGTGCAATGCCACGCCAATTATTACAGTAGTTTAGCGTTCCTTTCTTTGGGATCTTAATAATTGTACACTCTTACCATTCATCTGGTATTTTACTATCACTCCAAATACATTTAAAAAGGTAGTGTAGTACTGAGGTTGATAGTGTTGGATCTGCCTTAAATAACTCAGCATTTAGATTGTCTTGTCCTGGAGTTTTACTGTTTTTAGAGATTTTGTTGCTTTTACTATTTCCAGTATTGTTGGAGATGCTGTTTCTACTTCCAAGTCTTGTTAAGCTTCTGGTATCTCTGTTGTTTGTTCTTGGAAGTGTTCGACCAATTCCATATTTTGTTCGCTTTCTGATTTTAGAATCTTTCCATATTTTACTTCAACAGGGATGTTTTTGTTTCCTCTGTATTTGCCACTTACAAGTTTGGTTAATTTGTATAACTTGCTTTGTTCTTTTTTTCTCAGCAGCATCTTCTGCTTGTCAAGCTATATCCTCCAGATAATATCTCTTGCAAAACTAAATTTCTCAACTGATCAGGTATGCAAGAGCTTCCAGTGAAACAATGATTTTTGCAAACGCTACCAATTAAGTCGAGATAGACTTATAAACCAAGGTTACGAGCATTTAATAAGTTTTACTATAGATAAAACTTGTTGGTTTTCAGTTTTCCGCTTCTATATTAAATAATCTGAGTGTCCGTGAAAAACTCGACCGACAGGTGAGTAACACTAATCATAGTTATAAGGAATTCATGGAAAATGGTGTAAACAAAGTCAATAAAAAAGCGAAAATAAAATAAAAGAAATCCGATAATGATCCAAAAACGGTGGAATTAAGTGTGTCTTTTTATACATATTTTGCGCATTGCAAAATCTTAAGACTACATGACTTGATACTTACATTATGTTTCGTAGATTTGTAAGGCGTCTTTTTTTAGCCAATTAAAATCACTTATTGCACAATCAGGTATGTAAAAGAGTAAACAAACAAAAAAATCTATAATACAAATATTGATGATTGTAACTGTCGACAAAGAACTAATTTCTGTACTGCAACGTGAATGTTGCACCTGCAGATTGGTAGAGAACGCACTTGAATTGGACTGTTTGAAAAATGACTCAATTTTAACACCACTGAATAGTGTCGAGAAAATGATCATTAGATGATAAAACGATCTTCTAATAAAATGTCATCAAAGATACCAAGGTTTATAGAATTTACTACGCCAGACGCGTTTCGTCTAATCAAGACTTATCAGTGGCGCTCAAACCCAAACAATATTTAACATCCAAATTATTAAGAGGTTTTAGAGCTTTTATAATCAAAATTCCAAATCATTATACCAAATCCGGCTACGGCAATCTACGCCATGAAAATAGAAAACCCTTAGAATTCAAAACTTTTCAAATTTTTAGGGCAGTTAATTTATTAGCTACAATAATGTAGCTCCTTTTTTTTTTTTTTTGATGGACGGAGCTACAAAGAGGTCCCATTACTCGTAATGGAGCAAAAACACTTTGGGATTTACACATATTTTCCGCTATTTAACCTTTGTCTTTATTAAATAAATATGTTTTCTTTCCTCCGCCGTTCATCTGATATGTCTACAATGTCTAATTAAATAATTTTAACACTTTTTCCTAATCATGGCATTGTTGACATAATTAAAATTGTGGAGTGTAGAATTTCGGAATCGTATCGGTAAAATTTTGTAATAAGGGGACATAATCATAATGCAAATGAATACAGCTGAAATCATCCGGAATTACATTTTTTACCAAATCGATTCTGATATTATCGAAATTATGCACTTCCGGAATTCATATTTTGTCAAACAATGCCATGATTACGAATAAAGTGATAAAACTAACGAATACGGTGTTGTGGAAATATCAGTAAAACTGCAAATACATAAATAAGTATGTAGCAAACCAGGGAAACAGTGTAATTGCTTATAATATGCATAAAAACCCCGGGTGTGAATCACTCCCGGGCTGCTCCATTACGAGTAATGGGACCTCTTTGTAGCTCCGTCCATCAAAAAAAAAGGAGCTACATTATTGTAGCTATTAATTTATACACTGGCTAAATAACTGACAGAATCAATGATATTCCTGTCGACACCGAAGTGTTACTACTAGGCTGGTGATACCCTCGGGGACTTACAGTCCACCAGCAGAGGCATCGGCCCAGTGGTTGCAAATAAAATGTCATCAAAGACACAAAGTTTATAGAATTTACTAAGCCAGACGCGGGTTTCGTCTAATCAAGACTCATATGTGGCGCTCAAACCTAGACAATATTTAACATCCAAATTATTTAAAGTTGTAGAGATTTTTTTACCAAAATTCCAAAACATTATACCAAATCCGGCTAAGGCTACCTTCACCTTGAAAATAGAAAACCCTAAGAATTAAATAATTCATGAATCTTTCCACTTGAAACTAATAAGAGTTAATCGGGAATAAAATTAAGTCTCTGTAAATATCAAAATAGAAAAACTGCATAAAGATACATTTCTTTGTACGGTGCAATTCAAGCAAACAAGAACAAGCAGAATGCCAACTATGCGTTAACGTCAATAAACGTCATGTATGAAACAGATAAAAAAAATGCTATAAAGGATAACAAAGTTAATCGAATTTAATACGTGTTGAAGCGATGAAGAAGCGCGTTTCGTCTTAACAAAACTCATCAGTCGCTCAGACCAAAAGGAATAGATCAAACATGCTGCAGTCAGATTAAGAACGTGTAAACTTACTTAAAAGAAGTTATCGTTGACTTCATCTGTAATCTTTAAGAAAAGGGCGTCGTAAGCCTAAAAAGTTCTGATATGAATCAATATACTGTTGTATTCACTAAGACTGTGAAACAAGATTAAAGTAAGAATAAAAGTCAATTAGATAATCAGATAAAGCAGTAACTAGCATATTTCGGGCGCTATACGACTTCTGAAAAATTAGGAAAACAGTCGTTAAACAATTCCATAATAACATGTGCACAACTTCAATACATGTGTATTATGTGTGCAGCGCGGCCAAATAGTGTTTATAAAAACAATATAAGATTAAGGCTTAGACAATGCGACATTCTACCGATTCCATATCAAGCCTCTACGCATTGTGCATTGTTTAATTAAAGTGTGCGGCATTTATTCGACAAAGTTACATGTGTATACTGCATCACAATACACAAGAGTTCGTAAAGTTTAAAGTTAACTGTAAAAAAAACTGAAAGCTCAACAAGAAACCATAAGAAGGTGAAACAATTCGGACTGAGACAAACCACAATAAATAGTATGGGTGCACACGTCGGAAATTGCCACTTTTCAATTTTTCAAACCGCAAGAATGAAATGTTATGAAAAATTGAAGACGCTAGGGAGCTTACAAGCTTTTGCTTTCAATAAGGCTTAAGGTACTAGGAGACAATACACAATTCAAAATACTTACTAAACGGTCCAAAAATATATACGACAAATCATAACAGTTCCTTCACTAGGACGATTTGCAGGATAAAGATTTTAATCATACATGCCACTATGCACCTAGTTTCTAAAAATGACTTATCTTGTTAAACGTTGTTGAAACATATTTCCTGCAACTGGTTTTTTAATTCATCCGTGTCTACACAAAACTGTCAGACCATATATATCATTGAGCGCTATGATGTAATTACTGCAAAATAAACCTTAAACATATCGGGGCTACTATAAGTGGGGTCAAATTGAAAAACGTGGGTAACGAGTATGAATGTTCTATGTAATAACTTACTAAAATGAATTCATACCGGTATACCAAAAACACTTTCAATGCAAGTTTGGGAAGTTTTAGACAATCTTGACTATAGTCACTAGATTGTAATAATGAGGTCAAGTTCTGTTGTCAAATGTTAGAAAGAAATGTCTAATCAACAAGGAATATACAAAAATACTGTGCTCGTAAAAAATGAACTGACTACTCAATAAACCACAAGAATAACAATGGGATCAAGATTTGTTTATTGTTTTAATGGTGTTTTAACGCCACTTTCAGCAATTTTTCAGCTATTTCATGGCGTCCAGTTTTTTTGGGGGGAGGAAGCCTGAATACCCGGAGAGTACCACCGACCTGCGGTATGAAAACTGGCAATCCTTGTCAATTAAGATTGGAGTCGAGTACACCCTGCCTGCAGTGAGAATCGAACCCGCAATCTCAGTGTTGACAGACCACGTGATCAATAGTAGACAAACTACCTTGACGACTCGGCCACCGAGGCCCCCATGGGATCAAGATGATACGCACATCAGATGGACCAGATACACCTTACGATATTATATTGTAAACTGGTGATGTCTACCGAGCTAATCACTAAATGTTGAAAACAAAAATAAATTATTAGTAAAGCTCAGCTGACACAAGATCATGCCAATTGTATAAAAAGCGTCCCAAGTCGAGAGGTTTTTGACATTTGCAACTCTCAATAAATGTTTATGCTGTTGCCAAAAGCCCCCATCCTGATGTCTACATCACATAATAGAAAACAAGTGAAATTATG
The DNA here is from genome assembly GCA_944474755.1 of Limnoperna fortunei. Lineage (NCBI taxonomy): Eukaryota > Metazoa > Mollusca > Bivalvia > Mytilida > Modiolidae > Limnoperna > Limnoperna fortunei. The sequence goes on from OX104116.1 coordinate 69,178,777, forward strand.
GTAAAACAAACGAACTACTTTACATGTTCAAAATATTGCAAATTTATAAAGTCGAGAATCAAGAGAGTTTATATAGTTCTTTTAGTTGTAGCAATTTCATTTCAAAACACATTTTAGTGTTATGGAATAGTGTCAGATGTCAGAGGTTTAAGCTGATAGAAGCTATAACAGCTATCGTTGTCCACATTTCATTTGCCCAATTTAAATGAGATGAAGAAAGGTTGTAGAGGAATTCCCGAAAGACATTCATTCAATGTTTGGTCATTTGTTTTAGGAGAGTTTATTAATGTGTAGTTCATGGACGATACATATGAAGACGCCAATAAGTTATGATCACATGGCTTTTTAGGTCGGGCGAGTGAAAAATGTGCCAAAACTGATTTAAACAGAAAAATGCACATTTTTTTTCAGTTCACTCAAGTGTGAATTATTTGGCGGCTGTACAAATTTTTCCGGTAAGATATCTCATCATGTTGTAACTGTGTATCAAGTTTCATTAAGAAAATCTATGCAACATAAATATATTTTGAAATGTTATAGTTTTCATAGTGAATTGATACACAAGTTTGAGCCTTATATCTCAGAGGTGTGCTTCACTTCAACCTAAATACAAACGGACTAACATTTTTTTCTGCCAATTGTGACACTTGTCTGGGCTTTCAGAGTACACTGGCTTTCTTCCCCAATAAAAACTGAAAAGCATAAAAATGACTAAAAGCAGCATTAAACACAATAAAAAACTAGATAGTCTCAAAATCCTGTATTACTAACCTCATTTTATAGGCAATAAAGATGCCATTTCCATTACGTTAAACTAAGTCCTTAATTTTTTTCATTTACTACTGGCATGAACAACATTATCTTTGTATAGACCATCCAATGAATCTTACAGTTTGGTTTAACTGGTTCAATATTTTCAAATAGGAAGCTACTTTAACATTGTCATTTAGATAAAATATTCAAACAAACATTTAAGAGAAACATCTTATATCATTCACAAACAATATGGCTTAAATCAGCTTAGCAGTTTCAGAAAAGATCTGTTCAACTTAGTTTGAAATGGTAATGATGGCCATTTCTACTGTCTACTGGCATAAAAAATTTGTAAAGGTCTAATATTCTTAATACTTTGGTTTTGATTGGTTAACTAGTTTCCAAGAAACCATTTAATAAAATTTTTTCGCATAGTCTTGTGTTAAAGTATGTCATATGGTAGTGGCCATATTAAATTTCCAATTGGCATTAAAAATTACAGAAGACCATCTGGTGAATACTGGGGATAAGTTCTGTGGTGGAAGCTATTTTGAATTTCCAATTTGTATTAAAAAAAACTTAAAATGGACATTCCAAACAATATTGGTAGTTAGATTTGTTTCAATTGCTTAGCTGGTTTCAGAGAAGAAACCTTTTTTAACTTTTTTCCCAAAGGGTCCTATGTTAAAATAGGTCAGACAGTGGTGGCCATATTAATTTTCCAATCAGAATAAAAAACAAACTTTATAAAGGTCCATTCAATAAACATTCTGACAAAGTTTGGTTTTATGGGTCAAGCTGTTTTGGAGAAGATTAAAATGTAACCAGAGGCTCTTAAGAGCCTGTATCGCTCACCTGATTTCATAGGCAATGAAGATGGCATTTCCCTGATGTTAAAGTAAGTCCTGTAATGTTCAATAAACTTTAAATAGAACCATCCAAACAATATTGCTAGAAAGCTTTGTTTCATTTGTTAACCCGTTGTATAGAGAAGATTTTTTTATTTGCCATTGGGTCCTATGTTAAGTCCTGCGGCGGTGGCGGCCATTTTGAATTTCCAATTGCCATAAAAAACATAAACTTTATAGAGGACCATCCAAACAATATTGCTAGTAAGTTTTTGTTTCCATTGATTAACCGGTTTCAGAGAAAAAGCCTTTAAAAACTTTTTCCCATAGGGTCCTATGTTAAACTAAGTCAAGTCCTGCGGCCATTTTGAATTTCCAATTGCCATAAAAAACATATACTTTATAGAGGACCATCTAAACAGTATTGCTAGTAAGTTTTGTTTTGATTGGTTAAACGGTTTCAGAGAAGAAGCCCTTTTAAACTTTTTTCTCATAGGGTCGAATGTTAAACCAAGTCCTGCGGTGGCGGCCATTTTGAATTTCCGATTGGGATAAAAAAACATTAACTTTTATAGAGGACCATCCAAACAATATTGCTAGTAAGTTTTCTTTCCATTGGTTGACCGGTTTCAGAAAAGAAGCCTTTCAAACTTTTTCCCATAGGGTCCTATGTTAAAATAAGTCCTGCTGTGGCAGCCATTTTGAATTTCCAATTGCCATAAAAAACACAAACTTTATAGAGGACCATCCAAACAATATTGCTAGTAAGTTTTTGTTTCCATTGATTAACCGGTTTCAGAGAAGAAGCCTTTTAAAACTTTTTCCCATAGGGTTCTATGTTAAACTAAGTCCTGCGGTGGCCGCCATTTTGAATTTCCAATTCCCATCAAAAACACAAACTTTATAGAGGACCATCCAAACAATATTGCTAGTAAGTTTTGTTTTGATTGGTTAAACGGTTTCAGAGAAGAAGCCCTTTTTAACTTTTTTCCCATAGGGTCCTATGTTAAAATAAGTCTTGAGGTGGCGGCCATATTGGTTTACCAATCAAAATAAAAAACACAAACTTTGTAAAGGTCCATCCAATGAACATTATGGCCAAGTTTGGTTTCAATTGGCCAAGTGGTTTCAGAGAAGAAGATTAAAATGTAAAAAGTTTACAGACGCCGACGACGATGACGCCGCCGCCGACGGACGCAAAGTGATAATAATAGCTCACATGACCCTTTGGGTCAGGTGAGCTAAAAAGTCTACTATTGACGACGGATGCAAAATTGTGACAATAACTCAGGGTCAGGTGAGCTAAAAACTAAATACGTGTATATGCATTCAATATCATCCTTGGAATGACTATAAATGCTTAATGTACTTGGTCAAGATAAGGACATGATCAAAACGTTTTATCACATTCTACAATACAAAATTAAGGACATACACTTTCTTTAATTCACTTTATTTAATTTACAATATGGTACACATATATACAAAATATAAAAATATAAAAATAAAAAGAACAAATTAAAACGAGTTTCCATTCTTTTAGAAAATTTTGTTCACACAAAAAAAAGTTTTTACAAGTAGAAGTTTAAAAAAAATACCAGGTGCAAATGAGAATTTTATTAATATGGATAATCGATAGTTTGGTAAGATTTCTTTTAAACAGCTTCTTCAGTTCAGGTGTATTTCATCAAAATTCATTTGGAGGGTAATAATCAGCTGGTGCACAGTTAATAGTATTCAATTGGTTCAAGTTTGGTTTTCCCTTTTTACATTCATGAAGACAATGCCATGCAGAAAATACCACAAGACAAGCATGTGTCTACTATGCTTGTGACTTAATTAAAGGAAAAAAACAAATTAGTAAAAAACTTCAAAAAATAAATATTTACAATGGAACACTTTGAATAAACATACTAGTATGGTAAAACATCATTATACACATACATGTATCAACATATATTTAATGAAATAAAAACCTAAAATATTTACATACGTGTCTTTATTAGGTTTCTTTTTCACACAAGCCTCATTAAGAAATTCAGTAGAATCAATCCAGCAATAAGCTCATGCATTCCAGTTATGTGGCTTGTGTATCTGGAAAACTGTTTATATACACCATTATGTAATGATGTTTCTTTTATCAATTCAGCTGATTTCTGATTCAAGTATTAAATAAATACATTAACTTTTGGCCAAAAAAAATTAACAGGAAATAATGCAGTTGTTCAAATAATGGCAGCATTTATTTACAGCTCAATATAATAAGAAAAATTTGATGGAGTACATACTTTATAAACATAAGGAGCTGCAAAATGATGTTGTTTCATTGCAGGGTGATGAAAGACATGTAAATTGTAAAGAATATACAACCCAGGTGCTGAATTCACTGATCAAGAAATAATGCTGTACAACTTTATACACAGAGTCTAGAAAATTACCACACTATAATTCATTCAATAAGTTCAAGAGTACCAATATTTGGAATCAAGTCTAAGGAGTTATCTAAAGAAAAGCAAGGCAGTGGCACTTCTTCAAAGTCTTCAGGTTCCAACTGTAATTCAGGGATATCATCTGGAGTTAATTCTGAAATATAATCAATAAACAGACAATATCAAAACTATTCATTAAAACTGACTTCCAAGATATATAAGCATTCAAATAGTATTATACATGTTCAACAATAAAAAATGATATATAAGAGAATCATATTACACAGGCCTTTGAAGGCTGTATTTGTCATGTCTAATGCTGTCAAACTCACCAACAACACTCTTTGTTAATGAACTTGCAAAATAACAATCTAAGAATAATTTTGGGAAAGAGACTGCCTTAGTCAGGAAGAGCAAGGTAAAGAGTATGCAAGTTTCCAGGAATTTCCTAGAAAAAGTAATAACAGTTGCAGTGAGTTTTTGAGTTATAGTCTGCAAAACTAAACAAATTTTTTTTCAGAACAAAGTCCATAACTCTATAATAAAAAAATCAGAATTTTACCAAAAACAACAGCAAGCTTACATTATTTGCATTCAATATCAACATTAAAATTACTGAAAATGTGTATCTTAACATAAGATAAATACATTATCAAAATGTTTTACCAGGTTCTACAATATAAAAGTATGGGACATAATCTTTCTTTAATTCACATTATTTAATTTACAATATGGTACAAATATATACAGAATATAAAAATAAAAAGAACAAAATAAAACAAGTCTCTATTCTTTTTGGAAATTTTTGTTTACACATAAAAACATTCATAAAATACAATAAATCTTTACAGAAAGATGCTTACCTAGAAGATTTAAATCATCATTTGACTTAGTCTGAACACCAAAAATTTCTGACTTTTTTCATGAACAAAGTATCCCAACTCTATTATGATATAATACAGAAATTTAGCAAGTATACAGAAAGTATATAGACCATGAGGCTAACATTAATAACTGTGCAGTTTGAAGAAAATCTGTGACAGCACTCTCAAGATACAGCAGGACATGTGTGTTTGTATACCATTATATGTCCTTCATAGACAGGCATATAAAATCAAATATCAATACCTGAATTGCCTATAGAATATTTAGCAACTGATTCTTCAAGTCTTCTGTTTAATTCTTCACTCCCTTTCTTCTGTTCTGATTCCTCACTGTCCTCCTCTTCTGAGTCTGGTAAATCACCAAAAATACATGGCGGTCTCCAGTTCACCAACTTCTTTATGTATGTACTGATTCTTTCTGATTTAGGCCAGATATCCTCAAAATCATCTTCTGAACATTGACAAACACAAACAAATAGACTTAACTTACAAATATAATATATACTGTAACAAAGCTCTCAATAAAAAGAGTTATGTCATAAGAACATTCTTATGGAATGGTAAGTATATGACATGAATTTTGCCTTCCATTTCAAAGAAAAGTATTTCAGCTGCATTCTACATCAGTAATGAAAACATAATATCTTAATGAGCAACATATAAATAGCGTAGTAGTCCTTAAATTATAAATAGAATGCATGGTTACTGATAAGCTAAGCAAATTAAAAACTTTATTTTAGTCACTGAAATTGAGGTCAAGGTCAGTTAACCTACCAGACTGTCATGTACCTTATATCAGCAACCTATATAACAAATAATATTTCATCCTATGCATAGTTACAGAGGAACAGTCTTAATCAAATAACTTTAACATGGTCACTGGACAGTAAAATTGTGGTCAAGGTCAGGTGACATATAACGGATTGTAATGTACCTTTTATCAGCAACCTCTATACCAATATATATGATCCACACTGGATCTACACATAATGTAACTGAGTGAGGAGCTAACTTAATCCAATAACTGTCATGTAGTCACTGAACTTCTGAAATTTAGGTCAAGATCAGGTGACACCTACTGTACTGTCATGCACCTTTCATCGGCAACCTATATACCAATATTGTCATCCTACCATGCATGGTTACTAATGTTATCGCTATTTTGCAGTATTTTCCTTTGATCGTTGTGTGCGATATTATTCCATCTCACTCTACTAGCGTGGGATGGGCCCATCTCAGCTCGCTGTCAAGACGTCGTTATGTAAACACTGTGACGTCACAATGTTACAAAACAGCGATAAACAGATTATTTACGTTTTTTGAAACTCGATGCACTTTCTCGTCATCTCATCTCAGGGCTGTCGCCCTTCGATGAGATATGACGAGAAAATGCATCTCGTTTCAAAAAACGTAAATAATCTATAAATATGACTTAAAATCTTCGAAACTGATTATTAACTTCCTTTTTTCAGTGTCTAGAGATGATAACTCTTTGTTCTGTCAACCTTTTATATGTACTATTTATTGCTATGTTGTTAATTATTCATTTTCCTCTCCAATATAACACTATGATCAACAACATTTTTGAATTGACTTGAAAAATAAAACTGTACCAAGTTTTGTTATATTTGGAAAAACTGAAAAATGGCAACACAAACTAATAACCTATATAGAAAGATGTTTTGACAGGCCCTTGTTAATAAAATTACCTTCAGTTTCAGGAATATGCATGTGTTCAATGTCTTCAATCTCAGATATTTTACAGTTTACCGGTTCAACTTTTACAGGAACTTTGCTGGAGCATACTACTTTTTTCTTTAGACTTTCATTGACTGTTGGTTTCTATAGATACATGGAAAAACATTATTTTTGTATTCTGCTAGTCTGTTCCTGCATATATAAGTTTTAACCAATAACTAATACTAATATAAATAATATAAGTCTTGAAAAAATTTCAGTAGAGCCACAAAATCTTCTACTTCAACCACAGACTATATGTATTATTTCATATTCATAAATCTTGTATGACAAAGACAAAAACTAGAATGAATATTCAAACCTCAAGTTTTTTTTTTGGCGAGGGTACAAATTTAGTCCCATTACTCGTAATGTAGCAGAGCGGGAGGGAATCACTCCTGGCAATTTGATGTCCAAAAGAAGTTGCACATACAATCAGCCGTGGTCGATCTTGATCTTTCGACAGTGTCACCATTTTTTTTAACAGTTTCCTGTTTAAAATCGATCATTATTGATACGTGATGATAGTTATTGTCGTTTTTAATAACCCGCTGGGCGTTGTATATTTATTGACAGTCATGTCTCTTTTTTATTATGTTTACTACAAGAAAAACTTTGTCATTGAGGAACCCGAAAATGAATAGCATGTTGCATGGTAACACATGTAAATTACTGGTTTCTTACTATGGAATGGTTGTTACAGTATTCAAATTAGCACGTTTATAATAAAATTAGATCAAATTATCCATATACAGAAAAATGATCCACATATCATTTTCCATGTGCATCTTGGAAGACGAAAAAAGAATTTCTTCATTTAAGATCGTTTCCCGTTAGTTTCTCAATGTCTAAAGCTTTAACAATGCCAAGAAGATGAATATTATGTTTGAATTTTGTATAAATAGACTGAAATTAGAATTTGTTATTTGCTACATTGCGAGCCATAGGACTGAATTCTGCCGTTTATCCGACAAATAACAAAACTAACTTTGGATTATAACGGCAGTAAAATTCGGCATAGACGAAAACTTGTTTAACTTAAGTTGTTACATATATATAAGGCAACTAGTATAGGTAAATCAAATGTAAATATTACTTCCTAATCAATTTGTTTATTCAATTTATGTATTCAATCAATTACATTCAATCCTACAGAAATTATATTACCTGAATATTAGCAGATCTGTTGGATAATGGCTGTATATTAACGGATTTCATCTGAAGACCTTTGTTTTGTACAGGAATGGATGGTTTCTGCATTGGCTGAAGGTTGGGTCCTTTATTTGCTGTTTTGTTACCAACATCACCAAGAGCACGTCTTGGAGTGACTAGATCATTTCCTTTGTTGAAGACTTTTCCTATAAGAAATGTAATTGAAATTTTAAGTTCTATAAGAGTTACAATTTGAGTTGAACATCATTAACTTAGATTTAAAAGATTCATTTGTAAACAAGTGCTGATTGTGATTGCAAGCAAGTCACAAAAAAATCCCCTCCCGTGCCCACTTTTGTCACAATTCGGACAACTTTTCAATTTTCGCACTTTGGCGGCCATTTTGAATATGGCGGCCATCTTGGACTTTGGCAGCCATCTTGGATTTGTTCGACATGTTGTTCGTAATATCAATATTGACCTAAATGCCAATTTTTGTTGAAATCAGACAACTTTTCAATATTCGCACTTTGGCAGCCATTTTGAATATGACAGCCATCTTGGATTTGTTCGAAAGTGTCGCCATGTTGTTCGTAATATCAATATTGACCTAAATGCCAATTTTCGTTGAAATCGGACAACTTTTCAATTTTCGCACTTTGGCGGCCATTTTGAATATGGCGGCCATCTTGGACTTTGGCGGCCATCTTGGATTTGTTCAAACATGTCACCATGTTGTTCGTAATATCAATATTCACCTAAATGCCAATTTTCGTTGAAATCGGACAACTTTTCAATTTTCGCACTTTGGAGGCCATTTTGAATATGGCGGCCATCTTGGACTTTGGCGGCCATCTTTGATTTGTTCGAACATGTCACCATGTTGTTCGTAATATCAATATTGACCTAAATGCCAATTTTCGTTGAAATCGGACAACTTTTCAATTTTCGCACTTTGGCGGCCATTTTGAATATGGTGGCCATCTTGGATTTTTCGGAAAATGGTCCCATATTGTCCGGGACCTTAATATTGACCTATAAACCTATTTTGGTTCATATCCATATTGTTTGTGATTTTTTATGATTAATTTTGTATTTTTTTCAAATTCAAAATGGCCGCCAATCCAAGATGGCCGCCATTTTCAAAATTTCGAAATCGGAAACAACATTTCCTAGTGGTGACCTATCTTTCTGGTAAGTTTCATTGACCTATGTCTTTTCGTCTTCGAGAAATCCTACGGACAAAGTTAGGTCCAGAAGAAGAAGAAGAAGAATAATAACAAGTGCTGATTGTGATTGCAAGCAAGTCACAAAAAAATCCCCTCCCGTGCCCACTTTTGTCACAATTCGGACAACTTTTCAATTTTCGCACTTTGGCGGCCATTTTGAATATGGCGGCCATCTTGGACTTTGGCAGCCATCTTGGATTTGTTCGACATGTTGTTCGTAATATCAATATTGACCTAAATGCCAATTTTTGTTGAAATCAGACAACTTTTCAATATTCGCACTTTGGCAGCCATTTTGAATATGACAGCCATCTTGGATTTGTTCGAAAGTGTCGCCATGTTGTTCGTAATATCAATATTGACCTAAATGCCAATTTTCGTTGAAATCGGACAACTTTTCAATTTTCGCACTTTGGCGGCCATTTTGAATATGGCGGCCATCTTGGATTTGTTCAAACATGTCACCATGTTGTTCGTAATATCAATATTCACCTAAATGCCAATTTTCGTTGAAATCGGACAACTTTTCAATTTTCGCACTTTGGAGGCCATTTTGAATATGGCGGCCATCTTGGACTTTGGCGGCCATCTTTGATTTGTTCGAACATGTCACCATGTTGTTCGTAATATCAATATTGACCTAAATGCCAATTTTCGTTGAAATCGGACAACTTTTCAATTTTCGCACTTTGGCGGCCATTTTGAATATGGTGGCCATCTTGGATTTATCGGAAAATGGTCCCATATTGTCCGGGACCTTAATATTGACCTATAAACCTATTTTGGTTCATATCCATATTGTTTGTGATTTTTTATGATTAATTTTCTATTTTTTTCAAATTCAAAATGGCCGCCAATCCAAGATGGCCGCCATTTTCAAAATTTCGAAATCGGAAACAACATTTCCTAGTGGTGACCTATCTTTCTGGTAAGTTTCATTGACCTATGTCTTTTCGTCTTCGAGAAATCCTACGGACAAAGTTAGGTCCAGAAGAAGAAGAAGAAGAAGAAGAAGAAGAAGAAGAAGAAGAAGAAGAAGAAGAAGAATAAGAAACGGTGCAAAAACAATAAATCCCCGACACTTCGTGGTCGGGGATTTAATAAGAAACGGTGCAAAAACAATAAATCCCCGACACTTCGTGGTCGGGGATTTAATAATAATAATAAGAAACGGTGCAAAAACAATAAATCCCCGACACTTCGTGGTCGGGGATTTAATAATAAGAAACGGAGTAAAAACAATAAGTCGGCCGACACTTCGTGGTCGGCGACTTAATAAGAAACGGAGTAAAAACAATAAGTCGCCCGACACTTCGTGGTCGGCGACTTAATTAAAATTTACGTTTCCCGAAACGTTGAAGTCGCCTCCCGTTCCGCACTTTTGACCGAGTAGAGGGAACTAAAAGTCAAGAGCACAACTTCATAACATGAGCTTTCAGTTGGCCAAGTTTCATTTCGATCGGTTAAAAGATGAGCGAGAAAACGAGCAAACTTTAAAACGGCCGCCATTTTGAAACCGGAAGTCGGACAAAAAATTTTTTTTGCAAAAATGCTCAGGAAAGTTAGCTGTATCAGTATCCCAATTTTCATAGAAATTGCTCTGGCCATAACTGAGATCTGACAACGGCCGCCATTTTGTAAAACTTTAAAACGGCCGCCATTTTGAAACCGGAAGTCGGACAAAAATTTTGAAAATAGTGGCACACTCAGGGTATCATAAGCTACCTGTATACCAAATTTCGTTTAAATCGGATGACGTTTAAATTTTTACAGTTTTAGGGGGGTGGTGTTCGGATGGCGGCCATTTTGAAATGTCGGCCGCGTCAAATTTTTTTTTGCAAAAATGCTCGGGATAGGGAGCTGTATCAGTATACCAATTTTCATTGAAATTGCTTTGGCAATTACTGAGATCTGACAACGGCCGTCATTTTTTTTCAACGGCGGCCATTTTGAAAATGGCGGACATTTTGAAAATTTCAAAAGTGGATTGCACAACTTCAGGTCACCCTTATTATGTTCTCAAAGTTTCATTTCGATCGGTTAAAAGATGAGCGAGAAAACGAGCGGACAACATTGCGAGGGGAAAAAGGAAAACATAAGAAATATGATTAAAATTTACGTTTCCCGAAACGTTGAAGTCGCCTCCCGTTCCGCACTTTTGACCGAGTAGAGGGAACTAAAAGTCAAGAGCACAACTTCATAACATGAGCTTTCAGTTGGCCAAGTTTCATTTCGATCGGTTAAAAGATGAGCGAGAAAACAAGCAAACTTTAAAACGGCCGCCATTTTGAAACCGGAAGTCGGACAAAAAATTTTTTTTGCAAAAATGCTCAGGATAGTTAGCTGTATCAGTATACCAATTTTCATTGAAATTGCTCTGGCCATAACTGAGATCTGACAACGGCCGCCATTTTGTAAAACTTTAAAACGGCCGCCATTTTGAAACCGGAAGTCGGACAAAAATTTTAAAAATAGTGGCACACTCAGGGTATCATAAGCTACCTGTATACCAAATTTCATCTAAATCGAATGACGTTTAAATTTTTACATTTTTAGGGGGGTGGTGTTCGGATGGCGGCCATTTTGAAATGTCGGCCGCGTCAAATTTTTTTTTGCAAAAATGCTCGGGATAGTTAGCTGTACCAGTATACCAATTTTCATTGAAATTGCTTTGGCAATTACTGAGATCTGACAACAGCCGTCATTTTTTTCAACGGCGGCCATTTTGAAAATGGCGGCCATTTTGAAAATTTCAAAAGTGGATTGCACAACTTCAGGGCACCCACAACATGTTCCCAAAGTTTCATTTCGATCGGTTAAAAGATGAGCGAGAAAACGAGCGGACAACATTGCGAGGGGAAAACATAAGAAATATGAAAATAATAATAATAAGAAACGGAGTAAAAACAATAAGTCGCCCGACACTTCGTGGTCGGCGACTTAAAAATAATAATTAAAATTTACGTTTCACGAAACGTTGAAGTCGCCTCCCGTTCCGCACTTTTGACCGAGTAGAGCACAACTTCATAACATGAGCTTTCAGTTGGCCACGTTTCATTTCGATCGGTTAAAAGATGAGCGAGAAAACGTGGTCGGCGACTTAATAACTAGTGCTGATTGTGTTGGGATGCCAACACAGAATGTCTCCCAAACGAACCCCCATTGCCACTATAATCCCCATGGATAGTATTTCATTCAAATCAGTACATTAAAATATGCCTAGAAATCAAATTTTGTTGAAATCGGACAAAGTTGACTTTTTCCTGCAGTAAAATGGCCGCCATTTTGAAACCGGAAGTCGGACAAAACATTTTTAAATAGTGGCACACTTAGGGTATCATAAGCTACCTGTATACCAAATTTCGTCTAAATCGGATGACGTTTAAATTTTTACATTTTTAGGGGGTGGTGTTCGGATGGCGGCCATTTTGAAATGTCGGCCGCGTCAAATTTTTTTTTGCAAAAATGCTCGGGATAGTTAGCTGTACCAGTATACCAATTTTCATTGAAATTGCTTTGGCAATTACTGAGATCTGACAACGGCCGTCATTTTTTTCAACGGCGGCCATTTTGAAAATGGCGGCCATTTTGAAAATTTCAAAAGTGGATTGCACAACTTCAGGTCACCCTTAACATGTTCCCAAAGTTTCATCTTGATTGGACATTGCATCTCTGAGAAAATGTGCGGACAACATTGCGAGGGGAAAAAGGAAAACATAAGAAATATGAAAATAATAATAATAATAATAATAATTAAAATTTACGTTTCCCGAAACGTTGAAGTCGCCTCCCGTTCCGCACTTTTGACCGAGTAGAGGGAACTAAAAGTCAAGAGCACAACTTCATAACATGAGCTTTCAGTTGGCCAAGTTTCATTTCGATCGGTTAAAAGATGAGCGAGAAAACGAGCAAACTTTAAAACGGCCGCCATTTTGAAACCGGAAGTCGGACAAAAAATTTTTTTGCAAAAATGCTCAGGATAGTTAGCTGTATCAGTATACCAATTTTCATTGAAATTGCTCTGGCCATAACTGAGATCTGACAACGGCCGCCATTTTGTAAAACTTTAAAACGGCCGCCATTTTGAAACCGGAAGTCGGAAAAAAATTTTGAAAATAGTGGCACACTCAGGGTATCATAAGCTACCTGTATACCAAATTTCGTTTAAATCGGATGACGTTTAAATTTTTACAGTTTTAGGGGGGTGGTGTTCGGATGGCGGCCATTTTGAAATGTCGGCCGCGTCAAATTTTTTTTTGCAAAAATGCTCGGGATAGGGAGCTGTATCAGTATACCAATTTTCATTGAAATTGCTTTGGCAATTACTGAGATCTGACAACGGCCGTCATTTTTTTTCAACGGCGGCCATTTTGAAAATGGCGGCCATTTTGAAAATTTCAAAAGTGGATTGCACAACTTCAGGTCACCCTTATTATGTTCCCAAAGTTTCATTTCGATCGGTTAAAAGATGAGCGAGAAAACGAGCGGACAACATTGCGAGGGGAAAAAGGAAAACATAATAATAATAATAATAATAAGAAACGGAGTAAAAACAATAAGTCGCCCGACACTTCGTGGTCGGCGACTTAACAAGTGCTGATTGTGATTGCAAGCAAGTCACAAAAAAATCCCCTCCCGTGCCCACTTTTGTCACAATTCGGACAACTTTTCAATTTTCGCACTTTGGCGGCCATTTTGAATATGGCGGCCATCTTGGACTTTGGCAGCCATCTTGGATTTGTTCGACATGTTGTTCGTAATATCAATATTCGCACTTTGGCAGCCATTTTGAATATGACAGCCATCTTGGATTTGTTCGAAAGTGTCGCCATGTTGTTCGTAATATCAATATTGACCTAAATGCCAATTTTCGTTGAAATCGGACAACTTTTCAATTTTCGCACTTTGGCGGCCATTTTGAATATGGCGGCCATCTTGGACTTTTGTGGCCATCTTGGATTTGTTCAAACATGTCACCATGTTGTTCGTAATATCAATATTCACCTAAATGCCAATTTTCGTTGAAATCGGACAACTTTTCAATTTTCGCACTTTGGCGGCCATTTTGAATATGACAGCCATCTTGGATTTGTTCGAAAGTGTCGCCATGTTGTTCGTAATATCAATATTGACCTAAATGCCAATTTTCGTTGAAATCGGACAACTTTTCAATTTTCGCACTTTGGCGGCCATTTTGAATATGGTGGCCATCTTGGATTTTTCGGAAAATGGTCCCATATTGTCCGGGACCTTAATATTGACCTATAAACCTATTTTGGTTCATATCCATATTGTTTGTGATTTTTTATGATTAATTTTGTATTTTTTTCAAATTCAAAATGGCCGCCAATCCAAGATGGCCGCCATTTTCAAAATTTCGAAATCGGAAAGAACCTTTCCTAGTGGTGACCTATCTTTCTGGTAAGTTTCATTGACCTATGTCTTTTCGTCTTCGAGAAATCCTACGGACAAAGTTAGGTCCAGAAGAAGAAGAAGAAGAAGAAGAATAATAATAATTAAAATTTACGTTTCCCGAAACGTTGAAGTCGCCTCCCGTTCCGCACTTTTGACCGAGTAGAGGGAACTAAAAGTCAAGAGCACAACTTCATAACATGAGCTTTCAGTTGGCCAAGTTTCATTTCGATCGGTTAAAAGATGAGCGAGAAAACGAGCAAACTTTAAAACGGCCGCCATTTTGAAACCGGAAGTCGGACAAAAAATTTTTTTGCAAAAATGCTCAGGATAGTTAGCTGTATCAGTATACCAATTTTCATTGAAATTGCTCTGGCCATAACTGAGATCTGACAACGGCCGCCATTTTGTAAAACTTTAAAACGGCCGCCATTTTGAAACCGGAAGTCGGAAAAAAATTTTGAAAATAGTGGCACACTCAGGGTATCATAAGCTACCTGTATACCAAATTTCGTTTAAATCGGATGACGTTTAAATTTTTACAGTTTTAGGGGGGTGGTGTTCGGATGGCGGCCATTTTGAAATGTCGGCCGCGTCAAATTTTTTTTTGCAAAAATGCTCGGGATAGGGAGCTGTATCAGTATACCAATTTTCATTGAAATTGCTTTGGCAATTACTGAGATCTGACAACGGCCGTCATTTTTTTTCAACGGCGGCCATTTTGAAAATGGCGGCCATTTTGAAAATTTCAAAAGTGGATTGCACAACTTCAGGTCACCCTTATTATGTTCCCAAAGTTTCATTTCGATCGGTTAAAAGATGAGCGAGAAAACGAGCGGACAACATTGCGAGGGGAAAAAGGAAAACATAATAATAATAATAATAATAAGAAACGGAGTAAAAACAATAAGTCGCCCGACACTTCGTGGTCGGCGACTTAATAATAAGAAACGGTGCAAAAACAATAAATCCCCGACACTTCGTGGTCGGGGATTTAATAAGAAACGGAGTAAAAACAATAAGTCGCCCGACACTTCGTGGTCGGCGACTTAATAATAACAAGTGCTGATTGTGATTGCAAGCAAGTCACAAAAAAATCCCCTCCCGTGCCCACTTTTGTCACAATTCGGACAACTTTTCAATTTTCGCATTTTGGCGGCCATTTTGAATATGGCGGCCATCTTGGACTTTGGCAGCCATCTTGGATTTGTTCGACATGTTGTTCGTAATATCAATATTGACCTAAATGCCAATTTTTGTTGAAATCAGACAACTTTTCAATATTCGCACTTTGGCAGCCATTTTGAATATGACAGCCATCTTGGATTTGTTCGAAAGTGTCGCCATGTTGTTCGTAATATCAATATTGACCTAAATGCCAATTTTCGTTGAAATCGGACAACTTTTCAATTTTCGCACTTTGGCGGCCATTTTGAATATGGCGGCCATCTTGGACTTTGGCGGCCATCTTGGATTTGTTCAAACATGTCACCATGTTGTTCGTAATATCAATATTCACCTAAATGCCAATTTTCGTTGAAATCGGACAACTTTTCAATTTTCGCACTTTGGAGGCCATTTTGAATATGGCGGCCATCTTGGACTTTGGCGGCCATCTTTGATTTGTTCGAACATGTCACCATGTTGTTCGTAATATCAATATTGACCTAAATGCCAATTTTCGTTGAAATCGGACAACTTTTCAATTTTCGCACTTTGGCGGCCATTTTGAATATGGTGGCCATCTTGGATTTTTCGGAAAATGGTCCCATATTGTCCGGGACCTTAATATTGACCTATAAACCTATTTTGGTTCATATCCATATTGTTTGTGATTTTTTATGATTAATTTTGTATTTTTTTCAAATTCAAAATGGCCGCCAATCCAAGATGGCCGCCATTTTCAAAATTTCGAAATCGGAAACAACATTTCCTAGTGGTGACCTATCTTTCTGGTAAGTTTCATTGACCTATGTCTTTTCGTCTTCGAGAAATCCTACGGACAAAGTTAGGTCCAGAAGAAGAAGAAGAAGAATAATAACAAGTGCTGATTGTGATTGCAAGCAAGTCACAAAAAAATCCCCTCCCGTGCCCACTTTTGTCACAATTCGGACAACTTTTCAATTTTCGCACTTTGGCGGCCATTTTGAATATGGCGGCCATCTTGGACTTTGGCAGCCATCTTGGATTTGTTCGACATGTTGTTCGTAATATCAATATTGACCTAAATGCCAATTTTTGTTGAAATCAGACAACTTTTCAATATTCGCACTTTGGCAGCCATTTTGAATATGACAGCCATCTTGGATTTGTTCGAAAGTGTCGCCATGTTGTTCGTAATATCAATATTGACCTAAATGCCAATTTTCGTTGAAATCGGACAACTTTTCAATTTTCGCACTTTGGCGGCCATTTTGAATATGGCGGCCATCTTGGACTTTGGCGGCCATCTTGGATTTGTTCAAACATGTCACCATGTTGTTCGTAATATCAATATTCACCTAAATGCCAATTTTCGTTGAAATCGGACAACTTTTCAATTTTCGCACTTTGGAGGCCATTTTGAATATGGCGGCCATCTTTGATTTGTTCGAACATGTCACCATGTTGTTCGTAATATCAATATTGACCTAAATGCCAATTTTCGTTGAAATCGGACAACTTTTCAATTTTCGCACTTTGGCGGCCATTTTGAATATGGTGGCCATCTTGGATTTTTCGGAAAATGGTCCCATATTGTCCGGGACCTTAATATTGACCTTTAAACCTATTTTGGTTCATATCCATATTGTTTGTGATTTTTTATGATTAATTTTGTATTTTTTTCAAATTCAAAATGGCCGCCAATCCAAGATGGCCGCCATTTTCAAAATTTCGAAATCGGAAACAACATTTCCTAGTGGTGACCTATCTTTCTGGTAAGTTTCATTGACCTATGTCTTTTCGTCTTCGAGAAATCCTACGGACAAAGTTAGGTCCAGAAGAAGAAGAAGAAGAAGAATAATAACAAGTGCTGATTGTGATTGCAAGCAAGTCACAAAAAAATCCCCTCCCGTGCCCACTTTTGTCACAATTCGGACAACTTTTCAATTTTCGCACTTTGGCGGCCATTTTGAATATGGCGGCCATCTTGGACTTTGGCAGCCATCTTGGATTTGTTCGACATGTTGTTCGTAATATCAATATTGACCTAAATGCCAATTTTTGTTGAAATCAGACAACTTTTCAATATTCGCACTTTGGCAGCCATTTTGAATATGACAGCCATCTTGGATTTGTTCGAAAGTGTCGCCATGTTGTTCGTAATATCAATATTGACCTAAATGCCAATTTTCGTTGAAATCGGACAACTTTTCAATTTTCGCACTTTGGCGGCCATTTTGAATATGGCGGCCATCTTGGACTTTGGCGGCCATCTTTGATTTGTTCAAACATGTCACCATGTTGTTCGTAATATCAATATTGACCTAAATGCCAATTTTCGTTGAAATCGGACAACTTTTCAATTTTCGCACTTTGGCGGCCATTTTGAATATGGTGGCCATCTTGGATTTTTCGGAAAATGGTCCCATATTGTCCGGGACCTTAATATTGACCTATAAACCTATTTTGGTTCATATCCATATTGTTTGTGATTTTTTATGATTAATTTTCTATTTTTTTCAAATTCAAAATGGCCGCCAATCCAAGATGGCCGCCATTTTCAAAATTTCGAAATCGGAAACAACATTTCCTAGTGGTGACCTATCTTTCTGGTAAGTTTCATTGACCTATGTCTTTTCGTCTTCGAGAAATCCTACGGACAAAGTTAGGTCCAGAAGAAGAAGAAGAAGAAGAAGAACAAGTGCTGATTGTGATTGCAAGCAAGTCACAAAAAAATCCCCTCCCGTGCCCACTTTTGTCACAATTCGGACAACTTTTCAATTTTCGCACTTTGGCGGCCATTTTGAATATGGCGGCCATCTTGGACTTTGGCAGCCATCTTGGATTTGTTCGACATGTTGTTCGTAATATCAATATTGACCTAAATGCCAATTTTTGTTGAAATCAGACAACTTTTCAATATTCGCACTTTGGCAGCCATTTTGAATATGACAGCCATCTTGGATTTGTTCGAAAGTGTCGCCATGTTGTTCGTAATATCAATATTGACCTAAATGCCAATTTTCGTTGAAATCGGACAACTTTTCAATTTTCGCACTTTGGCGGCCATTTTGAATATGGCGGCCATCTTGGACTTTGGCGGCCATCTTGGATTTGTTCAAACATGTCACCATGTTGTTCGTAATATCAATATTCACCTAAATGCCAATTTTCGTTGAAATCGGACAACTTTTCAATTTTCGCACTTTGGAGGCCATTTTGAATATGGCGGCCATCTTGGACTTTGGCGGCCATCTTTGATTTGTTCGAACATGTCACCATGTTGTTCGTAATATCAATATTGACCTAAATGCCAATTTTCGTTGAAATCGGACAACTTTTCAATTTTCGCACTTTGGCGGCCATTTTGAATATGGTGGCCATCTTGGATTTTTCGGAAAATGGTCCCATATTGTCCGGGACCTTAATATTGACCTATAAACCTATTTTGGTTCATATCCATATTGTTTGTGATTTTTTATGATTAATTTTGTATTTTTTTCAAATTCAAAATGGCCGCCAATCCAAGATGGCCGCCATTTTCAAAATTTCGAAATCGGAAACAACATTTCCTAGTGGTGACCTATCTTTCTGGTAAGTTTCATTGACCTATGTCTTTTCGTCTTCGAGAAATCCTACGGACAAAGTTAGGTCCAGAAGAAGAAGAAGAAGAATAATAACAAGTGCTGATTGTGATTGCAAGCAAGTCACAAAAAAATCCCCTCCTGTGCCCACTTTTGTCACAATTCGGACAACTTTTCAATTTTCGCACTTTGGCGGCCATTTTGAATATGGCGGCCATCTTGGACTTTGGCAGCCATCTTGGATTTGTTCGACATGTTGTTCGTAATATCAATATTGACCTAAATGCCAATTTTTGTTGAAATCAGACAACTTTTCAATATTCGCACTTTGGCAGCCATTTTGAATATGACAGCCATCTTGGATTTGTTCGAAAGTGTCGCCATGTTGTTCGTAATATCAATATTGACCTAAATGCCAATTTTCGTTGAAATCGGACAACTTTTCAATTTTCGCACTTTGGCGGCCATTTTGAATATGGCGGCCATCTTGGACTTTGGCGGCCATCTTGGATTTGTTCAAACATGTCACCATGTTGTTCGTAATATCAATATTCACCTAAATGCCAATTTTCGTTGAAATCGGACAACTTTTCAATTTTCGCACTTTGGAGGCCATTTTGAATATGGCGGCCATCTTTGATTTGTTCGAACATGTCACCATGTTGTTCGTAATATCAATATTGACCTAAATGCCAATTTTCGTTGAAATCGGACAACTTTTCAATTTTCGCACTTTGGCGGCCATTTTGAATATGGTGGCCATCTTGGATTTTTCGGAAAATGGTCCCATATTGTCCGGGACCTTAATATTGACCTTTAAACCTATTTTGGTTCATATCCATATTGTTTGTGATTTTTTATGATTAATTTTGTATTTTTTTCAAATTCAAAATGGCCGCCAATCCAAGATGGCCGCCATTTTCAAAATTTCGAAATCGGAAACAACATTTCCTAGTGGTGACCTATCTTTCTGGTAAGTTTCATTGACCTATGTCTTTTCGTCTTCGAGAAATCCTACGGACAAAGTTAGGTCCAGAAGAAGAAGAAGAAGAAGAAGAATAATAACAAGTGCTGATTGTGATTGCAAGCAAGTCACAAAAAAATCCCCTCCCGTGCCCACTTTTGTCACAATTCGGACAACTTTTCAATTTTCGCACTTTGGCGGCCATTTTGAATATGGCGGCCATCTTGGACTTTGGCAGCCATCTTGGATTTGTTCGACATGTTGTTCGTAATATCAATATTGACCTAAATGCCAATTTTTGTTGAAATCAGACAACTTTTCAATATTCGCACTTTGGCAGCCATTTTGAATATGACAGCCATCTTGGATTTGTTCGAAAGTGTCGCCATGTTGTTCGTAATATCAATATTGACCTAAATGCCAATTTTCGTTGAAATCGGACAACTTTTCAATTTTCGCACTTTGGCGGCCATTTTGAATATGGCGGCCATCTTGGACTTTGGCGGCCATCTTGGATTTGTTCAAACATGTCACCATGTTGTTCGTAATATCAATATTCACCTAAATGCCAATTTTCGTTGAAATCGGACAACTTTTCAATTTTCGCACTTTGGAGGCCATTTTGAATATGGCCGCCATCTTTGATTTGTTCGAACATGTCACCATGTTGTTCGTAATATCAATATTGACCTAAATGCCAATTTTCGTTGAAATCGGACAACTTTTCAATTTTCGCACTTTGGCGGCCATTTTGAATATGGTGGCCATCTTGGATTTTTCGGAAAATGGTCCCATATTGTCCGGGACCTTAATATTGACCTTTAAACCTATTTTGGTTCATATCCATATTGTTTGTGATTTTTTATGATTAATTTTGTATTTTTTTCAAATTCAAAATGGCCGCCAATCCAAGATGGCCGCCATTTTCAAAATTTCGAAATCGGAAACAACATTTCCTAGTGGTGACCTATCTTTCTGGTAAGTTTCATTGACCTATGTCTTTTCGTCTTCGAGAAATCCTACGGACAAAGTTAGGTCCAGAAGAAGAAGAAGAAGAAGAAGAATAATAACAAGTGCTGATTGTGATTGCAAGCAAGTCACAAAAAAATCCCCTCCCGTGCCCACTTTTGTCACAATTCGGACAACTTTTCAATTTTCGCACTTTGGCGGCCATTTTGAATATGGCGGCCATCTTGGACTTTGGCAGCCATCTTGGATTTGTTCGACATGTTGTTCGTAATATCAATATTGACCTAAATGCCAATTTTTGTTGAAATCAGACAACTTTTCAATATTCGCACTTTGGCAGCCATTTTGAATATGACAGCCATCTTGGATTTGTTCGAAAGTGTCGCCATGTTGTTCGTAATATCAATATTGACCTAAATGCCAATTTTCGTTGAAATCGGACAACTTTTCAATTTTCGCACTTTGGCGGCCATTTTGAATATGGCGGCCATCTTGGACTTTGGCGGCCATCTTTGATTTGTTCAAACATGTCACCATGTTGTTCGTAATATCAATATTCACCTAAATGCCAATTTTCGTTGAAATCGGACAACTTTTCAATTTTCGCACTTTGGCGGCCATTTTGAATATGGTGGCCATCTTGGATTTTTCGGAAAATGGTCCCATATTGTCCGGGACCTTAATATTGACCTATAAACCTATTTTGGTTCATATCCATATTGTTTGTGATTTTTTATGATTAATTTTCTATTTTTTTCAAATTCAAAATGGCCGCCAATCCAAGATGGCCGCCATTTTCAAAATTTCGAAATCGGAAACAACATTTCCTAGTGGTGACCTATCTTTCTGGTAAGTTTCATTGACCTATGTCTTTTCGTCTTCGAGAAATCCTACGGACAAAGTTAGGTCCAGAAGAAGAAGAAGAAGAAGAAGAAGAAGAAGAAGAACAAGTGCTGATTGTGATTGCAAGCAAGTCACAAAAAAATCCCCTCCCGTGCCCACTTTTGTCACAATTCGGACAACTTTTCAATTTTCGCACTTTGGCGGCCATTTTGAATATGGCGGCCATCTTGGACTTTGGCAGCCATCTTGGATTTGTTCGACATGTTGTTCGTAATATCAATATTGACCTAAATGCCAATTTTTGTTGAAATCAGACAACTTTTCAATATTCGCACTTTGGCAGCCATTTTGAATATGACAGCCATCTTGGATTTGTTCGAAAGTGTCGCCATGTTGTTCGTAATATCAATATTGACCTAAATGCCAATTTTCGTTGAAATCGGACAACTTTTCAATTTTCGCACTTTGGCGGCCATTTTGAATATGGCGGCCATCTTGGACTTTGGCGGCCATCTTGGATTTGTTCAAACATGTCACCATGTTGTTCGTAATATCAATATTCACCTAAATGCCAATTTTCGTTGAAATCGGACAACTTTTCAATTTTCGCACTTTGGAGGCCATTTTGAATATGGCGGCCATCTTGGACTTTGGCGGCCATCTTTGATTTGTTCGAACATGTCACCATGTTGTTCGTAATATCAATATTGACCTAAATGCCAATTTTCGTTGAAATCGGACAACTTTTCAATTTTCGCACTTTGGCGGCCATTTTGAATATGGTGGCCATCTTGGATTTTTTCGGAAAATGGTCCCATATTGTCCGGGACCTTAATATTGACCTATAAACCTATTTTGGTTCATATCCATATTGTTTGTGATTTTTTATGATTAATTTTCTATTTTTTTCAAATTCAAAATGGCCGCCAATCCAAGATGGCCGCCATTTTCAAAATTTCGAAATCGGAAACAACATTTCCTAGTGGTGACCTATCTTTCTGGTAAGTTTCATTGACCTATGTCTTTTCGTCTTCGAGAAATCCTACGGACAAAGTTAGGTCCAGAAGAAGAAGAAGAAGAATAATAATAATAATAAGAAACGGTGCAAAAACAATAAATCCCCGACACTTCGTGGTCGGGGATTTAATAATAACAAGTGCTGATTGTGATTGCAAGCAAGTCACAAAAAAATCCCCTCCCGTGCCCACTTTTGTCACAATTCGGACAACTTTTCAATTTTCGCACTTTGGCGGCCATTTTGAATATGGCGGCCATCTTGGACTTTGGCAGCCATCTTGGATTTGTTCGACATGTTGTTCGTAATATCAATATTGACCTAAATGCCAATTTTTGTTGAAATCAGACAACTTTTCAATATTCGCACTTTGGCAGCCATTTTGAATATGACAGCCATCTTGGATTTGTTCGAAAGTGTCGCCATGTTGTTCGTAATATCAATATTGACCTAAATTCCAATTTTCGTTGAAATCGGACAACTTTTCAATTTTCGCACTTTGGCGGCCATTTTGAATATGGCGGCCATCTTGGACTTTGGCGGCCATCTTGGATTTGTTCAAACATGTCACCATGTTGTTCGTAATATCAATATTCACCTAAATGCCAATTTTCGTTGAAATCGGACAACTTTTCAATTTTCGCACTTTGGAGGCCATTTTGAATATGGCGGCCATCTTGGACTTTGGCGGCCATCTTTGATTTGTTCGAACATGTCACCATGTTGTTCGTAATATCAATATTGACCTAAATGCCAATTTTCGTTGAAATCGGACAACTTTCCAATTTCCTACTTTGGCGGCCATTTTGAATATGGTGGCCATCTTGGATTTTTCGGAAAATGGTCCCATATTGTCCGGGACCTTAATATTGACCTATAAACCTATTTTGGTTCATATCCATATTGTTTGTGATTTTTTATGATTAATTTTGTATTTTTTTCAAATTCAAAATGGCCGCCAATCCAAGATGGCCGCCATTTTCAAAATTTCGAAATCGGAAACAACATTTCCTAGTGGTGACCTATCTTTCTGGTAAGTTTCATTGACCTATGTCTTTTCGTCTTCGAGAAATCCTACGGACAAAGTTAGGTCCGGAAGAAGAAGAAGAATAATAATAATAATAAGAAACGGTGCAAAAACAATAAATCCCCGACACTTCGTGGTCGGGGATTTAATAATAAGAAACGGTGCAAAAACAATAAATCCCCGAAACTTCGTGGTCGGGGATTTAATAAGAAACGGTGCAAAAACAATAAATCCCCGACACTTCGTGGTCGGGGATTTAATAATAACAAGTGCTGATTGTGATTGCAAGCAAGTCACAAAAAAATCCCCTCCCGTGCCCACTTTTGTCACAATTCGGACAACTTTTCAATTTTCGCACTTTGGCGGCCATTTTGAATATGGCGGCCATCTTGGACTTTGGCAGCCATCTTGGATTTGTTCGACATGTTGTTCGTAATATCAATATTGACCTAAATGCCAATTTTTGTTGAAATCAGACAACTTTTCAATATTCGCACTTTGGCAGCCATTTTGAATATGACAGCCATCTTGGATTTGTTCGAAAGTGTCGCCATGTTGTTCGTAATATCAATATTGACCTAAATGCCAATTTTCGTTGAAATCGGACAACTTTTCAATTTTCGCACTTTGGCGGCCATTTTGAATATGGCGGCCATTTTGGACTTTGGCGGCCATCTTGGATTTGTTCAAACATGTCACAATGTTGTTCGTAATATCAATATTCACCTAAATGCCAATTTTCGTTGAAATCGGACAACTTTTCAATTTTCGCACTTTGGAGGCCATTTTGAATATGGCGGCCATCTTGGACTTTGGCGGCCATCTTTGATTTGTTCGAACATGTCACCATGTTGTTCGTAATATCAATATTGACCTAAATGCCAATTTTCGTTGAAATCGGACAACTTTTCAATTTTCGCACTTTGGCGGCCATTTTGAATATGGTGGCCATCTTGGATTTTTCGGAAAATGGTCCCATATTGTCCGGGACCTTAATATTGACCTATAAACCTATTTTGGTTCATATCCATATTGTTTGTGATTTTTTATGATTAATTTTGTATTTTTTTCAAATTCAAAATGGCCGCCAATCCAAGATGGCCGCCATTTTCAAAATTTCGAAATCGGAAACAACATTTCCTAGTGGTGACCTATCTTTCTGGTAAGTTTCATTGACCTATGTCTTTTCGTCTTCGAGAAATCCTACGGACAAAGTTAGGTCCAGAAGAAGAAGAAGAAGAAGAAGAAGAATAATTAAAATTTACGTTTCCCGAAACGTTGAAGTCGCCTCCCGTTCCGCACTTTTGACCGAGTAGAGGGAACTAAAAGTCAAGAGCACAACTTCATAACATGAGCTTTCAGTTGGCCAAGTTTCATTTCGATCGGTTAAAAGATGAGCAAGAAAACGAGCAAACTTTAAAACGGCCGCCATTTTGAAACCGGAAGTCGGACAAAAAATTTTTTTTGCAAAAATGCTCAGGATAGTTAGCTGTATCAGTATACAAATTTTCATTGAAATTGCTCTGGCCATAACTGAGATCTGACAACGGCCGCCATTTTGTAAAACTTTAAAACGGCCGCCATTTTGAATCCGGAAGTCGGACAAAACATTTTTAAATAGTGGCACACTTAGGGTATAATAAGCTACCTGTATACCAAATTTCGTCTAAATCGGATGACGTTTAAATTTTTACATTTTTAGGGGGGTGGTGTTCGGATGGCGGCCATTTTGAAATGTCGGCCGCGTCAAATTTTTTTTTGCAAAAATGCTCGGGATAGTTAGCTGTACCAGTATACCAATTTTCATTAAAATTGCTTTGGCAATTACTGAGATCTGACAACGGCCGTCATTTATTTCAACGGCGGCCATTTTGAAAATGGCGGCCATTTTGAAAATTTCAAAAGTGGATTGCACAACTTCAGGTCACCCTTAACATGTTCCCAAAGTTTCATTTCGATCGGTTAAAAGATGAGCGAGAAAACGAGCGGACAACATTGCGAGGGGAAAACATAAGAATTATGAAAATAATAATAATAAGAAACGGAGTAAAAACAATAAGTCGCCCGACACTTCGTGGTCGGCGACTTAACAAGTGCTGATTGTGATTGCAAGCAAGTCACAAAAAAATCCCCTCCCGTGCCCACTTTTGTCACAATTCGGACAACTTTTCAATTTTCGCACTTTGGCGGCCATTTTGAATATGGCGGCCATCTTGGACTTTGGCAGCCATCTTGGATTTGTTCGACATGTTGTTCGTAATATCAATATTGACCTAAATGCCAATTTTTGTTGAAATCAGACAACTTTTCAATATTCGCACTTTGGCAGCCATTTTGAATATGACAGCCATCTTGGATTTGTTCGAAAGTGTCGCCATGTTGTTCGTAATATCAATATTGACCTAAATGCCAATTTTCGTTGAAATCGGACAACTTTTCAATTTTCGCACTTTGGCGGCCATTTTGAATATGGCGGCCATCTTGGACTTTGGCGGCCATCTTGGATTTGTTCAAACATGTCACCATGTTGTTCGTAATATCAATATTCACCTAAATGCCAATTTTCGTTGAAATCGGACAACTTTTCAATTTTCGCACTTTGGAGGCCATTTTGAATATGGCGGCCATCTTGGACTTTGGCGGCCATCTTTGATTTGTTCGAACATGTCACCATGTTGTTCGTAATATCAATATTGACCTAAATGCCAATTTTCGTTGAAATCGGACAACTTTTCAATTTTCACACTTTGGCGGCCATTTTGAATATGGTGGCCATCTTGGATTTTTCGGAAAATGGTCCCATATTGTCCGGGACCTTAATATTGACCTATAAACCTATTTTGGTTCATATCCATATTGTTTGTGATTTTTTATGATTAATTTTGTATTTTTTTCAAATTCAAAATGGCCGCCAATCCAAGATGGCCGCCATTTTCAAAATTTCGAAATCGGAAACAACATTTCCTAGTGGTGACCTATCTTTCTGGTAAGTTTCATTGACCTATGTCTTTTCGTCTTCGAGAAATCCTACGGACAAAGTTAGGTCCAGAAGAAGAAGAAGAAGAAGAAGAAGAATAACAAGTGCTGATTGTGATTGCAAGCAAGTCACAAAAAAATCCCCTCCCGTGCCCACTTTTGTCACAATTCGGACAACTTTTCAATTTTCGCACTTTGGCGGCCATTTTGAATATGGCGGCCATCTTGGACTTTGGCAGCCATCTTGGATTTGTTCGACATGTTGTTCGTAATATCAATATTGACCTAAATGCCAATTTTTGTTGAAATCAGACAACTTTTCAATATTCGCACTTTGGCAGCCATTTTGAATATGACAGCCATCTTGGATTTGTTCGAAAGTGTCGCCATGTTGTTCGTAATATCAATATTGACCTAAATGCCAATTTTCGTTGAAATCGGACAACTTTTCAATTTTCGCACTTTGGCGGCCATTTTGAATATGGCGGCCATCTTGGACTTTGGCGGCCATCTTTGATTTGTTCAAACATGTCACCATGTTGTTCGTAATATCAATATTCACCTAAATGCCAATTTTCGTTGAAATCGGACAACTTTTCAATTTTCGCACTTTGGCGGCCATTTTGAATATGGTGGCCATCTTGGATTTTTCGGAAAATGGTCCCATATTGTCCGGGACCTTAATATTGACCTATAAACCTATTTTGGTTCATATCCATATTGTTTGTGATTTTTTATGATTAATTTTCTATTTTTTTCAAATTCAAAATGGCCGCCAATCCAAGATGGCCGCCATTTTCAAAATTTCGAAATCGGAAACAACATTTCCTAGTGGTGACCTATCTTTCTGGTAAGTTTCATTGACCTATGTCTTTTCGTCTTCGAGAAATCCTACGGACAAAGTTAGGTCCAGAAGAAGAAGAATAATAATAATAACAAGTGCTGATTGTGATTGCAAGCAAGTCACAAAAAAATCCCCTCCCGTGCCCACTTTTGTCACAATTCGGACAACTTTTCAATTTTCGCACTTTGGCGGCCATTTTGAATATGGCGGCCATCTTGGACTTTGGCAGCCATCTTGGATTTGTTCGACATGTTGTTCGTAATATCAATATTGACCTAAATGCCAATTTTTGTTGAAATCAGACAACTTTTCAATATTCGCACTTTGGCAGCCATTTTGAATATGACAGCCATCTTGGATTTGTTCGAAAGTGTCGCCATGTTGTTCGTAATATCAATATTGACCTAAATGCCAATTTTCGTTGAAATCGGACAACTTTTCAATTTTCGCACTTTGGCGGCCATTTTGAATATGGCGGCCATCTTGGACTTTGGCGGCCATCTTGGATTTGTTCAAACATGTCACCATGTTGTTCGTAATATCAATATTCACCTAAATGCCAATTTTCGTTGAAATCGGACAACTTTTCAATTTTCGCACTTTGGAGGCCATTTTGAATATGGCGGCCATCTTGGACTTTGGCGGCCATCTTTGATTTGTTCGAACATGTCACCATGTTGTTCGTAATATCAATATTGACCTAAATGCCAATTTTCGTTGAAATCGGACAACTTTTCAATTTTCGCACTTTGGCGGCCATTTTGAATATGGTGGCCATCTTGGATTTTTTCGGAAAATAGTCCCATATTGTCCGGGACCTTAATATTGACCTATAAACCTATTTTGGTTCATATCCATATTGTTTGTGATTTTTTATGATTAATTTTGTATTTTTTTCAAATTCAAAATGGCCGCCAATCCAAGATGGCCGCCATTTTCAAAATTTCGAAATCGGAAACAACATTTCCTAGTGGTGACCTATCTTTCTGGTAAGTTTCATTGACCTATGTCTTTTCGTCTTCGAGAAATCCTACGGACAAAGTTAGGTCCAGAAGAAGAAGAAGAATAATAATAATAATAATAAGAAACGGTGCAAAAACAATAAATCCCCGACACTTCGTGGTCGGGGATTTAATAATAACAAGTGCTGATTGTGATTGCAAGCAAGTCACACAAAAATCCCCTCCCGTGCCCACTTTTGTCACAATTCGGGCAACTTTTCAATTTTCGCACTTTGGCGGCCATTTTGAATATGGCGGCCATCTTGGACTTTGGCAGCCATCTTGGATTTGTTCGACATGTTGTTCGTAATATCAATATTGACCTAAATGCCAATTTTTGTTGAAATCAGACAACTTTTCAATATTCGCACTTTGGCAGCCATTTTGAATATGACAGCCATCTTGGATTTGTTCGAAAGTGTCGCCATGTTGTTCGTAATATCAATATTGACCTAAATGCCAATTTTCGTTGAAATCGGACAACTTTTCAATTTTCGCACTTTGGCGGCCATTTTGAATATGGCGGCCATCTTGGACTTTGGCGGCCATCTTGGATTTGTTCAAACATGTCACCATGTTGTTCGTAATATCAATATTCACCTAAATGCCAATTTTCGTTGAAATCGGACAACTTTTCAATTTTCGCACTTTGGAGGCCATTTTGAATATGGCGGCCATCTTGGACTTTGGCGGCCATCTTTGATTTGTTCGAACATGTCACCATGTTGTTCGTAATATCAATATTGACCTAAATGCCAATTTTCGTTGAAATCGGACTTTTCAATTTTCGCACTTTGGCGGCCATTTTGATTATGGTGGCCATCTTGGATTTTTCGGAAAATGGTCCCATATTGTCCGGGACCTTAATATTGACCTATAAACCTATTTTGGTTCATATCCATATTGTTTGTGATTTTTTATGATTAATTTTGTATTTTTTTCAAATTCAAAATGGCCGCCAATCCAAGATGGCCGCCATTTTCAAAATTTCGAAATCGGAAACAACATTTCCTAGTGGTGACCTATGATTCTGGTAAGTTTCATTGACCTATGTCTTTTCGTCTTCGAGAAATCCTACGGACAAAGTTAGGTCCAGAAGAAGAAAGAAGAAGAAGAAGAAGAATAATAATAATAATAATAAGAAACGGTGCAAAAACAATAAATCCCCGACACTTCGTGGTCGGGGATTTAATAACAAGTGCTGATTGTGATTGCAAGCAAGTCACAAAAAAATCCCCTCCCGTGCCCACTTTTGTCACAATTCGGACAACTTTTAAATTTTCGCACTTTGGCGGCCATTTTGAATATGGCGGCCATCTTGGACTTTGGCAGCCATCTTGGATTTGTTCGACATGTTGTTCGTAATATCAATATTGACCTAAATGCCAATTTTTGTTGAAATCAGACAACTTTTCAATATTCGCACTTTGGCAGCCATTTTGAATATGACAGCCATCTTGGATTTGTTCGAAAGTGTCGCCATGTTGTTCGTAATATCAATATTGACCTAAATGCCAATTTTCGTTGAAATCGGACAACTTTTCAATTTTCGCACTTTGGCGGCCATTTTGAATATGGCGGCCATCTTGGACTTTGGCGGCCATCTTGGATTTGTTCAAACATGTCACCATGTTGTTCGTAATATCAATATTCACCTAAATGCCAATTTTCGTTGAAATCGGACAACTTTTCAATTTTCGCACTTTGGAGGCCATTTTGAATATGGCGGCCATCTTGGACTTTGGCGGCCATCTTTGATTTGTTCGAACATGTCACCATGTTGTTCGTAATATCAATATTGACCTAAATGCCAATTTTCGTTGAAATCGGACAACTTTCCAATTTCCTACTTTGGCGGCCATTTTGAATATGGTGGCCATCTTGGATTTTTCGGAAAATGGTCCCATATTGTCCGGGACCTTAATATTGACCTATAAACCTATTTTGGTTCATATCCATATTGTTTGTGATTTTTTATGATTAATTTTGTATTTTTTTCAAATTCAAAATGGCCGCCAATCCAAGATGGCCGCCATTTTCAAAATTTCGAAATCGGAAACAACATTTCCTAGTGGTGACCTATCTTTCTGGTAAGTTTCATTGACCTATGTCTTTTCGTCTTCGAGAAATCCTACGGACAAAGTTAGGTCCGGAAGAAGAAGAAGAATAATAATAATAATAAGAAACGGTGCAAAAACAATAAATCCCCGACACTTCGTGGTCGGGGATTTAATAATAAGAAACGGTGCAAAAACAATAAATCCCCGAAACTTCGTGGTCGGGGATTTAATAAGAAACGGTGCAAAAACAATAAATCCCCGACACTTCGTGGTCGGGGATTTAATAATAACAAGTGCTGATTGTGATTGCAAGCAAGTCACAAAAAAATCCCCTCCCGTGCCCACTTTTGTCACAATTCGGACAACTTTTCAATTTTCGCACTTTGGCGGCCATTTTGAATATGGCGGCCATCTTGGACTTTGGCAGCCATCTTGGATTTGTTCGACATGTTGTTCGTAATATCAATATTGACCTAAATGCCAATTTTTGTTGAAATCAGACAACTTTTCAATATTCGCACTTTGGCAGCCATTTTGAATATGACAGCCATCTTGGATTTGTTCGAAAGTGTCGCCATGTTGTTCGTAATATCAATATTGACCTAAATGCCAATTTTCGTTGAAATCGGACAACTTTTCAATTTTCGCACTTTGGCGGCCATTTTGAATATGGCGGCCATTTTGGACTTTGGCGGCCATCTTGGATTTGTTCAAACATGTCACAATGTTGTTCGTAATATTAATATTCACCTAAATGCCAATTTTCGTTGAAATCGGACAACTTTTCAATTTTCGCACTTTGGAGGCCATTTTGAATATGGCGGCCATCTTGGACTTTGGCGGCCATCTTTGATTTGTTCGAACATGTCACCATGTTGTTCGTAATATCAATATTGACCTAAATGCCAATTTTCGTTGAAATCGGACAACTTTTCAATTTTCGCACTTTGGCGGCCATTTTGAATATGGTGGCCATCTTGGATTTTTCGGAAAATGGTCCCATATTGTCCGGGACCTTAATATTGACCTATAAACCTATTTTGGTTCATATCCATATTGTTTGTGATTTTTTATGATTAATTTTGTATTTTTTTCAAATTCAAAATGGCCGCCAATCCAAGATGGCCGCCATTTTCAAAATTTCGAAATCGGAAACAACATTTCCTAGTGGTGACCTATCTTTCTGGTAAGTTTCATTGACCTATGTCTTTTCGTCTTCGAGAAATCCTACGGACAAAGTTAGGTCCAGAAGAAGAAGAAGAAGAAGAAGAAGAATAATTAAAATTTACGTTTCCCGAAACGTTGAAGTCGCCTCCCGTTCCGCACTTTTGACCGAGTAGAGGGAACTAAAAGTCAAGAGCACAACTTCATAACATGAGCTTTCAGTTGGCCAAGTTTCATTTCGATCGGTTAAAAGATGAGCAAGAAAACGAGCAAACTTTAAAACGGCCGCCATTTTGAAACCGGAAGTCGGACAAAAAATTTTTTTTGCAAAAATGCTCAGGATAGTTAGCTGTATCAGTATACAAATTTTCATTGAAATTGCTCTGGCCATAACTGAGATCTGACAACGGCCGCCATTTTGTAAAACTTTAAAACGGCCGCCATTTTGAATCCGGAAGTCGGACAAAACATTTTTAAATAGTGGCACACTTAGGGTATAATAAGCTACCTGTATACCAAATTTCGTCTAAATCGGATGACGTTTAAATTTTTACATTTTTAGGGGGGTGGTGTTCGGATGGCGGCCATTTTGAAATGTCGGCCGCGTCAAATTTTTTTTTGCAAAAATGCTCGGGATAGTTAGCTGTACCAGTATACCAATTTTCATTAAAATTGCTTTGGCAATTACTGAGATCTGACAACGGCCGTCATTTATTTCAACGGCGGCCATTTTGAAAATGGCGGCCATTTTGAAAATTTCAAAAGTGGATTGCACAACTTCAGGTCACCCTTAACATGTTCCCAAAGTTTCATTTCGATCGGTTAAAAGATGAGCGAGAAAACGAGCGGACAACATTGCGAGGGGAAAACATAAGAATTATGAAAATAATAATAATAAGAAACGGAGTAAAAACAATAAGTCGCCCGACACTTCGTGGTCGGCGACTTAACAAGTGCTGATTGTGATTGCAAGCAAGTCACAAAAAAATCCCCTCCCGTGCCCACTTTTGTCACAATTCGGACAACTTTTCAATTTTCGCACTTTGGCGGCCATTTTGAATATGGCGGCCATCTTGGACTTTGGCAGCCATCTTGGATTTGTTCGACATGTTGTTCGTAATATCAATATTGACCTAAATGCCAATTTTTGTTGAAATCAGACAACTTTTCAATATTCGCACTTTGGCAGCCATTTTGAATATGACAGCCATCTTGGATTTGTTCGAAAGTGTCGCCATGTTGTTCGTAATATCAATATTGACCTAAATGCCAATTTTCGTTGAAATCGGACAACTTTTCAATTTTCGCACTTTGGCGGCCATTTTGAATATGGCGGCCATCTTGGACTTTGGCGGCCATCTTGGATTTGTTCAAACATGTCACCATGTTGTTCGTAATATCAATATTCACCTAAATGCCAATTTTCGTTGAAATCGGACAACTTTTCAATTTTCGCACTTTGGAGGCCATTTTGAATATGGCGGCCATCTTGGACTTTGGCGGCCATCTTTGATTTGTTCGAACATGTCACCATGTTGTTCGTAATATCAATATTGACCTAAATGCCAATTTTCGTTGAAATCGGACAACTTTTCAATTTTCACACTTTGGCGGCCATTTTGAATATGGTGGCCATCTTGGATTTTTCGGAAAATGGTCCCATATTGTCCGGGACCTTAATATTGACCTATAAACCTATTTTGGTTCATATCCATATTGTTTGTGATTTTTTATGATTAATTTTGTATTTTTTTCAAATTCAAAATGGCCGCCAATCCAAGATGGCCGCCATTTTCAAAATTTCGAAATCGGAAACAACATTTCCTAGTGGTGACCTATCTTTCTGGTAAGTTTCATTGACCTATGTCTTTTCGTCTTCGAGAAATCCTACGGACAAAGTTAGGTCCAGAAGAAGAAGAAGAAGAAGAAGAAGAATAACAAGTGCTGATTGTGATTGCAAGCAAGTCACAAAAAAATCCCCTCCCGTGCCCACTTTTGTCACAATTCGGACAACTTTTCAATTTTCGCACTTTGGCGGCCATTTTGAATATGGCGGCCATCTTGGACTTTGGCAGCCATCTTGGATTTGTTCGACATGTTGTTCGTAATATCAATATTGACCTAAATGCCAATTTTTGTTGAAATCAGACACTTTTCAATATTCGCACTTTGGCAGCCATTTTGAATATGACAGCCATCTTGGATTTGTTCGAAAGTGTCGCCATGTTGTTCGTAATATCAATATTGACCTAAATGCCAATTTTCGTTGAAATCGGACAACTTTTCAATTTTCGCACTTTGGCGGCCATTTTGAATATGGCGGCCATCTTGGACTTTGGCGGCCATCTTGGATTTGTTCAAACATGTCACCATGTTGTTCGTAATATCAATATTCACCTAAATGCCAATTTTCGTTGAAATCGGACAACTTTTCAATTTTCGCACTTTGGAGGCCATTTTGAATATGGCGGCCATCTTGGACTTTGGCGGCCATCTTTGATTTGTTCGAACATGTCACCATGTTGTTCGTAATATCAATATTGACCTAAATGCCAATTTTCGTTGAAATCGGACAACTTTTCAATTTTCGCACTTTGGCGGCCATTTTGAATATGGTGGCCATCTTGGATTTTTCGGAAAATGGTCCCATATTGTCCGGGACCTTAATATTGACCTATAAACCTATTTTGGTTCATATCCATATTGTTTGTGATTTTTTATGATTAATTTTGTATTTTTTTCAAATTCAAAATGGCCGCCAATCCAAGATGGCCGCCATTTTCAAAATTTCGAAATCGGAAACAACATTTCCTAGTGGTGACCTATCTTTCTGGTAAGTTTCATTGACCTATGTCTTTTCGTCTTCGAGAAATCCTACGGACAAAGTTAGGTCCAGAAGAAGAAGAAGAAGAAGAAGAAGAAGAAGAAGAAGAATAATAATAATAATAAGAAACGGTGCAAAAACAATAAATCCCCGACACTTCGTGGTCGGGGATTTAATAACAAGTGCTGATTGTGATTGCAAGCAAGTCACAAAAAAATCCCCTCCCGTGCCCACTTTTGTCACAATTCGGACAACTTTTAAATTTTCGCACTTTGGCGGCCATTTTGAATATGGCGGCCATCTTGGACTTTGGCAGCCATCTTGGATTTGTTCGACATGTTGTTCGTAATATCAATATTGACCTAAATGCCAATTTTTGTTGAAATCAGACAACTTTTCAATATTCGCACTTTGGCAGCCATTTTGAATATGACAGCCATCTTGGATTTGTTCGAAAGTGTCGCCATGTTGTTCGTAATATCAATATTGACCTAAATGCCAATTTTCGTTGAAATCGGACAACTTTTCAATTTTCGCACTTTGGCGGCCATTTTGAATATGGCGGCCATCTTGGACTTTGGCGGCCATCTTGGATTTGTTCAAACATGTCACCATGTTGTTCGTAATATCAATATTCACCTAAATGCCAATTTTCGTTGAAATCGGACAACTTTTCAATTTTCGCACTTTGGAGGCCATTTTGAATATGGCGGCCATCTTGGACTTTGGCGGCCATCTTTGATTTGTTCGAACATGTCACCACGTTGTTCGTAATATCAATATTGACCTAAATGCCAATTTTCGTTGAAATCGGACAACTTTTCAATTTTCGCACTTTGGCGGCCATTTTGAATATGGTGGCCATCTTGGATTTTTCGGAAAATGGTCCCATATTGTCCGGGACCTTAATATTGACCTATAAACCTATTTTGGTTCATATCCATATTGTTTGTGATTTTTTATGATTAATTTTGTATTTTTTTCAAATTCAAAATGGCCGCCAATCCAAGATGGCCGCCATTTTCAAAATTTCGAAATCGGAAACAACATTTCCTAGTGGTGACCTATCTTTCTGGTAAGTTTCATTGACCTATGTCTTTTCGTCTTCGAGAAATCCTACGGACAAAGTTAGGTCCAGAAGAAGAAGAAGAAGAAGAAGAATAATAATAATAACAAGTGCTGATTGTGATTGCAAGCAAGTCACAAAAAAATCCCCTCCCGTGCCCACTTTTGTCACAATTCGGACAACTTTTCAATTTTCGCACTTTGGCGGCCATTTTGAATATGGCGGCCATCTTGGACTTTGGCAGCCATCTTGGATTTGTTCGACATGTTGTTCGTAATATCAATATTGACCTAAATGCCAATTTTTGTTGAAATCAGACAACTTTTCAATATTCGCACTTTGGCAGCCATTTTGAATATGACAGCCATCTTGGATTTGTTCGAAAGTGTCGCCATGTTGTTCGTAATATCAATATTGACCTAAATGCCAATTTTCGTTGAAATCGGACAACTTTTCAATTTTCGCACTTTGGCGGCCATTTTGAATATGACAGCCATCTTGGATTTGTTCGAAAGTGTCGCCATGTTGTTCGTAATATCAATATTGACCTAAATGCCAATTTTCGTTGAAATCGGACAACTTTTCAATTTTCGCACTTTGGCGGCCATTTTGAATATGGTGGCCATCTTGGATTTTTCGGAAAATGGTCCCATATTGTCCGGGACCTTAATATTGACCTATAAACCTATTTTGGTTCATATCCATATTGTTTGTGATTTTTTATGATTAATTTTGTATTTTTTTCAAATTCAAAATGGCCGCCAATCCAAGATGGCCGCCATTTTCAAAATTTCGAAATCGGAATGAACCTTTCCTAGTGGTGACCTATCTTTCTGGTAAGTTTCATTGACCTATGTCTTTTCGTCTTCGAGAAATCCTACGGACAAAGTTAGGTCCAGAAGAAGAAGAAGAAGAAGAATAATAATAACAAGTGCTGATTGTGATTGCAAGCAAGTCACAAAAAAATCCCCTCCCGTGCCCACTTTTGTCACAATTCGGACAACTTTTCAATTTTCGCACTTTGGCGGCCATTTTGAATATGGCGGCCATCTTGGACTTTGGCAGCCATCTTGGATTTGTTCGACATGTTGTTCGTAATATCAATATTGACCTAAATGCCAATTTTTGTTGAAATCAGACAACTTTTCAATATTCGCACTTTGGCAGCCATTTTGAATATGACAGCCATCTTGGATTTGTTCGAAAGTGTCGCCATGTTGTTCGTAATATCAATATTGACCTAAATGCCAATTTTCGTTGAAATCGGACAACTTTTCAATTTTCGCACTTTGGCGGCCATTTTGAATATGGCGGCCATCTTGGACTTTGGCGGCCATCTTGGATTTGTTCAAACATGTCACCATGTTGTTCGTAATATCAATATTCACCTAAATGCCAATTTTCGTTGAAATCGGACAACTTTTCAATTTTCGCACTTTGGAGGCCATTTTGAATATGGCGGCCATCTTGGACTTTGGCGGCCATCTTTGATTTGTTCGAACATGTCACCATGTTGTTCGTAATATCAATATTGACCTAAATGCCAATTTTCGTTGAAATCGGACAACTTTTCAATTTTCGCACTTTGGCGGCCATTTTGAATATGGTGGCCATCTTGGATTTTTCGGAAAATGGTCCCATATTGTCCGGGACCTTAATATTGACCTATAAACCTATTTTGGTTCATATCCATATTGTTTGTGATTTTTTATGATTAATTTTGTATTTTTTTCAAATTCAAAATGGCCGCCAATCCAAGATGGCCGCCATTTTCAAAATTTCGAAATCGGAAACAACATTTCCTAGTGGTGACCTATCTTTCTGGTAAGTTTCATTGACCTATGTCTTTTCGTCTTCGAGAAATCCTACGGACAAAGTTAGGTCCAGAAGAAGAAGAATAATAATAATAACAAGTGCTGATTGTGATTGCAAGCAAGTCACAAAAAAATCCCCTCCCGTGCCCACTTTTGTCACAATTCGGACAACTTTTCAATTTTCGCACTTTGGCGGCCATTTTGAATATGGCGGCCATCTTGGACTTTGGCAGCCATCTTGGATTTGTTCGACATGTTGTTCGTAATATCAATATTGACCTAAATGCCAATTTTTGTTGAAATCAGACAACTTTTCAATATTCGCACTTTGGCAGCCATTTTGAATATGACAGCCATCTTGGATTTGTTCGAAAGTGTCGCCATGTTGTTCGTAATATCAATATTGACCTAAATGCCAATTTTCGTTGAAATCGGACAACTTTTCAATTTTCGCACTTTGGCGGCCATTTTGAATATGGCGGCCATCTTGGACTTTGGCGGCCATCTTGGATTTGTTCAAACATGTCACCATGTTGTTCGTAATATCAATATTCACCTAAATGCCAATTTTCGTTGAAATCGGACAACTTTTCAATTTTCGCACTTTGGAGGCCATTTTGAATATGGCGGCCATCTTGGACTTTGGCGGCCATCTTTGATTTGTTCGAACATGTCACCACGTTGTTCGTAATATCAATATTGACCTAAATGCCAATTTTCGTTGAAATCGGACAACTTTTCAATTTTCGCACTTTGGCGGCCATTTTGAATATGGTGGCCATCTTGGATTTTTCGGAAAATGGTCCCATATTGTCCGGGACCTTAATATTGACCTATAAACCTATTTTGGTTCATATCCATATTGTTTGTGATTTTTTATGATTAATTTTGTATTTTTTTCAAATTCAAAATGGCCGCCAATCCAAGATGGCCGCCATTTTCAAAATTTCGAAATCGGAAACAACATTTCCTAGTGGTGACCTATCTTTCTGGTAAGTTTCATTGACCTATGTCTTTTCGTCTTCGAGAAATCCTACGGACAAAGTTAGGTCCAGAAGAAGAAGAATAATAACAAGTGCTGATTGTGATTGCAAGCAAGTCACAAAAAAATCCCCTCCCGTGCCCACTTTTGTCACAATTCGGACAACTTTTCAATTTTCGCACTTTGGCGGCCATTTTGAATATGGCGGCCATCTTGGACTTTGGCAGCCATCTTGGATTTGTTCGACATGTTGTTCGTAATATCAATATTGACCTAAATGCCAATTTTTGTTGAAATCAGACAACTTTTCAATATTCGCACTTTGGCAGCCATTTTGAATATGACAGCCATCTTGGATTTGTTCGAAAGTGTCGCCATGTTGTTCGTAATATCAATATTGACCTAAATGCCAATTTTCGTTGAAATCGGACAACTTTTCAATTTTCGCACTTTGGCGGCCATTTTGAATATGGCGGCCATCTTGGACTTTGGCGGCCATCTTGGATTTGTTCAAACATGTCACCATGTTGTTCGTAATATCAATATTCACCTAAATGCCAATTTTCGTTGAAATCGGACAACTTTTCAATTTTCGCACTTTGGAGGCCATTTTGAATATGGCGGCCATCTTGGACTTTGGCGGCCATCTTTGATTTGTTCGAACATGTCACCATGTTGTTCGTAATATCAATATTGACCTAAATGCCAATTTTCGTTGAAATCGGACAACTTTTCAATTTTCGCACTTTGGCGGCCATTTTGAATATGGTGGCCATCTTGGATTTTTCGGAAAATG
Source organism: Limnoperna fortunei (assembly GCA_944474755.1). Taxonomy (NCBI): domain Eukaryota; kingdom Metazoa; phylum Mollusca; class Bivalvia; order Mytilida; family Modiolidae; genus Limnoperna; species Limnoperna fortunei. The sequence continues at coordinate 69,218,293 of OX104116.1, forward strand.
GTCCCATATTGTCCGGGACCTTAATATTGACCTATAAACCTATTTTGGTTCATATCCATATTGTTTGTGATTTTTTATGATTAATTTTGTATTTTTTTCAAATTCAAAATGGCCGCCAATCCAAGATGGCCGCCATTTTCAAAATTTCGAAATCGGAAACAACATTTCCTAGTGGTGACCTATCTTTCTGGTAAGTTTCATTGACCTATGTCTTTTCGTCTTCGAGAAATCCTACGGACAAAGTTAGGTCCGGAAGAAGAAGAAGAATAATAATAATAATAAGAAACGGTGCAAAAACAATAAATCCCCGACACTTCGTGGTCGGGGATTTAATAATAATAAGAAACGGTGCAAAAACAATAAATCCCCGACACTTCGTGGTCGGGGATTTAATAACAAGTGCTGATTGTGATTGCAAGCAAGTCACAAAAAAATCCCCTCCCGTGCCCACTTTTGTCACAATTCGGACAACTTTTCAATTTTCGCACTTTGGCGGCCATTTTGAATATGGCGGCCATCTTGGACTTTGGCAGCCATCTTGGATTTGTTCGACATGTTGTTCGTAATATCAATATTGACCTAAATGCCAATTTTTGTTGAAATCAGACAACTTTTCAATATTCGCACTTTGGCAGCCATTTTGAATATGACAGCCATCTTGGATTTGTTCGAAAGTGTCGCCATGTTGTTCGTAATATCAATATTGACCTAAATGCCAATTTTCGTTGAAATCGGACAACTTTTCAATTTTCGCACTTTGGCGGCCATTTTGAATATGGCGGCCATCTTTGACTTTTGTGGCCATCTTGGATTTGTTCAAACATGTCACCATGTTGTTCGTAATATCAATATTCACCTAAATGCCAATTTTCGTTGAAATCGGACAACTTTTCAATTTTCGCACTTTGGCGGCCATTTTGAATATGACAGCCATCTTGGATTTGTTCGAAAGTGTCGCCATGTTGTTCGTAATATCAATATTGACCTAAATGCCAATTTTCGTTGAAATCGGACAACTTTTCAATTTTCGCACTTTGGCGGCCATTTTGAATATGGTGGCCATCTCTGATTTTTCGGAAAATGGTCCCATATTGTCCGGGACCTTAATATTGACCTATAAACCTATTTTGGTTCATATCCATATTGTTTGTGATTTTTTATGATTAATTTTGTATTTTTTTCAAATTCAAAATGGCCGCCAATCCAAGATGGCCGCCATTTTCAAAATTTCGAAATCGGAAAGAACCTTTCCTAGTGGTGACCTATCTTTCTGGTAAGTTTCATTGACCTATGTCTTTTCGTCTTCGAGAAATCCTACGGACAAAGTTAGGTCCAGAAGAAGAAGAAGAAGAAGAATAATAATAATAACAAGTGCTGATTGTGATTGCAAGCAAGTCACAAAAAAATCCCCTCCCGTGCCCACTTTTGTCACAATTCGGACAACTTTTCAATTTTCGCACTTTGGCGGCCATTTTGAAAATGGCGGCCATCTTGGACTTTGGCAGCCATCTTGGATTTGTTCGACATGTTGTTCGTAATATCAATATTGACCTAAATGCCAATTTTTGTTGAAATCAGACAACTTTTCAATATTCGCACTTTGGCAGCCATTTTGAATATGACAGCCATCTTGGATTTGTTCGAAAGTGTCGCCATGTTGTTCGTAATATCAATATTGACCTAAATGCCAATTTTCGTTGAAATCGGACAACTTTTCAATTTTCGCACTTTGGTGGCCATTTTGAATATGGCGGCCATCTTGGACTTTGGCGGCCATCTTGGATTTGTTCAAACATGTCACCATGTTGTTCGTAATATCAATATTCACCTAAATGCCAATTTTCGTTGAAATCGGACAACTTTTCAATTTTCGCACTTTGGAGGCCATTTTGAATATGGCGGCCATCTTGGACTTTGGCGGCCATCTTTGATTTGTTCGAACATGTCACCATGTTGTTCGTAATATCAATATTGACCTAAATGCCAATTTTCGTTGAAATCGGACAACTTTTCAATTTTCGCACTTTGGCGGCCATTTTGAATATGGTGGCCATCTTGGATTTTTCGGAAAATGGTCCCATATTGTCCGGGACCTTAATATTGACCTATAAACCTATTTTGGTTCATATCCATATTGTTTGTGATTTTTTATGATTAATTTTGTATTTTTTTCAAATTCAAAATGGCCGCCAATCCAAGATGGCCGCCATTTTCAAAATTTCGAAATCGGAAACAACATTTCCTAGTGGTGACCTATCTTTCTGGTAAGTTTCATTGACCTATGTCTTTTCGTCTTCGAGAAATCCTACGGACAAAGTTAGGTCCAGAAGAAGAAGAATAATAATAATAATAAGAAACGGTGCAAAAACAATAAATCCCCGACACTTCGTGGTCGGGGATTTAATAAGAAACGGTGCAAAAACAATAAATCCCCGACACTTCGTGGTCGGGGATTTAATAAGAAACGGTGCAAAAACAATAAATCCCCGACACTTCGTGGTCGGGGATTTAATAAGAAACGGTGCAAAAACAATAAATCCCCGACACTTCGTGGTCGGGGATTTAATAATAATAAGAAACGGTGCAAAAACAATAAATCCCCGACACTTCGTGGTCGGGGATTTAATAATAATAACAAGTGCTGATTGTGATTGCAAGCAAGTCACAAAAAAATCCCCTCCCGTGCCCACTTTTGTCACAATTCGGACAACTTTTCAATTTTCGCACTTTGGCGGCCATTTTGAATATGGCGGCCATCTTGGACTTTGGCAGCCATCTTGGATTTGTTCGACATGTTGTTCGTAATATCAATATTGACCTAAATGCCAATTTTTGTTGAAATCAGACAACTTTTCAATATTCGCACTTTGGCAGCCATTTTGAATATGACAGCCATCTTGGATTTGTTCGAAAGTGTCGCCATGTTGTTCGTAATATCAATATTGACCTAAATGCCAATTTTCGTTGAAATCGGACAACTTTTCAATTTTCGCACTTTGGCGGCCATTTTGAATATGGCGGCCATCTTGGACTTTGGCGGCCATCTTGGATTTGTTCAAACATGTCACCATGTTGTTCGTAATATCAATATTCACCTAAATGCCAATTTTCGTTGAAATCGGACAACTTTTCAATTTTCGCACTTTGGAGGCCATTTTGAATATGGCGGCCATCTTGGACTTTGGCGGCCATCTTTGATTTGTTCGAACATGTCACCATGTTGTTCGTAATATCAATATTGACCTAAATGCCAATTTTCGTTGAAATCGGACAACTTTTCAATTTTCGCACTTTGGCGGCCATTTTGAATATGGTGGCCATCTTGGATTTTTCGGAAAATGGTCCCATATTGTCCGGGACCTTAATATTGACCTATAAACCTATTTTGGTTCATATCCATATTGTTTGTGATTTTTTATGATTAATTTTGTATTTTTTTCAAATTCAAAATGGCCGCCAATCCAAGATGGCCGCCATTTTCAAAATTTCGAAATCGGAAACAACATTTCCTAGTGGTGACCTATCCTTCTGGTAAGTTTCATTGACCTATGTCTTTTCGTCTTCGAGAAATCCTACGGACAAAGTTAGGTCCAGAAGAAGAAGAAGAAGAAGAAGAAGAAGAAGAAGAAGAAGAAGAATAACAAGTGCTGATTGTGATTGCAAGCAAGTCACAAAAAAATCCCCTCCCGTGCCCACTTTTGTCACAATTCGGACAACTTTTCAATTTTCGCACTTTGGCTGCCATTTTGAATATGGCGGCCATCTTGGACTTTGGCAGCCACTTGGATTTGTTCGACATGTTGTTCGTAATATCAATATTGACCTAAATGCCAATTTTTGTTGAAATCAGACAACTTTTCAATATTCGCACTTTGGCAGCCATTTTGAATATGACAGCCATCTTGGATTTGTTCGAAAGTGTCGCCATGTTGTTCGTAATATCAATATTGACCTAAATGCCAATTTTCGTTGAAATCGGACAACTTTTCAATTTTCGCACTTTGGCGGCCATTTTGAATATGGCGGCCATCTTGGACTTTGGCGGCCATCTTGGATTTGTTCAAACATGTCACCATGTTGTTCGTAATATCAATATTCACCTAAATGCCAATTTTCGTTGAAATCGGACAACTTTTCAATTTTCGCACTTTGGAGGCCATTTTGAATATGGCGGCCATCTTGGACTTTGGCGGCCATCTTTGATTTGTTCAAACATGTCACCATGTTGTTCGTAATATCAATATTGACCTAAATGCCAATTTTCGTTGAAATCGGACAACTTTTCAATTTTCGCACTTTGGCGGCCATTTTGAATATGGTGGCCATCTTGGATTTTTCGGAAAATGGTCCCATATTGTCCGGGACCTTAATATTGACCTATAAACCTATTTTGGTTCATATCCATATTGTTTGTGATTTTTTATGATTAATTTTGTATTTTTTTCAAATTCAAAATGGCCGCCAATCCAAGATGGCCGCCATTTTCAAAATTTCGAAATCGGAAACAACATTTCCTAGTGGTGACCTATCTTTCTGGTAAGTTTCATTGACCTATGTCTTTTCGTCTTCGAGAAATCCTACGGACAAAGTTAGGTCCAGAAGAAGAAGAAGAACAAGTGCTGATTGTGATTGCAAGCAAGTCACAAAAAAATCCCCTCCCGTGCCCACTTTTGTCACAATTCGGACAACTTTTCAATTTTCGCACTTTGGCGGCCATTTTGAATATGGCGGCCATCTTGGACTTTGGCAGCCATCTTGGATTTGTTCGACATGTTGTTCGTAATATCAATATTGACCTAAATGCCAATTTTTGTTGAAATCAGACAACTTTTCAATATTCGCACTTTGGCAGCCATTTTGAATATGACAGCCATCTTGGATTTGTTCGAAAGTGTCGCCATGTTGTTCGTAATATCAATATTGACCTAAATGCCAATTTTCGTTGAAATCGGACTTTTCAATTTTCGCACTTTGGCGGCCATTTTGAATATGGCGGCCATCTTGGACTTTGGCGGCCATCTTGGATTTGTTCAAACATGTCACCATGTTGTTCGTAATATCAATATTCACCTAAATGCCAATTTTCGTTGAAATCGGACAACTTTTCAATTTTCGCACTTTGGAGGCCATTTTGAATATGGCGGCCATCTTGGACTTTGGCGGCCATCTTTGATTTGTTCGAACATGTCACCATGTTGTTCGTAATATCAATATTGACCTAAATGCCAATTTTCGTTGAAATCGGACAACTTTTCAATTTTCTCACTTTGGCGGCCATTTTGAATATGGTGGCCATCTTGGATTTTTCGGAAAATGGTCCCATATTGTCCGGGACCTTAATATTGACCTATAAACCTATTTTGGTTCATATCCATATTGTTTGTGATTTTTTATGATTAATTTTGTATTTTTTTCAAATTCAAAATGGCCGCCAATCCAAGATGGCCGCCATTTTCAAAATTTCGAAATCGGAAACAACATTTCCTAGTGGTGACCTATCTTTCTGGTAAGTTTCATTGACCTATGTCTTTTCGTCTTCGAGAAATCCTACGGACAAAGTTAGGTCCAGAAGAAGAAGAAGAAGAAGAAGAATAATAACAAGTGCTGATTGTGATTGCAAGCAAGTCACAAAAAAATCCCCTCCCGTGCCCACTTTTGTCACAATTCGGACAACTTTTCAATTTTCGCACTTTGGCGGCCATTTTGAATATGGCGGCCATCTTGGACTTTGGCAGCCATCTTGGATTTGTTCGACATGTTGTTCGTAATATCAATATTGACCTAAATGCCAATTTTTGTTGAAATCAGACAACTTTTCAATATTCGCACTTTGGCAGCCATTTTGAATATGACAGCCATCTTGGATTTGTTCGAAAGTGTCGCCATGTTGTTCGTAATATCAATATTGACCTAAATGCCAATTTTCGTTGAAATCGGACAACTTTTCAATTTTCGCACTTTGGCGGCCATTTTGAATATGGCGGCCATCTTGGACTTTGGCGGCCATCTTGGATTTGTTCAAACATGTCACCATGTTGTTCGTAATATCAATATTCACCTAAATGCCAATTTTCGTTGAAATCGGACAACTTTTAAATTTTCGCACTTTGGAGGCCATTTTGAATATGGCGGCCATCTTGGACTTTGGCGGCCATCTTTGATTTGTTCGAACATGTCACCATGTTGTTCGTAATATCAATATTGACCTAAATGCCAATTTTCGTTGAAATCGGACAACTTTTCAATTTTCACACTTTGGCGGCCATTTTGAATATGGTGGCCATCTTGGATTTTTCGGAAAATGGTCCCATATTGTCCGGGACCTTAATATTGACCTATAAACCTATTTTGGTTCATATCCATATTGTTTGTGATTTTTTATGATTAATTTTGTATTTTTTTCAAATTCAAAATGGCCGCCAATCCAAGATGGCCGCCATTTTCAAAATTTCGAAATCGGAAACAACATTTCCTAGTGGTGACCTATCTTTCTGGTAAGTTTCATTGACCTATGTCTTTTTCGTCTTCGAGAAATCCTACGGACAAAGTTAGGTCCAGAAGAAGAAGAAGAAGAATAACAAGTGCTGATTGTGATTGCAAGCAAGTCACAAAAAAATCCCCTCCCGTGCCCACTTTTGTCACAATTCGGACAACTTTTCAATTTTCGCACTTTGGCGGCCATTTTGAATATGGCGGCCATCTTGGACTTTGGCAGCCATCTTGGATTTGTTCGACATGTTGTTCGTAATATCAATATTGACCTAAATGCCAATTTTTGTTGAAATCAGACAACTTTTCAATATTCGCACTTTGGCAGCCATTTTGAATATGACAGCCATCTTGGATTTGTTCGAAAGTGTCGCCATGTTGTTCGTAATATCAATATTGACCTAAATGCCAATTTTCGTTGAAATCGGACAACTTTTCAATTTTCGCACTTTGGCGGCCATTTTGAATATGGCGGCCATCTTGGACTTTGGCGGCCATCTTGGATTTGTTCAAACATGTCACCATGTTGTTCGTAATATCAATATTCACCTAAATGCCAATTTTCGTTGAAATCGGACAACTTTTCAATTTTCGCACTTTGGAGGCCATTTTGAATATGGCGGCCATCTTGGACTTTGGCGGCCATCTTTGATTTGTTCGAACATGTCACCATGTTCTTCGTAATATCAATATTGACCTAAATGCCAATTTTCGTTGAAATCGGACAACTTTTCAATTTTCGCACTTTGGCGGCCATTTTGAATATGGTGGCCATCTTGGATTTTTCGGAAAATGGTCCCATATTGTCCGGGACCTTAATATTGACCTATAAACCTATTTTGGTTCATATCCATATTGTTTGTGATTTTTTATGATTAATTTTGTATTTTTTTCAAATTCAAAATGGCCGCCAATCCAAGATGGCCGCCATTTTCAAAATTTCGAAATCGGAAACAACATTTCCTAGTGGTGACCTATCTTTCTGGTAAGTTTCATTGACCTATGTCTTTTCGTCTTCGAGAAATCCTACGGACAAAGTTAGGTCCAGAAGAAGAAGAATAATAATAATAACAAGTGCTGATTGTGATTGCAAGCAAGTCACAAAAAAATCCCCTCCCGTGCCCACTTTTGTCACAATTCGGACAACTTTTCAATTTTCGCACTTTGGCGGCCATTTTGAATATGGCGGCCATCTTGGACTTTGGCAGCCATCTTGGATTTGTTCGACATGTTGTTCGTAATATCAATATTGACCTAAATGCCAATTTTTGTTGAAATCAGACAACTTTTCAATATTCGCACTTTGGCAGCCATTTTGAATATGACAGCCATCTTGGATTTGTTCGAAAGTGTCGCCATGTTGTTCGTAATATCAATATTGACCTAAATGCCAATTTTCGTTGAAATCGGACAACTTTTCAATTTTCGCACTTTGGCGGCCATTTTGAATATGGCGGCCATCTTGGACTTTGGCGGCCATCTTGGATTTGTTCAAACATGTCACCATGTTGTTCGTAATATCAATATTCACCTAAATGCCAATTTTCGTTGAAATCGGACAACTTTTCAATTTTCGCACTTTGGCGGCCATTTTGAATATGGCGGCCATCTTGGACTTTGGCAGCCATCTTGGATTTGTTCGACATGTTGTTCGTAATATCAATATTGACCTAAATGCCAATTTTTGTTGAAATCAGACAACTTTTCAATATTCGCACTTTGGCAGCCATTTTGAATATGACAGCCATCTTGGATTTGTTCGAAAGTGTCGCCATGTTGTTCGTAATATCAATATTGACCTAAATGCCAATTTTCGTTGAAATCGGACAACTTTTCAATTTTCGCACTTTGGCGGCCATTTTGAATATGGCGGCCATCTTGGACTTTGGCGGCCATCTTGGATTTGTTCAAACATGTCACCATGTTGTTCGTAATATCAATATTCACCTAAATGCCAATTTTCGTTGAAATCGGACAACTTTTCAATTTTCGCACTTTGGAGGCCATTTTGAATATGGCGGCCATCTTGGACTTTGGCGGCCATCTTTGATTTGTTCGAACATGTCACCACGTTGTTCGTAATATCAATATTGACCTAAATGCCAATTTTCGTTGAAATCGGACAACTTTTCAATTTTCGCACTTTGGCGGCCATTTTGAATATGGTGGCCATCTTGGATTTTTCGGAAAATGGTCCCATATTGTCCGGGACCTTAATATTGACCTATAAACCTATTTTGGTTCATATCCATATTGTTTGTGATTTTTTATGATTAATTTTGTATTTTTTTCAAATTCAAAATGGCCGCCAATCCAAGATGGCCGCCATTTTCAAAATTTCGAAATCGGAAACAACATTTCCTAGTGGTGACCTATCTTTCTGGTAAGTTTCATTGACCTATGTCTTTTCGTCTTCGAGAAATCCTACGGACAAAGTTAGGTCCAGAAGAAGAAGAATAATAATAATAATAAGAAACGGTGCAAAAACAATAAATCCCCGACACTTCGTGGTCGGGGATTTAATAAGAAACGGTGCAAAAACAATAAATCCCCGACACTTCGTGGTCGGGGATTTAATAAGAAACGGTGCAAAAACAATAAATCCCCGACACTTCGTGGTCGGGGATTTAATAATAATAAGAAACGGTGCAAAAACAATAAATCCCCGACACTTCGTGGTCGGGGATTTAATAATAATAAGAAACGGTGCAAAAACAATAAATCCCCGACACTTCGTGGTCGGGGATTTAATAATAATAAGAAACGGTGCAAAAACAATAAATCCCCGACACTTCGTGGTCGGGGATTTAATAAGAAACGGTGCAAAAACAATAAATCCCCGACACTTCGTGGTCGGGGATTTAATAAGAAACGGTGCAAAAACAATAAATCCCCGACACTTCGTGGTCGGGGATTTAATAATAAGAAACGGTGCAAAAACAATAAATCCCCGACACTTCGTGGTCGGGGATTTAATAAAACTCATTGAAAGACAATGCTATATTCTGTATATGTTTATAACTGTTTATAAATTATAGTTAATCTATAAACAGGCATGGGATAGATTGAATGTCATGACTCTTTATCACCAATTTTAGAAACAAAAGTAACCAAGGTCATAAAAACATCCAACCACCCATAGAAAATTATGACAGTAAATCTTCCTCAGATAGGTATAATGACCTTTCTGATCTTGAACAACCCCTGAAGTTTACATTTCATACCAATCTAATTAAAATTAAAACTGTCACTTACTCCCCCTTTTTTGCTATGGTTTGTATAATCTTCAATTACAAACAAGCATTAATTGCAGGATCTAGACACTGAAGCATACCTCAAGCAACCTACTGACAGCACTTGTTCTCATTCTCCTTTTAATAAAATTCTGATCAGGTTATTACTTGTGATCAATCTGAATATAATTGACCATGTCAATGAAAATCTCATAAAAATTGTTCATAGTCCTAAATTCAGAAAACCTCAACCAGTAGACTGGACTTAAATTTCAAACTATTATAGATGCAGGTGAAAACTTTGCCAAAGAGTGGTTAAGAGTCTACCTGGGTTAGAACATTGTCTTTGGTGCAATATTATGATTGACCTAAATCAGTAATCAAAGACAAGGATGCTATGAGGTGCCTAGCTGCAATAATGAACCTCCTTTTTTAATGGATGGAGCTACAAAGAGGTCCCACATCTCGTAATGGAGTAAAAACTCTCTTGGGATTTATACATTTTTTCCAGTATGAAACTGCTGTCTTGGTTAAATCAATATTTTCGCTCCCTCCCCCAAGTTCAGCTGATATTTCTACAATATCTAATTAAACTATTTAACACTTTTTTGTAATCATGCCATTGTTGTCAAAATTGAAATCACGCCGGGTATTCGGACACACAGAACAGGGTGGAACACAAAAGAACGGGTGAGGTTGATGAAAACATCGTGTTCAGGTAGGTGTGTTATTTTCATTCTGAACGTATTCAAATCGGATTAAAGACAGAAATAAGTTTATAACGCCTTTTGTATGTCCCTTAACTACTAGTACACCAAGTATTGTCTGTTTTTACTGGAGAAATAATCCACAGGAACGTCATGAATACGGAAATTACTTCGGAAAAAGTAGTTTTCCAACTTTCGTTGATTGTAACTCCTCGCGAAGAGCAAGCTACAAAGTTTTTATGGTCAATATAGATACCCCAATGCATACTTGATTACCTTTGAAAAGTTGAACTTCTAATTCGACGTATTAAGCACAGTATTCTTCATTATCCAAACATAGTTAGCGAAATTTTGACACAACGGACCGCGGGTGATTCGAGATGAAGACCACTAAGAACGCAGGTGTTGGACACACAGAACATGGCGTTAAGTAGCAATGACCTGGTATTAAAAAAGTGTCTAATCACTATTTTATTTAGTTTTCTGTGTCCAAATGTTGTAGAACACCAGTTTAAGTCATGTTAGTCCTGTATCTTTGTTATAGAATACATTTTATGTATTAACTTACATATACTAAGTTAACCTCATACTAGTGTATTACGGTGGTTACATGGACATATTCTCTGTAGTTAATATATGTGTTTTGTCAAATTCATGAAGTACCGTACTGCTTATATATTATTTTTATAAATATAGTATTATTCAGGCAACATTTGACTCGAACACTTAGAACAGGGTGTATGTAAGACCGTCCTGAACAGTTTATCCACTTTCTTTTAGTTGAGATGGAACGACTCCTTCGTGTATTTTAGTTTGATATCTTTTTTTGTTTCCCATTGGTTCGTGCAATATAAGTTGTCTGTATTTAAGCGTTTTGGTGCCATGATCAGATGAACAATGGGCTATAATTGTTTCTATATATGTAATATTAGTGGATTGACTTGACATAAACCCAATATAAGGACAAGGCTTAGAAACGGAGTATAATGGCGAGGCTATGCCCAATCCTCCTAGTTTCGATCTGAGTCCTTATATTGTGTTTATGTCAAGTCAATATACTAATATTATGTTTATCCTGCAATCTATCCTAAAATATTTCCTCCAAACAATTTTTGTAATTGTATCCTTATTAAGGCTATACAAATAGTGCGCAATATTTTGGTAATCAACATGATTGACGTAAATTGAGTGATGTTTCAAATTTCTGCTTTTCAAGGTGAATTATGAATACAAGTAATGCACGTAACAAGTTTAGTAAAACATTATCAACAGAAATAACAACAAGATACTATTTTCAATATCACATAAGTTTTACTGTATTACGAAACTCATCGATTCGGCGCACAAACTTCTCCTGTATGTTTAATGGTGATCGCACATATATACAATATTCGTTCATTGTCATACAGTATTCAGTTTATTTGTACTAGCCTTAGAAACAGGTAGGAATGCGAGAATTTCTTACCTGTTTCGCGGCGAGTACAAATAAACTTTATATTTTCCGACAATGTACGAATATTGTTTTTATTCTGCAAACAGAAAATCCATTTTATACTAATGAAAAGCATTAAAAGTGCACTTTAACCAATTTTTGACTTGAAATTTTCGGCGCGCAATCATGTGATAGCCTGACGTCACAAATATCGTATTTGACAACATGCCATAAACCAGAACAGAATACTAAATATCTTTAAAAGTAAGGACAGGGGCTCCAGGAGCCACGTCATTATTTACAATTCTAATATGACGTCCTTCACACGCTTTGGCCTGCTATGACGTCACAATTAAAATTCCGACGTCATATGAAAATATCAATCGGAACATCTCTCGGCCATTTCCATCAAGGGTCGGGGAAATAACCGAGGTGATACGATTTATGAAAATAGCAAAAAATCCGACCGAACAACAAGAGCCAAAAGTCAAGGGACAGTTACAAATCCAGATATAGACAAACGCAATACAAACACCAAAAACACAAAAAACAGAAAGAGAGTAACCCGAACCCAATAGAAACCATGGGTGCACTCAGGTGCTCCGGATCAGTAAGCAGTGTCTGCCTCTAATTAGATAACCGTCGAGTTACTCATTGTCTTGTCTAGGGAAAAGTCAAATCCAGGAATAGGAAACACTATGACGCAGCGAAAATGTCAAATCGTATTTGAGACACTGATTTCCCATAAGGATCAATTACGTCATGGTGACGACCATAGAATTTCTGAAGAGATAACACCAACCTACGTACAACAAACCCTTGTTTGAGTAGTTTAGCAGTCAACAGCAGTGATCGATCAAGAAAATCGGAATACCTATCCCAGGATCTAGAATAACGTATAAGTTGTGAAATGTACACACCATAAGCTGGAGCTGATGGAATGTTGCTATCAATAAATGGGAAGTTGAAAATAAGAAAGTTGAAATCATCACGATTGTACGGTAGAGTCTAGTTTGTAGTTTTCCTGAGTTTATTTCTAGAAAAAGGTCTAAGTAAGAGGCTGACCTTAGTGTATTGGTGGTATCTTTAATGTCAAGCTCGCAGGGTAAATTGAATGTAAATAGTCACCAAATTTAGCATTGTTGAGGGACAAAACATCAGCAATATAGCGGAATGTTATATTAAAGGTCTGTGCCAGTGTCTTTTCTTTCTTCTTTCAGCCTCGTAAGAGTACAAAAACGGGTCGGCGAGGAGAGGAGCACAATCAGTACCCATTGGAATACCAACAGTCTGTTGAAAAGCATTGCAACCAAACATGACGAATATGTTGTCGATCAGAAAATCTAACATTTGACTGAATTGGTCTTCAGTATTATATTTAGAGTCATTTATGACGAAGTAAGTTCTGTCATATACGCTCAAACACAATGCAATTTTGTTAAGATTTCTCAATATTTGTTTGCTTAAAAGGTAAATATATTCAATAAATGACGAGAATATATGTGTATGTCAATTTTAGTTTGCTTTAACAGACTGCTGTGGGATATCTCTTATTAGTTTAAAAAAAACAAAATTACCACTGAAAGCGTCCTCTCAGAGGCGCTGCGAAATTTAACTCATTTGTTATACATATTAGAATTGAAATAGATTATTGCAATTGGTATCTATGCAAATTAGAACATGGTCAGACCATATATTTTTCTTCATTGCATACCTCGCTGACAAATATATGGTCTGATCATGTTCTAATTCGCAGTTGAACCGGTAGTTGCAAAATAAATAGACATTCATGGTCTGGATTTGAAGGGATGTGCCATAATACTTTGAATTTAGCTTGTTTTAGAAGAGAAAAAACCAACACAGATGAAAATAATATATTTATTTATGGATTAAAACAAAAACACGTATTTGTGCGATTGCAACATTCCCATTTGTTTATATTTGGCAAGAAAGGCCAAACAAGTACATTACTGCAATACACAAAAGTAGTTCTTAAAGTGGGCGTGGCTAAAACTCGTTTCATAGCCAGTGGCAGTGAAACACATACACAATTTAAGCTGCTCTAATAGAAGGATTGCATGATAAACATTGTTCCTGCTCTATTCCTGAAAAGAAAATATACGGTTTCTCATTACAATAATAGAAAGGGGACGAAACAGTTTAAATAAAAAAAATAAATAAGCATTTTCACCCGGTTCGTTGTGTTCTCTAAGGAGCACACACCCGCGTTCCACAGTGTCCTCACCCGCGGTCCGTTGTGTCAAAATTCCGTCGAGTATGTTTGGATAATGAAGAATACTGTGCTTAATACGTCGAATTAGAAGTTCAACTTTTCAAAGGTAATCAAGTATGCATTGGGTTATCTATATTGACCAAAAAAACTTTGTAACTTGCTCTTCGCGAGGAGTTACAATCAACGAAAGTTGGAAATCTACTTTTTCCAAAGTAAATTCCGTGTTCATGACGTTCCTGTGGATTATTTCTCCAGTAAAAACAGACAATACTTGGTGTACTAGTAGTTAAGGGACATACAAAAGGCGTTATAAACTTATTTCTGTCTTTAATCCTATTTGAATACGTTCAGAATGAAAATAACACACCTACCTGAACACGATGTTTTTATCAACCTCACCCGTTCTTTTGTGTTCCACCCTGTTCTGTGTGTCCGAATACCCGGCGTGGAAATTGTGAAGTGTAAAATTCGGAATTGTAAAAATGTATCTGATTAATGCGATGATATAGCTAAAATGATCTGAAATAATATTTGTTTACCAAATCGATTCTGAAATTATGCACTTCTGGAATACATTGTAAAAGTTTTGTCAACATTGCCATGATTATGAATATAAAGTGTTAAAACTAATGAACATGAAGGTGTTGCAGAAATATCCCTCAGTTAAACATAAATAACATAAAAAAAGTATGTATCAAACCATGGAAACAGTTTTATAGCTGACTTTATGCATGAAACCCCGGATGTGAATCGTTAACTGCTGCTCCATTACGAGCAATGGGACCTCTTAGTAGCTCCGCCCTTTAAAAAAAGGACTACATTATTGTAGCTATGAGGTGCCTCACTTCCTTCCATGACAAATAAGTTGTTGTCCCAGGGGCAGACATTAGACAAGGCTTCCTGACAAACATGAAATCCTGGCTAAAAACAAGATTTGTATGTATTTTATTTAATATTTAACATCACTTTTAGCAACTATATCATGGCATCCAGTTTTTATTGGGGGAGGAAGCCTCAGTACATGATGAAAATCCCCAACAGTACATGTATTAATTTGTTCAACAGATATTGACTAATTTAAAATCCCAAAGTCAGAATATCACTCAGTGTTACGTTCTTCACAGGCAAGCGTATAGTGACACATAGTGGTTAACGCAACACCCCATGTTTTGTTCCCATCAATATCTCATTCTGTATAAGAGAGTTGTTTAAAATAGTAAACATGTTACCCAATCCTCCAAGTCCTCCACCAGCCTGTCCTTTGTTAGGTCTAACACCAATAGACCCAGCATTCTCTTTGTCAACAAATGGCTGGAAAGCTAGAGATGCCATGTCAATTTGTCACTGAAAATTTTAAATGGAAAAAAACAATTCAAATTTTCTGACTATCCAGGCCTAAATTAAAATATTATTTGCTTGCTGTTTTCTTAATGACACTATAAAATCAGCTAGATTGACAAAATTTTATTGCTTCTAATTTGGAGTTATTTTATATTTTATTTAATAATTCAATCATTATAGGAAATATCCGAGTCATTCCTTTTTCCTGTCCATCAAGATCAATTATGTTACTTAATTTTATTTGACAATTTTATACAGAAAACGTGGGCAATACATGGTTTTCAAGATATAATTGCTCTTGTTATAGGAGCTGAAAATTGTAATGCTGATAAAAAGATTTCATAAAAATTGATGAAACAAAATGGAACAGCTCAAGAAACATGATGCCAAACAAAACCTGTACTGTGTTATGCCAATGTGCAAAGCCCACACACTAAATATAAATTTATGGATGGGGGTCGAGTTTTATGCCATTTACTATGTTTACACGATGTTTAAAGACGTGATGAGGAAAATGTCCCAAATAAAAGCATGTGATATCATAGGCAGAATTTTATTGCCGTTATAATCTGAAGTTAGTTTTGTGAATTGTCGCTTAAATTCATACCCTCTCAAAAAAAGGCGAGGGTACGATTATTCGTTCTAGTGATACCATAAATCCAGTTATAGTATACATCTATACTCCGATACTACTGAATGTATTTTGGTGAGGGTTTTCTGTGTGACAAATGAAAACTGCTTATGCTGCTTTTGTAGATCAAGAACTTGAAGGGTACTTTTTGAACTCAATAATTATTTCCTGGAGATATTCAGCGTTTTGAAACAAGGCGTTGTTTTCTTCATTTTGATAGGGCAATTTACATAGTAAAATTTTACATAAATTAGAACGGTAATGTAAACTTTATCTGTTATCAAAGTTGATAATTATAGAATAATTAATTGGGCGGAGTGAATATCCAAAATATGATCACGAGTGCCGCATAACGCATCTGATTAAACAAGTGCGTGGTACTTGTTCCGCCCACGAGTTTAATCTGATGCTTTATGCGGCACGAGTGATCATATTTTGGATATTCACAATGCCCAATTGATTATCCTATTTATTATATAGATCAAAATTGTTTTTGTAAAAGTTTAATGCTTAATCCTATATTTTATGAACAGCAGATGAATATCTGTATAGTACAAAACCATTGTGACATTTTGGCGGGAAAAAACCTGAGAGTGAAAATAAACGCTAATTTTCACATGTGATTTACCGTGATTTCTGTCACTCTGAAAATTCTATATTTCATCTTAGACATCTATATCTATATAATAAAATATTGTTCATACCAACCGACCCATACATTACTTATTTGTTTAACTGTAAGTGCCTAACATTAAAATTTTTTTTCATGCATGAATAATAATTATATACAAATGAACCCGTCCCGATAAAAATTGTTGTTCGCTTGGATAGAACTAGAAGAAAACACACAATTTTAATGAAATACGATGTAACATAGCGAAGTTAAGTGGTAGTTATCAAGAGAATATTGAACGGACATAGCTCATTCCTGACTGGACATTCGGAACGGTATGCTTTTTAAATAAAACGTGGGGATTCCAGTAAACAAAACTTGAGCTATTTTTAGAACTTGGTAGTTCTATAACATAAAACCTCCCATTTCAGGTTTATATTTATCATTTTCATCTGTCTTTTACATTTTTATTATTATTTGAAATGTGAGGTTTTATCTGTAAGTTGAAATTTCTCAGAGCAAAATTTTTTTTTGTAAAGTTCTGTATATTTGAACATGTGAAATATAATGAAACTAACATAAACACAAAGACTATACCTGTTTTCAATAAATTAAACTATGTTCACTAAAGTAATCCATGTCTGAAATATACAGGCAAAATTTTACTGGGAGCTGACATTTTGAATTTAATGGTGAATCTAGTATTTGATTGCAGAACGAATACAATTTGTTGTAATTGCAACAAATGAAAAATTTGTTTCGTCAAAAACAAATCCATAAGATAGATTGAAATGGTGTTGGCAATTCAATGTAATGGAAGTGAAGGGGTATCTCAAATAAAACTTCAAACAGGACTTTAAACGCACTCGATATTCTAAGGTAAGACAATTTTTAGAAAATTTAGATATTTTTCTTTTAGTTTAGCGTATATTTCATGGGCATCCAAACTTTTTCATATCAAACTTAACTTAAACATTCCGCAGGATTTTCTTGCGGAATTTGCGCACAGGAAAATATGTTTTTAAAAAGATGAAACCTCGAATTTCACTAAAAACATAAAATATCAATATCCGATAAAAAATGTTGAAAATAAACATGAAATGAGAGGTTTTATTAATGGAACTAAGAACTTGGATAAGTCTTAAGATTCATGAATTGTTGAGTTATATATAGTCCGAGAATCCTCTGTTTTTGCGTGGGACGTCAGAGAGCTCTCCATAAGCAAAACAGCGGATTTTGCGACACCAGTCTGGGTCGGCACATTTCATAGTGTCAAATTTAATAAAACATTTTCATCCAGTTAATCTATATTTAATTCGATTCTTAAGTTATTTTTCTCTATGAATATAATCATCTTACCTTCAATCAAGCTAATTTAAGCACCGGATTTAAGTCACATTGTTGTCACATGACTTTTTGTTCAAAATGAAAGTGAAATGTAGGAATGTAAGGGTATCGATGGAAATGAGCTTAGAAATGGACTTAAATCAGCTTGATTGAAGGTAAGGTGATTATATTCCTAGAGAAAAATATCTAAAGAAGCGAATTTAATATAGATTAACTGGATGAAAATGTTTTATTAAATTTGACATGATGAAATGTTCCGACCCAGACCGGTGTCGCAAAATCCGCTGTTTTGCTTATGGAGAGCTCTCTGACGTCCAACGCAAAAAAAAGCGTTGGACGGCAGAGGATTCTCAGACTAAGTTATATAATAAAAAGAAATTTATTATTTTTCTGGGGTCAATATTTCACAATGAGACATTTCAGAAGTATAGTTACCAAACGAGTGAATACACACTGTAAACTCATTTATTGGCATTTTAATCCATAAAAAAAAAATTATCCAGACCCCAAATGCCTGTGAAAAAGATGTATTGTTTACGACGCGAGTAGCTGTCAGATCTTTCATACGAATTGAAAATAAATGATCTCCCATCTTGAAAATAACATTGAAAGTAGACAATTGGTGTAAATACATATCTGAAATTTGCAATGCTAGAAATACCTCAGCTTATCCTCTTTTTTCACTCTAGGGTATTTGTTTTTGTTCGTTCCACTGTTTAATTTAGTAAGTTTTGTCACTTTGAAGATGGCGCCGTCGTAATAGTTTGACCAATCAAAAATGAGTGCTTTGAATGTTGTTTTTACCTAAATTAAAGTAAACGTATCCGACCTTTAACTATCATTCCAATATGACGTCCTTCAAACGCTTTGGAAACAAACCCCTATTTAAAATATTCAACAAAATCTGGCTGTTCCAGCCATTTCAAAAACCCCCGTGTGTTAATGTTTTTGCTTTAAATTTTTTTTTTATATTGTACATTTGTAAGAAAATCCAATAGAAAACATGTTTTCACGATAACACGTCCATTTTCTATTCTATGCCTTTATTGTTTACATGTTACAAGTCTTCCTTGACTTTTGGTACGTTGTGTTTTCAAGGGACGTTGCGTTGTTTACAATGACGTTCAATGCAAACCGCGAGACTTTTCTCGCCCCCACCGCAAACGAATTTACCGTATCAAAATGAAATCGCAACCGAATTTCAAAATGTTGATTAATTGTGGAAAATAACTGTTGATTTAAATTTGCACCATTGTGGATCTAAAACAGGAACATAAGATCGACCAAATTTTGTCACGCAAACACAGCAAAAATCACAGACACGCCACACGCATGTAATGTTCAGCATTCAATTTTGTCGTTCTTTGTTTTGATTGTTAAATTTTATTGTTAATTTTTAATAAATATGTTACTTTGTTTTTAATTTATATTTCTTATATTATTTTACCAAATATTACAAATTATCTGTGACGTAGAAAAAAATAATTTTGTACTTGGGAGGGTCTCCGAAAGATGGAACAGCCGAAATAAACGTTTACCTGTGTAGGCGCGAAATTTAAAATTTCTTTATTTTCATATCAGAATCGAAATAATTTATGGCTGCCCAAGTTTTATTGGTTATTCTAATATGACGTCCTTCAAACGCTTTGGAATCACACCTCTATTTAAATATTCAACAAAATACGGCTGTTCCAGCCATTTCAAAAACCCCCGTGTGTTGATGTTTTTGCTTTAAAATTTATTTTATTTTGTACCTTTGTAAGAAAATCCCATAGATAACATGTTTTCACGATAACAAGTCCATTTTCTATTCTATGCCTTTATTGTTTACATGTTACAAGTCTTCCTTGACTTTAGCTACGTTGTGTATTCAAGGGACGTTGCGTTGTTTACAATGACGTTCAATGCAAACCGCGAGACTTTTCCCGCCCCCACCGCAAACGAATTTACCGTATCAAAATGAAATCGCAACCGAATTTCAAAATGTTGATTAATTGTGGAAAATAACTGTTGATTTAACCCTTTCAGTGCCAAATTCAAATTTTTAACGTTTGTAACGTCACCGTATAAAATATCATGTATGACGTTTCTACGCCAAATTTACTAAGACGTACGACGTCGTGATAACTTGTAATGTTGTGTGATGTTATTACTATAAACCGATGTTGTGTTAGCATATACTACATTTTGTACAGCCATTGTTATCTATTTGATAATAAATATTTAATCTTACCGATATTAGACATGTAGGATATATCAGAAACATAGAGCACTGCTTGGTGTATCTAATTTGTATAAAAAAGATTTTAAAAAATCGCCTTAAAATGATGTTTTTATTTTTTTAATCTATTGAACGTTTTCAAAACTTTATATTCTTTAAAAATGTATTTCCGGTTTTCCAATTACTCACACTAACGTATACGTTCTATAGTTGGCTAAACAAAATCAAACATATTTACAGTTACATTATAATTTATTTTAACTACTCTTCACTATTGACGTGAAACTGTCTGTAACATCTTCCAATACATAGCCCTACACCACAAATTGGACACCATGTTCTAATTCTTGTTTTCCTGAAGCCACCATTTCTGTCAGAACAAACGACACACTTTCTTCTTCTACCATCTGGAATTATATCTAAACAATGTTGATGCATGGGATGTCTCAGATGCAACCTAGTCGTTGATTTTCTGCCTTTCCCTGAGTTGCCATCTCTGTAGTTTCCAATCAATCCGTTTACAATGCTCTGTTGAAACTTTACGTGGTTCATTTTTTTCTGGACAAGAAAGCAGTTCTTGTAGCAGATATATGCATTGACTGAAATAAAATTTTAATACTGCAAGAAGTGCTGGATTCGAACAGTGACGTCAAACATGTAATTCTATTTACACAAAAAAATTGCATATAAGTCCACGTGTGTTTATATGAATTTTATGATACTGCATGCAAGTAAAATTAAAAACAGCAATGATTTTTTTCTTGAAAACTACCAATACTTATTACAAAATGACAAAAAAAACCTAAAACTTTCGGTCGCGTATACCCGTTGTGAAATTAAGTCGAGTTCGCCTACTGTGCTTGCTGCATGAATCTAAATGTGAATGCACTATTATTTATTTCTAAGTTATCTGAGGTTAAATGAGGAAAAATCTGCTATAACATTAATAACTGCATTCAATTATATTTACATTATTACGGTCACCAAAGAATGGTTAAAATGTACATTTGAATTCAGTAGAAATGTTTACCTGATGCTGTAGTTATTAAGTTGAACAGAATTTTTCGCCACAGTTTCATTCCCTTAAACTGAGGTTCAAATTTTAATAGCAACTGATCCCCGAGATCTACGCCTCCCATGGTCTCGTTGTATTTGTGCACAACACTTGGTTTTGTCATAGCCATACCTCTGCTGTTAATTTTTGTCACAGTTCTAATGTGAAAAGAACAAACAGAATTCTAGTAGGGAAACATTATGGGAGTCATTTAATTCTTGTAATATCAGGCAATCGATTGGTAAAAATGACCGATAGACGATTTGAAAAACATTTTTTCAAACAATCATGCAATAAATCAATCTGAAATGGTTTCAGAAACAAGATGGCTTGATTATCTTTCGAGCACAAATCAGTCAAGGCACTTGAGCTTACATTCACTGCAAAACATTTATTTAAATCATTGTAGTAGATATATGCCTTTTAACAAAAGAGGTATCAACAGCAATTAAACACGCGTCAGTAATGCTGATTTAAGCGAGACAAGTTTAAGTCAGCCCATGAGATTTATTCCTTTGAAAGGGTGATAAGTGCGACTGGAATGTATTAAATGTAGACTGATGAAAACTTGTTGGATTTAAAAAAAATAAGCTTACCGCGCGTTTTCACTTGTAGTTAAAAACGTGACTTGTTTTCGGTCTGAATATAATATAGCAAGCAGGTGACCTTGCGACTTTGCTACCACACTTCCCCTTGGTAGATGTGTTGTTCTGAAGCTGCGTGGTAGGCCTTTTCTTTTTACAATAACAGTACCTGTCGCCAATGTTCCTCTATTCCATAAGTCATGCAACAGTTTTGGTGATGTAAACCAATTATCCATGGTAACATGATGATTTTTTCCGAAATGAGGACGAACCAAATCCATTACTACTTTATAACTGTGAATGAAAAGTAACAATTATGTCTAGTGTTGTATATGCAACGACATGTACACTACAGGCCATCAAAGTTTACACTAATACAGAAAAAAAACATTTGATTTCAATTATTTTGTTTGAACGGTGTTACATGCAAGTTTTCAGCTATATCATCATGTCGTCCAGTTTTTTATTTTGAGAGGAAGCTGGAGTATGCAGAGAAAACCCCAACGTTAAGTAGGAAAACTGGCAATACATGTCAATTAAGATTTGAGTCGAGCGCACTTGATCGCAGTGAGACTCGAATCCGCAACCTCATTGTTGACAGACCTCGTGATCAATAGATGAACTATCTAAACCATTCGTCCACCTAGACCATCATTTGTTTATGAGAGAGGTATCTTTTTGGCCAAATACAGCGAAAAATATTCACGGGAAAACACATGCTTAAGTAAATCACGCAACGAACCTCAAACTCACAATTTTTAAAACTTGACTGCAGCATCATTGTAATATATTGTGAAACAGAAAAAGCTTACCTTTGACCGTGAGTACTTCTTTCGGTGTTTCTTTTTCCTTTGTACACCAGTACCTGATGTGTATAGCCTGTTTTAGACACCTAACACCCACAACTTTGCCCCCAATCGGTGAGCTTTCTTGTTGGAAATATATTGTTTCAGTGGATGTCGTCCTTTAAATCCCACTATTCTCTCAACAACAATATTCTGTGAAAGCCTATTAATAAATTATAAACTATGCAATCATTATTTTTTAACTGAGTTATAAACATGATATAGACACATACTTTTCATTGAGAATTTATATTTTAAGCTGTTGTTTGCATCATAAAAATGACAGCCGACAAATTGTTAACATTACTCATAAGCGTAGCAAGCTGTACGGCCGGTACGGTTCCGACCGCTTTTACCACTTTAAGTTGCTGGTACGGAAAACCGCACCAGTTTTTTTGTAAATGAAATAAAAAATAATAGAATTTCATTGCATATACTCTTTCATTTGTGAAACGTTCAACATAAATCTACTTTTAAAATAATAACTGTCAACATAAAACAGCAACCATTATGATCTTGAGTGCAATTTGGTAAGTGGCAAATAATAGCACATAGAAAACCCTTATCTATATTAAACAGGCGTAGCAAGCGATACGGCCGGTACGGTTCCGACCGTATCACTATTTTTCTGGGTTCTACGCCCATGTTACTAATTATAATTATGAACTTTGCTAGTTGCATGGAATCACCTCACGGAAATGTTACATTTTTCTAGACTAAATATCAGTAAACTGAATTCAACACCTCACCTATAGTTTTTTTTCAAAAACATCGTTGAAAAAATCTACTATTGGTGATATTTTATGCAGTGGATCATATCCAGGCCTTCCCCTCGGTACTGCAGCTGTGTTGTCACTGCAGTGGAGATATCTTAAGATAGACTGGAATCTGTTCCTTGGGATGATATCTCTGATGTTTGGTGTTTCTGAAAGCCCGGAAGTTTCCCAGTAAGATTCAATAGTTGGTTTTCTTACGATTCCCATTTCTAGAACAATTCCTAGAAATGCTCTCATCTCTGTAAGTGTTACGGGTCTCCAATTAGATGATCTGTTAAAAATACCTGTTGGGACTTCATTTTCCATACACTGGATTGCATACCTGTTAATTCGAACGTATATTATTGTTGGAGACAATGTGGCCCTAATAAAGTTATCATTATAGTTAAGATTACTAAAAAAACACTGCGTTAATTGCGATTTTATGGTCGTAAATTTAGTACGCTGTTGTCGTCAAAACAAATATATTAAAGAATTAAAGTCGGCATCTATAGTTTCAAATACAAAGCAAGATATATTTGATTCGTCCAAATTTAAATACGTCAAGGCTTTTTTTCTAGAATTTAACCAAAGATTTACATTATCAATAAGTATAACAATGACTTCACGAAGACGGACATATTTGTCAGAAAAGTAAAATTCGGTACACATTGATAAAGGGTTGTTAAACAGAAAGTACACCTGTAACCAAACCAGTAGAGTTTAATGTTTAAAGTTAAACAATTAGGCTTGCATGAAGGAAAACATGTGATATAGATCTTGATATATACTTTATTTATGTTCTCTGAAATTGAGCCAATACCTCAACCAACAGTGCAAAGTAGGTAATATATACCTGTTTGTTTCATCTACCAGTCGATCCACTAAATCATCATCTTCTGTTACTAAAAATCTATTGAAATAATCAATAGGCAAAAAATCGGCCTCAAATCCTACTGGACCTGATTCTTCCACAAAGCTTTCTACGGATTGTAGAATAAATGTTTCAGTATCAATTACGGAAAACCACGGATTAAATTGTCTGGGAAGGTTCCCAGGTTCTTCATCCATTTTAACGGAAAAATTATAAAAAAAAGATTTTTAAAAGATGCAGTTCAACTTTTTTTCTCTTTCTGACGTCAGACAAACTTTGATGACGTCATGATATTTAATATGACGTCATGATATTTAGAACAAAATAGTTACAAACGTTCGAAATTACATAAAGACCATTTAAGGCTTCAAGACTGAAACCATAACAAAGTAAACAAATTATGTTTTTAGTGTAAATACACTTTGACGCATATAATTAATTAAACGACATTTTTGTCGCTTTGGCATTCAACGCTCAAACGACAAAAAAGTCGCTTGGCATTCAACCGCTAAACGACAAATATGTCGCTGTGGCACTGAAAGGGTTAAATTTGCACCATTGTGGATCTAAAACAGGAACATAAGATCGACCAAATTTTGTCACGCAAACACAGCAAAAATCACAGACACGCTGTCGCGTGAGATATGCAAGTCCTGTGAAAATTGCAAGCACGCATGTGCAAAATATATTTTGTTTAAAAGTCACTTCCGCCGTGAGAAACGCAAGTTTGACTCCTTTCTATTCAAAATTTCCGGTTTTATAGGTATATTAGAGAAGGGGGTAAATAAATGATCTAAGTTCTGTCAACACAGAATAATGATAAGAAAATTGAATATGTTTATTATATGGCCAATTTATACTTTTTATTTCAAAAAGATAATTTTTAAGTAAAGTTATTAATCGTAAACTATTAACATCCCGTGGATATTATATGATCATAAATGTAATTTATGTGATCATATTATTTAATCAAAGGATAAAATTGTTATATTATATGATATTTAACTTGAGAAAAAATTGTATTTCAACTAAAATGAATATTTTAAACAACATGAAATGTAAATGACCAGCATCTTTAATCCATATATGCCTCGATTTGACTTTAATCAAGTGCAATTCTCATGCATGCACACTTACTTGTAATTCAGTAGACCGTTATAGGCAATCAGTGCTTTGGTTTGACATGACTTGTCATTATCATGGCTGTATAAAAGTACTTTTTTTAAACATTTATAGTCAACCTATAATATTTCAGTTGCCTACTACTTAGTCAGTCATGGCCTCGGTTTGACCCGACTTACGTATCTCGTGGCTGTAAAACTACTTATTTAAACACTTGGGTCAACTTACAATATTTCAGCAGTTCACTATAGGCAATCACTGCCTCGGTTTACCAGACTTAAAATTCGCATGGATGTAAAAGTACTTTATTTAAATTTAGATAAACCTAAATAATTATTTCAACATTTAACTTTGACCTTTACCTTGTGACCTTTTTCAAAGGTAAATGTCAATGATGACCATTACAACTTTACGTCTCTATCACAGCTGGTTCAAAAGTTAACATGGTACAAAATCAACTTGCAATAAAAAGGGTTAGAGAATTCATATAAGGAGGAAAAATCTTTGTGCGATATATCACAACAGTGCGTCAAATCTCGTAAATGCAAGATGGTTGATATATAGTGTTTACATTATAAGTATATCAATATTTTACTATGCATTATACAATTAACTACTTACAGAAACGAAAAAGCGTAATTTATATAGACATTATTATATTGCTATTTCTACTTTTACTTTACACAACATCAAATTTTGTTACGCCAAAGTAATTCCTAAAACTACGTTTAACTATTTATTCCTTTACATACAAATGTTCTTTTATTTATGTAATGAAATAATGACTTGTTTTATTTTTACTAAAATGTGCACAGTTGCATTTTATAGCAGACTTGCGTTTCTCACAACCTTGTAACTCTCACGATGCCCAACGTGAGAGTTGCAAGTTTTACCGGATACCGGAAGCGGAACTTGCAATTTTCACGGGACTTGCAGATCTCACGCGACAACGCCACACGCATGTAATGTTCAGCATTCAATTTTGTCGTTCTTTGTTTTGATTGTTAAATTTTATTGTTAATTTTTAATAAATATGTTACTTTGTTTTTAATTTATATTTCTTATATTATTTTACCAAATATTACAAATTATCTGTGACGTAGAAAAAAATAATTTTGTACTTGGGAGGGTCTCCGAAAGATGGAACAGCCAAAATAAACGTTTACCTGTGTAGGCGCGAAATTTAAAATTTCTTTATTTTCATATCAGAATCGAAATAATTTATGGCTGCCCAAGTTTTATTGGTTATTCTAATATGACGTCCTTCAAACGCTTTGGAATCACACCTCTATTTAAATATTCAACAAAATACGGCTGTTCCAGCCATTTCAAAAACCCCCGTGTGTTGATGTTTTTGCTTTAAATTTATTTTATTTTGTACCTTTGTAAGAAAATCCCATAGATAACATGTTTTCACGATAACAAGTCCATTTTCTATTCTATGCCTTTATTGTTTACATGTTACAAGTCTTCCTTGACTTTAGCTACGTTGTGTATTCAAGGGACGTTGCGTTGTTTACAATGACGTTCAATGCAAACCGCGAGACTTTTCCCGCCACCACCACAAACGAATTTACCGTTACGTATCAAAATGAAAACGCAACCGAATTTCAAAATGTTGATTAATTGTGGAAAATAACTGTCGATTTAAATTTGCACCATTGTGGATCTAATACAGGAGCATAAGATCAGTGGCGTAGCCACGATTTTTAAAGCTGTAAGCAGGGGGTCTGGGGGCGGCAGCCCCCCAGAAGCTGAACAGAATTTGGAAGTCGAAGGATGACTTTGGCCTTCTCCAGGCACTTTTACCCACACATTTCGCTATTGAAGTAATGATTAAAAATGCACAAAAACATGAATATCAGATAGTAAGTTATCACAGACGGGTTTGAGTTTTTTAGGGTTTTTTTGCTTTTTTTTCTTTTTTCTCTCTTTTTTTCTTCTTTTTGTTTCATTTTTTATTTTTATTTTTATTTTTTTTAAATTTTTTTAAACTTTTTAAACAGTTATCTGAGAGTTATCTTCAAGACATTGGTGCAAACAGGGACCATTCATATAGGGTCCCCTGGCGAAAATACAACTGGGTATACTCAAGAAGTCTGAGTCTGAGTATATAAAAAAACTCCACTAGTGATAACACAAAGAAGATCGACGAGAAAGTCAGAACAACCCCAAATCTTGATCACTGACTTGAAACACAACCATTCAATCTACTTCAAACTGTAATAATCGACCAGCTTAATAAGGGAACAGAAGATGGATTTTGCGGTTACCATCTGATGCAAAAGTATTGATGGATTCATCAAAATCGATGTGGATTTCTGGATGCACATGCATCAGTGACAAGCCATTCAACCTGTCCTCTACCATCGTCGACCGAAGATAGGTCTTAGCACGTTTCAGTGCACTGAAGGACCGCTCCGCTGTTGCAGAAGTGACTGGCATGGACAGGAGAATCTTAACAGCTGTGTGAATGTTTGGATACAGCTCAGGATTAGCATGTTGGAGGGTTTCAATCAAAGATCTAGGCTTCTCATTGATATTATCCCACTTGCACCTCCATCTGACCAACTCCGTTCGAGATGTTGCTAATTTACCTTCTGACAAGTCCGCAGCAAATGGAGCAAAAACACTGGCTTCCATATCAGGAGTTAGCAAATTAAGTCTGGATGGAATCAGGTACTGGGCAAGGAACCTGTCTTTGGGAACTATGATCCTCGCTTCGATTTCATTGGCCATATGATCGAGCAAGGGGTAGAATAGGGACCTTCTCCAGTACTGTTCAGGTGTGTCCGCTGGGGTATTGGTTCTATGTTGTTGTCTACCTGCCGTTCTAGGTTTAGAAGGTTGTACATCTTGTTTCCTGGCAAGCGTTAGGATTTCTGTATAAAGTTGTTGCCAAATATTGTCGTCCTGCCTGATTCTTCTGAAGCTTTCGACGACAGTTTTTGCCTCCGATGCAGCCTCAACGAGGTCAAGAGTGGGTCGCTGTAGCAAGTTTGAAAGAGCTAAACTGTACTGCAAAACATGCTCTGCTACAATAAGAGCAACCATGAACCCAAAATCTTGAATAGCAAGTTTCAATTGTTTTGCATTTTTATCACCATCTGTCGCTAGGTCATCTAAGGTGTCAACAATGATGGAATGTGCTGACTTGAATGTGTTTAAAGCGTCTGCCCTACTAGACCATCTAGTCTCGCACATACCCTTGATTTTTCGGCGACCATCAAGCACCTCTCTTTGTTCTGCATCAGCCTGTTCCAGCATTGTTTTAAACCTTCCTGTTCGCTTTGAAGAATAACTAAAAGCAAACGAAACATCCTTTACTATATCAACGGCATTTCGGATGATTGGGAGTTGACACGATTTGACCACAGCCAAATTCAAGCAGTGTGCATAGCAATGTACATAATGGGCTTCTGGGATTTCTGCTTGAATACGGGTTCTAACCCCAGAAAGTTTACCCGCCATATTAGCAGCCCCGTCATACCCCTGTCCCCTCATAGCCTGTGTGACTTTTCCATACTCGTTGAGTTTTCCCATAATGGTTGCCGCAAGAGCTTCTCCGGTTGTAGAACTGGCTTCAGCAAATCCGACAAATCCCTCTTTTACTTTCAATACCCCATCTGTATCAGTATCGACATAACGAAGGCATAACGCGACCTGCTCAATGGTTGACACGTCTGTGGTTTCGTCAGCAATGATACTGAAACAGTTAGCAGCATTGCACTCCTGGACAATACGTCGCTGTATTTGATCGCCACAAATACTGATCAGCTCATTTTGGATTTGGGGTGATAAATATCTGGCATTTGGGGGACTATTCTGTAGATGATCAGCTAAAATCTTATCAGTTTCAGCTCTAAATTTGATCAAAGCGATAAAATTACTCTTGTCTTCCGTATGACCACGGAGGGGAATATTCTGTTTTCCACACAGGTAGATAGTCTTCAAGATGCTCTTTAGAATATCCCGATTTCTCGAAATTTTATGCTGGAAAGAGGTACTCAGCATAGAAATGACATCTTCCTTTTTGCCCTCAGCGACGGCCACAAAATTTTCGCTTTTTTCCACACAATTTCCATGCCCAGATTGCTTCAAGTGACGTTTGATTAAAGTCCACAAGTTTGCCCAGTCATTCACAGGGTCACGAACAAATGCATGTTCATCACTGTTGAACAGCACACAATATAAACAATAAAGACCATCTTCAGATTGTGAATATCTGAGCCAAGGGAATTTCTCTAGCCATGATCTGGTAAATGCCCTATTTACCCCTCGAATCTTTCTAAGGGGAAAAACAAACGATGTCGGAACGAGCCAATTATTCTTTAATAAGAAAAGCTTTTGTTTGTCATCAACAGTTGTTTTATGCAATGCAATATCAAATGTTGTAGGCTGGGTAGATTTGGACTCTGGTTCCAATATGGGTGGGCTAACAGAAGCAGCATTGCTATCTGGATCAGCGATGCTCTGTTCAAGATGGGCAGACCCTGATTCAAATGTGGGCGGATTAATAGGTACAACATCGCTGCACTGAGCATCACCTTGAGAAAGACTGACGGACTCTGGTGATTTTTGTTTTTCTACGGGATGTTCATCAATACTTGTAGAGGGAGCCGCAGATGAGACATTTTGCGGTTTCGAAAAATATTTCGTCACTTTACTTTGTCCCTTGTCTATTTCGGAAGACTTACTCCTCTTCATTTTAATTGATCTGGCTTGCTACTGATTTATGTAAACTTATTATTATTTTATGAAATGCTACGGTAGCACGAATAAATCGTGAATAATTCACTCAATGTGAATGATAGCCGGATTGCTTAATCAAACTGTTCACAGGTTAAAATCGTGACGTCATGAGTCAAGAAGTAAATTAAACGCAGTTACTTTTGGGGCACCAACAGGGTAACTCCTCATGTCGCATTTTAAAAGCTATATTTTCGGGGAGGTCGCAAGTCGTTTTTGGCATACAATGTAGGTCGATTTTTGATTAATCGTAATTCAAGATCAAACGAGATGTTGAACAGTATACACAAATAATGTAGTAATAACTATAATTATGTTAAATGTTTAACTTTGTGCGTCCATTGATTTGATCTTGAACTTCATATATTCATAAACCCAGAAAAATGCAAATACGAAAAAAAAAATTGCCAAAATTATTTGTAAGCACATGCTTACAGTGCTAATAAACAGCTACGCCACTGTAAGATCGACCAAATGCGGTAAGCGTTTTCAATTCTCACGCAAACACAGCAACACATGAACAGTCCCAGACACGCCACACGGCGACTGATGTAATGAAGCATTTAATTTTGTCGTTCTTTGTTTTGATTGTTAAATTTTATTGTAAATGTTAATAAATATGTTTGTTTGTTTTTTTATTTCTTCGTTTTTTTTCTACTAAGTTTTACACGAGAAATATAATAATTTCGAAACAAGGGAGGTTCTCGGAAATTGGAACAGCCAAAATAAACCTTTACCTAGGTAGTCGCGAAATGTAAAATTTCTGTATTTTCATATCAGAATCGAAATAATTCATGGCTGCCCCAATTTTATGGATTATTTAAATATGGGTAAGTCTTATATTCATGATATTTTACCATTCGCTAACGCTCATGGCAAAATATTCATGAATATAATGCCTACCCATATTTAAATAATCCATAAAATTGGGGCAGCCATGAATTATTTC
The DNA here is from genome assembly GCA_944474755.1 of Limnoperna fortunei. Lineage (NCBI taxonomy): Eukaryota > Metazoa > Mollusca > Bivalvia > Mytilida > Modiolidae > Limnoperna > Limnoperna fortunei. The sequence continues at coordinate 69,249,472 of OX104116.1, forward strand.
TTAATTTTAGTCTGTCTGGATGAGGGGTTGGGGGGGGGGAGGGTGCAGCTCTTATCTTTGGAACTTATAAGAATATTTAATATACTATTATAAATTATACTATACTTTACGAAGACACTTGATTAACACAAAGTAAGGAATCTCTTTTCAAGAATAGTTCTTCTAGCATTTGGAATAATTTTATGATGATTTCTCTATCTTCATTGCTTAACAGCCAAATAAATTTATTTGTAGAAGATAATTTGCTAAAGTTCTTACATTTATTCTCAAAAAAAGATAAAAAGTGTGTTCTTATACAGTTAAGAGCATTACACTCTATGAGAAAATGAATCTCATCTTCAATATTATTTTTACAAAGATCACAAATTCTATTGTTACATTCAACTTTAGTGTAACGTCCTGTTTCTATTTTGAGATTATGAGCACTAAGTCTAAATTTACTCATCAATCTCCTCTGGTCTTGATTACCATACTTTAGATATGGTTCAAGTTGGAGATGGGATTTAAATTGTTTGTATGTTCTTAGTTTACCTTCCTCATTTGTTTGTTTATCAGTCCATAGTTCCATAAATTTAATGTGTATTTTATATTTTAAAATATTAAACACTGATTTACTTTTAAATTCTACCTTTTTCTTAAATAAATGACTAGCATTTAAAAATTTAAGTAAATGATAAATACAACTTATCCATGATTCTTTATTATTTTCATGCATAGACCAAGATTCATTTAGAGCTGCCTTGAGAATAAAATTTTTATCATATTCATCTTTTTGGAGTCGAGTCCAATATTTGAGCATATTTGTTAGTACATAATAAAGAATTGGTAAACATCCGAGTTCTGATCTTACACCGGAATTACTGGTTTTTTTACTAACTCCCAAAATAAATTTACAAAATTTTGTTTGTACTTTTTCAAGAACTAACTTATCTAATTCCATAGTAATGTATTTCTCAGGATTTTGTATAAATTTAGAGGCGTTGAAACTTCCCCATATTTCAGACCCGTATAATAAAACGGGTCTTACTGTATGATTAAAAATATGAATAAGTGTAGATGCATTTGGTTTAGATGAGTTGAATGCTTTGCTAAGCTTAAAAGAAGCTTTAAGGCCTTTTTGATATAGTTCATTTTTTGCATAAGAAAATGTACCAGAGGCTGAAAAACAAATGCCCAGGTATATATATTTCTGAACAAATTCTACAATTGTATCATTTAATCTAAAGTTTTTTGTAATTGAACTACCAGCCTTATTAAATATTAAAACCTTTGTTTTGTTTGTATTAACAGTTTGCCATTTATCAGAGTAAAAAGATAGTTTATCAAGGCAGTACTGAAGACCTCTCTCAGTTTCTGACAATAGAACTAAGTCGTCTGCATAAAGCAGACAATTAATTTTTTCACCATTTAAGGAGACAGCATCACATTTAGTGTCAAAATATGATGGTAAATCACTGAGGTATAAATTAAACAGACTAGGGCTTAGGTTATCACCCTGTCTTACACCTATATTTGATGAGAAAAAATCTGATCTAAAATTATCAATTTTACGCAAAGCTGGATTTTGCTATACATAGATTTAATTATACTATAAAATTTGCATCCTACTCCAATAGACTTCAGTTTGTAGAATAATACAATATGTGGTACAGAGTCGAATGCACTTTTGAAATCTACAAAACATGCATAAAGTTTCTTTGATCCATTTTTCACATATTTATTTATTAAAGTATTTAAAACAAACATATGATCTGTTGTTCTGCAACCAGCAGTAAAACCAATTTGTTCTTTACATATACTGTTTGTCTTCTTAAAGAATTTAACCAATCTGTTATTTAAAATTTTATTAAATAATTTGCTAACATTGTCACTAATAGTTATACCTCTGTAGTTTGTCACTTCATATATTGATCCTTTCTTGTGGAGAGGTACTATATAACCTAATGACCACAAGTTAGGATAATATCCGTTAATTAAAATTTTATTGAATAAAATTTCCAAAATAGGTGTTAATATTGTTTGTCCATGTTTTAACATTTCATTCAGTATTTTACTGAACCCACTAGCTTTTCCATTTTTTAAGGATTTTATTGCCTCAGATATTTCTTTTTCTGTTATTTTATAATCTAACTAATTAAAAATAGTTTCCTGTTCCATTGTACATAGCCACTCTGATAAATCATTATTTGTATTTACAGATATATTATTCTTATTACTAACATCATTTAGTTGTTTAAAATGAGACTCCCAATCTGAAATATGAACATTAGTTTCTGGAGGGGCTTGTCTGTTTTCATTTTTAATTTTATCAACTAATTGCCAATATTCTTTTGGATTTTCATTATATAAATTATCCAACTTCTCAATTAAATTCTTTCTAAAATCTTTTTTAGATTTTTTTCTACATTTTCTATATTTTTTCAGTAATTTAAAGAACCCCCCTCTTACAACTGGATCTGTACATGTTTTAAGTTTTTTACTTTTATAGTACAGCTCTGTTTTCATTTGTTGTAAATTACCATCAAACCAAGGCTTATTCTTTGGTTTTCTACCATGTCTCTTTATCTTATTGGGTTTGGTTTTTAGAGACATATCAGCTGATTTGAGAATGATATCATTGAAATCAGATGTAACTTTTTCAATATCGTCTGACATGTTTATGCTATTTTTAAATACAGTAATCATATTATTAATACTATTTGAATTTAAAGCTTCCAAAAATTTATTTGCAGAGTCTTCCCTCCAAATATATTTGTCTGGCATTAACTTAATTTCACTATTTATGTTGTTAAGAATGTTATAATTGCATTTAATCATACATGATATTTGACAGTGATCAGAGAGATCAGCCAGATATTCATGAACTTTAAAATAGCCAAAAAGAGAAATTAATTCCTCAGATGCTAACATGTAGTCAACTACGCTGCTTCCTAACGGTTGGTAAGAGGTAAAAGAACTATAAATAATTATATTTCTTCATCCCTCTCTGTATCGAACTTTATCACGAATGAATCGCAGTCGTGAAATTGTATGCCATTAACTTTTTATAATTTGTTGTCTTTAGATTGATGGTTTTATTTAAGAGTAGTTGGATACAAGTTCTCGAGACGGGATAAACGCATGATATCAGAGGAATGAGTAGGAAGTCGCGTAGAAGGGGAGAGAACGTTTAGTTACCAATCAGTTACTGGGAAAATCTAGCACAGGACGAGACGTTTACAATAATGCGTAGCCAATGAAAAAGAAGTTTTTTGTGCTAGAAGAAAAGCATAACGTGCGCTTATTTTATTTCACGTAATGATTATATAGTGAAGTTAGATTTATTTGCAATGACATATTATATATATACTAATATATATTATAGTATATAATGTCCCTGATATTTGCAATAGCTTTTGAACGTTCCAATTGTATAATAAATTACGTTAACTTTGGCAGAATTACAGAGACACCTGAACCCTTAAATGTTTGAATAATACTGAAATTAGTTTACACATTGATATTGGAGAAAGACCAACGTTTTTTTTTAATTTGATGAATAAGTTCTGTGTACAGAAGGCATATTTAATTGAATAATTAAATAGTTAGCTAACCCACAGCGGGTGCAGGTCAACTCGTACCTCTACCAACTCTTACCCTACCAACTCGTACCTATGCATATAGTAAATTTAGAATGTTCTTATAAAAAAAAAAATATTGTATATTTGATAAAAAATATTTTAAAATATTCGAAATTTTTACAAATATTTTGCAGTTTGGAAACAGATTATAGGCTTTTTCAACAATTAATTACAAAGAACGCGGGGTCCAATTATTATTTTTAATTGTCCTTTAATAACGAACGCTTATTTTTCTTGTGCATGTACTTAATAATTTCAAGATTTTATTTTAAAAAATCCAAAGCCACACGAGTATAAAAACTGGTCTGGAGATCAAAGTTAAGAGTAAAGACACAGTGAAATTGAATGCGATGACAATATAAATCAAACAGAATTTATGAAAAATTTTAATTTGCCATGGACTCTTCGTGTGTATAATTTTAAAAAGTGTATATTGTTCGCAACATTCACTGGTAAGTTATTTTCGTATCTGGATTCTAATATGACGTCCAGCTTTAGCTATGTAGACAAAGCCGTGTCAAAATTCCAATAAGTTTAGTTCGCACATGCGTAAACTGCGTGTTTTGCGTAAATGTAAAAACTTACTTACAAATGCCGTTTGTTATGTGTTATCCATAATTATCGATTCGTTATTGTTAATAAATTAGTTTTTTTAGTCTGAATTCTGAGATTTATATGATTTAAACTACTCCCGATACATTATTTTTTTAACAATTCTACATTCGAATTATTATGACGTCACAATTAGAATTCCGACGTCATATTACGCTGAACTGAAAGAATGCAATTTCGTTAAGATTTCTCAATATTTTTGTTTAAAAGGTACGTACATTCAATAAAATGACGAGAATATATGTTTATGTCAATTTTATTTGCTTTAACATACTGTTTTGGGATATATCGTATTAGTTTCAAAACAACAATACTACCACTGAAAGCGTCCTCTTAGAACCGCTTCGAAATTTTAAAACATTTGTTAGACATATTAGAATCGAAATAGATTATTGCGAGCGGGCTTTATGAGAATTAGAACATGGTCAGACCTTATATTTGTCTTCATTTTATACCTCGCTATCGCTCGGTATAAAATATTGACAAATACCGGTATAAGGTCTGACCATGTTCTAATTCCCATAAAGCCCGCTCGCAATAATCTATTTCTTAATTAGCATGCAGATAAAATTTTGAATGTCTATAAAAGCAAGCTTGAGATTTATTTCAAGTTCTTTTAAAATCAACGATATACACTTTCGCTGTTTATCCAGTGTTCGATTCAATTTAAAATTTTATGTTTTGTTTTGACTATTTTTTAAATATTTAAGGATTGTTTTCAATTGCTGGTTAGATTATTGGATATAAACGACTTTGGGTCGATTTACGCTGAATAAACCGCGAATGTTGCAGCGTAAATCGATCCAAAGTCGTTTATATCCAATAATCTAACCAACAATGAAAACAAACCTTATATTTTAAATTCTATAGTAAAAATGAAGTAGCAAGAACAATATTTTACAAGTAATCAAATAATATTTGCAATTCACAATTTTAGTGTCGTTACTTGTTGTTTGCGGAAGAATTCATGTATAGTCAACGTCATCAATACATCTTATTATGACGTCACAATCAGTCACGTGCTGAAAAACCAAGTTAGGTTATACGAAATAATCAACTTTGCTCAGGTATTGAGTATTTAAATATATGATCTTACATTGGTACGAGTGGATTATCGGATTTCTCCAATCGAGATAGTTAAATTATGGAATTTTAAGTCCGAGCATTGGCGAGGACTTAAATTTCCATAATTTAACTATCGAGATTGGAGAAATCCGATAATCCAAGAGTGTTTCACTAATTTTAAAAAGTAGTAAATTTGCGAAATGAAGTACAAATTCTCCAAACCCCAATTTTACGTTCATGACTTGAATACGCGGTAAATGGAAGGTGTTTTGTTTATGACGTCATGAGTTCTTATTATGACGTAATTATTTTAAACCAATCAACTGCTGAGAACAACAAATTCACTAGTGACGAGAACTATATTCCCACAGCGGTCAAGCGGTTGAAATATTACGTCAAAATTAGAGAAACGAAATTAAAATATTGCATTATAACAAAAACACTATATTGTATAGAATATGCGGAGGTGTACTGCGTAAAAAGAATAGACAATAATTTTAATTTTTACCTTGACACGCGTCATAACCATAAATTATCACACGCGCGTGCAACTAATCCTGTCAACATGTATTAACTTGCATCATCTAAAAAAGGAATAGATCTTTAAAAAATAGATGTGAGATTTAAATTTTACCCAATAATTTTTTTGATAATATTTAGTCAATTCAACATTTTAAATTTTTATGCCTAAGTAGTCTCTATTTTCGTCGAATTAATAAGAGATCCGGCGATAGGTAGAAGCCGTTTTACTTACTATACTTCCAAAACTACAAGAAGAAGGTGCTCTTCTACCCACCCAACTGAAAATGATCACAGAGTCCAAACTTAGTCGGCAACAGAGATCATCTACCAAATACATGCAGGCGGAATTTTTTCAAGTTGTGGGATTTATATTCTAGCGGCCAGATCTCCGCCAGCCAACTTCTGCGGCAGTGTGGTCAGTTGAATGGACCATCACAAGACGCCTAAATTATATATACATACTGTTGATAATATATTAATTATCATAAATGTTTATATTGTTTATAGACTACCAAAGACTTTTGTTTTTAAAATATATATGTCCTGTCTTATGTTTAATGGTTTTGTTGCTTGTTTTGTTTTTGTTAGTTTAATTAGTGCTGTACTATAAATATGATAATAAATAATAAATATTTACAAATTTATAATTGTAGTTTAACATAATTTCAGCCATTTTCATTTTATGTACTTTTTCATTCTACCTGCATATAATGCAAAGGTACGGGTTGGTAAAGGTACGAGTTGGTAGGGTACGAGTTGGTCGAGGTACGAGTTGACTAGGATTCCCCACAGCTACAATTAATGGTAGCAGTTCTATTCGGTACAAGCATTAAATCAATTGGAAGAAATCTGCACATGGGGACTTAATATCGACTGCATCTGGAAAAGGAGTTGTAAGTAGGGTCGAAGATATAATTTTTATCGTGGCTACAATGCATTCTTTTTCAATCTACAAAAAAGGACTTTATTGTGCAAAGTGCGTGTCGAGGCTTTCCGTATTATATCAACATATTTATTAATATCAATTTCAATAATATGTACAAAAAACATCAAACAAAGAATAACATACAGGATTCGGAAATAAGCATGTAGGCTTTTGTTAATCCGTCTCCTTAAAATTCCGACAAAATGTAATATCAAAACTATAAGCATGCTTAGAGAATGAGTAGAAATAGAAAAAGGACATGTAAATGTTGTCAGGAAGTGTAATCAATAAAAGAAACAGTCAATGTGACAATGGAAATGTTGGAATAGTGAAATGCAGTTATAAAAGCGTTTGCTTTGAACAATATATTTTTGAACAAGATTAAATACATTAATATTTTCATCTAATGTTAGAAAATCTGACCCAGACAATAATAAGTTAACATCGACAGGTTGGTTTAAATTAAGAGTATGTATTGTACTATAACGAAGCTCATCGTACTTGTAACATTCAAAAAGAAAATAATAGGTTGATTCGACATTACCACATGTACATTTTGGAGAATCCACAAGGTTTTGCAGAAACAGATGTTTATTTAGTGAACTACTGTCCATACGAAGCCTTGCATGTAGAATCTGTCCTTTTCGAGTTCCGACGTAATAGTATTTTAGGTTTACTTTGCTACGAGTCTCCAATTTATTTTTAAATATTCTTAATGAGGTAGACCTTCTTACATCTAATGGCAAATTATTCCACTTGCTAATAGTCGCATGCAGAAAATATTCAGAGTAGAAGTTCGTTCTTGTAAGAACATTAACAATATTTTCGACTTGGCGAGTAAAATGACTATGTCGATCACCAATTGAACTAGGAACAAGTTCCCATTTGGGGATTCCTTGTTTATCTTATATAATTGAATAAGTCGATGTTTTTCCCTCCTATCCGAAAGTGTTTCCCAATCCGTGTCTTGATAAAGTTTTTCTAACGACGTCAATTTTGTCCCTCCCGTAACAATGCGCATAGCGTCTATCTGGAAACTCTCTAACTTGTTTACTAAGTATTGTGTATAGTTATGCCATACCACATCGCCATATTCCAGAAATTCCGTATTATATTGTGACAATCACCAACAAAAGGGTTTCTGTTTTCCGCCGTTTTAGATATCCTTTTTGAAGTCTGCAGTTCGATGTGTGTCTAGCCTTGGGTGACATAATTAAAGAATGCTTTAAATAAACCGTTTAACAACTATAATTCTTGTCAAAAAACTACATCAAATAATACTGATTCGGATAACGTAAAAGACTAGCACCTTTAAACATTTTAAAAAACAGGTTCTGTCCGGAGAAATAAAACACGGGGGAACCTCTAAAGCTGTACGCTATTCTGAATCAGATCTTTCGCATATCTTTTCTGTAAGCTGTCAATTTGACAAGATAATTGTACATACGATAACTTATGGAGGAGACGTTTGAATGGGGATTCGAAAGAAGTGATTTCTAAGAAGAGAAGCACTTCTTATTATAGCTGCTTTTGTTAAACGAAATAACTATAGTCAGATTATCCTCTGCCTTTTTAGAGAGAAGATCACGGACTACGTACGGAATAACCTGCATTTGGTCACATAACTTATTAGTGCCGTTAAAATTAAATTATAAAACGAATCCTTTGTTTTTTTAAAGAACGAACAAGAGAAGCTGACGAGTATGTATTCTCTAAAATAAAACCTGAATAATTTTCACCAAATGTCATGTGTGCCCGTTAAAATCAAGGGAAAAACAGCCATGCAATAACCAACTTCAATTAAAACCAATGACGCAAAGTAAAACTCCGCCTTAATTATGTCAAATTTTATTGAGTTTTCACTACAAAAGGAGAGCACGAGCGTTAAATATCAGCTTTTCATATGATTAGTCGAAAATCGGTCGCATAATAAACACCCCCCCCCCCTTCCCTCTTATGTATTGCCAATTATTCATCAGCAAGATCTCGGGGCTTATTCATATTACAAGAAATTTATAGCACAGCCTTCCTCGTTAGACAAATACACTTTCTCTAGCTTGCGCGTTCGTAAATGTATTGGTCTAACTTAAAAGACGGGTGCTACATAGTTCTATGACATTGTCACTATTTTTGAAGATCATTGGTAAAATTAAACTTTTGAACAGGTTATACTCTATAACATGGTTTGGGCATGTTTATGCAGGTTTATTTGATTTCAGACGTAAGCAGGCCAACATAGGTTATATCTTATGAACTGTGTAGAAAATTAAAATATTCCTTAAAAAATGCCTGCTACATAGTTTTGATGAAACTAACGTTTTTCGTTGAATTAAATTTATAAAAAAATATTTTAAATAAATTTTGTTATTCAAATACATGTATATATTAAGATCAAACTAAATAAGTCATTTAAACTATAAATTTGAGACTGTTTAAAGGTAGTTTCGAATTTTATTACTATATAAACTTTCAAGACCACAAAAATAGAAAACTCCTTTGTAGGTTTTGATAAAGTTAATCGCTTGCTACCATGTACCGACCGTGGGCATGCTTGTAGATATTTTCTTAGTTATGAAAAAGGTACAATAATGCCAGAGAGATTCCGAACAGTGACAGAGGATTCCCCAACATTAAAGGTTGGTGAAGACAGTTTTTGATTGGTCAATACAGAAGTTCATCCTGAGATGACATGTAATGGAATGTTGTTATCTTCACAGCGACAATAAAAAAGAGGGGAGCTAGTACAAGATTTACTCTGCAGATGTAAGACCTCCAAGACGGTCAGAGTGGGGAAACGCTCCGTTACCAATGTGGGGTACCGGAGTAGGCCAACGTTACATCAGAGCAGCCCGGCCACTAGTAGGACATATGCTGCCTAGTCCTTCGACCAGGTATCCCGAAGGCCGGGCTTCGACAAAACCACCATGGTGGAGTCCAAGGATAACTAACCCTAACAACCGTCCGACCGAGGGTATTAATTTATCAGTGTAGGACGTTAAAAAACACCAATCATCATCATACAAGATTTAATTATAATTAGATTGTCCGACGATGATCATAAACTACAAAAAAAGAACTTGATTTTAGAGGAAAAATAGGAAATAAAATTAGTTCATTGTGACCAAAACAAAATTGGTGATGCTGATAAAAATTATATTTTCTGGTTCATTCACTATCTTACGAAATGATAAATGTCATTTCTAGAAGTATCCACATAAACTGAATACACTATTTTAATTTTATTTATTATTTATTAGTAAAATCTCGGTAGATTTGAGATATTATCAACCAAGAGTAAACTGTCCTTGACAAATAAAGATACGATTCTTTAAAAAATATATATAGTTTTATGTTCTAAATAATTTGCATTTTGTAAATGACAACATATCTGTCATGTTTGGAAGACGCGTTTTTTTACAGACTGTACTTATTTCCAACTGGTTAAAAATTTTATTTGGCCCCGATGACCTATAAATAATATCCATGTTTTAGCATTATTTTTCTCGTAGGTTATCGTGCATAAACTCGAGACATTCAACGGATGGCGGAAACTTCAAACAATAGACAATATATAAACAACTACTGCTGTTGAAACAAATTGAAAGGTGCCCTACTCATTAAAGCTAGATGAAACAAAACACATAGATACAGTTTAACACACGTTATCACTAAAAGTGTATGTTTTCCCTTTTGCTAGCATTTAAAAGGCAAATCGAAATGCTGTATGGTTAATAAACTTTTCGCACCTTGTCAGTTGTCTTTATAACTTGTAATTTAAGTTAGTCCGTTGCTTTTGTATGGAATGCTTAGCTACTGTTATTCATGTATATAATTTAAAACTGTTTTTTTTCAACAAAAGAAATAATATACACGAGTCTTAATAAAACTTGTTTTGAAAATCTCAAGTAAAACGGGCGTACCTGTATGTACTACACTGCAGTCTACACTCTACAGTTTAAGATTATACCAGTATATGACATGATATTTATGTTGAATCTTTGAATGCATTATTTATAGAATAAATTATTATCTATCTTTTAATAGTAATTGAATAATTTCTGAATAAATTACCAGATATTTAGTTATTAACAATAAAAAACCTATGTGACTGAGGATAAAAATGCAACAATAAAGTAAATATACAAATAATTTAAATGAAAGAGACAAAAAATGTTATCAGATGCACACATAAGTAATTAGTAACCACAATAGAACTTCTGCTGTATTTAAAAACAATAAAATTCCCTAACTGATTTTAGTTAAAATATTAATTATCTCCCTTTATAACACTCTTCAATAGTTTGTCTGCACACCAACAACTTTGAATAAGTTGATGAAAGAATAATTTTGTTTAAATATGTTTTATACATAAAACACGTCTAATATATAGTTATGGGATGAAAATCTAGAATGAGGAAGTTTTACTTTCAGTTATAGAATCTGATTTAATTCACTTTCAAACTGAATGTAATTTTAAGTACTTGGTGAAATTTAATTCATGCTTTTGTAAGTATTTTTTATGAAAAGTGTGGAAGGTACTCATTTTCTTATTTTTTGACAACTACAAGTAAAACTTGAAAAAGAAGGTTTAAACTACAAGTATAATTTTACTGTTAAATTTATGTATCTTCACATAAAAGTCTTGGCAAACTCTGTTCATATACAGGGTCACCCCAGAATTTTTTATAGCACTGTGGTAAGTGCTCATATTTCCAGTGCTGTCACACTGTGACATGGACAGTTTGAATATAGATCTTTTGGATCTGTAAAATTAGAAGTTTACTGGTCCCACTGTCCTGTGGATACACTTTCTTAATTTCTGTGACTGTCATGTATGATAAGTATGAAATGATGCATTGATGAGGTTAAAGCTATTTTTAATTTTATCTGAAATGTTAGTTAATAGCACGATTAATTTCTACATGAACACACATTTCAGAGTTAAATTTTTCTATCAGATGTTGCAAAAGAAAAAAAAACTACATACATTTTACAAACTATATTTATATTCCAGAGAGGGAGGTTATGTTTGTTTTAATTTAAATGTTCGTAGATGCCCAGCAGATCAGATGTCCTCTCTCCTTTGACAACGCCAGCCATTCAGAAAAGGTCTGGTATTAGTAACCAGAATTTTGTCTCTCCATCAACTAGTAGGCATAAAGGAATGGATAGTCCTGTGACAATGTACATGGAAGAACATGACGGTGCTACGGAGAAACGAGACCGACGGCGTTCAAGAGCCCTGGAATTGAAACAAACAGTTGGAAGTCCTGCATCACCAGGAGAACGGTATTTGTTAGAATTATATTGTTTTTCAGAAATATTTGTTAAGCTACACATGGAGTTATGTAATAGTATGAAGGTTGATATAGCAATACTTCACCTATATTAATGACAAAAGACAAAATAACTTTTGACAAGTTTTCAACAAAAACATTTCATTTTAGCAGTGGATTTATCGCACAGAACTGTGACAGAATGCTTTGTTTGATTGGCTTTTAAAGAGACTAGTAGAAATATGATAATTTCAAATTGCAACTTATCATATTTTTTGCTTGTAAGTTTATATCTCTAGTATATACAGTCGAACCTCGATGTGTCGAACTCGGATTAGTCGAAACTTCGGGTAACTCGAACAATTTTTAAAGTCCCGGCAAAATGCCTATTCTCCTAATTTTAATTTACCTCTGATTAGTCGAACTCGGATGATTCGAAGTCCTGGTTAACTCAAGGTTATCTATAAGTCCTCAAGCTTTGTATATAACAGTAATTAACCTGATGTGTCAAACTGAGCTAATTAAAATCTTTGGTGTCATATTTTATTGATCTATTACCTTTGTACGGCTTCGAAAGGCGTTTGATCCGTGTTTGTACAACGACAAGTAAAGCGTGTGTACTAATCACCTGTTGACATGTAACTGAATGACGCGATCACCCAAGCGTATTAATGATTAAGATCTGTGTAATGAATCTAAAGAAACGAATTTAATTGACCAAGCAGATATGTGTACATTTTGTAATATTAATCATTATTAATATTACATGTAATTAAAAAATTACATTGCAGATTAAATATCAATTAAAATTGAAAGAAAGCATTGTCTTTTATTCTTGAACAACGATTCACCTTTCAAAATAATTAGCAATAATTTTTGCTATAAAATGGGGTCTAGAATAGTTTTTATTCATACAGTTTAAAATGTTACCTGAACAATCTAGTGAAGGCAAACGCAAATTGAAGGTTAAGACGATTGAGGAAAAATACCAAGCTATTGTAGAGGTAGAGAGGGGTCTTAAAACCAAATCCGAAATTGCCCTGCCAACACTTTATCTACTTGGATAAAAAATGCAGAGAAGATAAAAGATGCCTATCAACAAAGCGACTTTGGACCAGAGAGAAAACGCAGGAATCAACTTTAACGAGTATGTAAACATCGACAAGGACATCCCAACCACAGAACCACTCACAGACGATGACATCATTCAACAGATCACCCAAACCGCCACCGAACAAGAAAGCGATGACGACGAACCAGAAGTACCAGAGAAACCAGTTCCATCCCTTGTTACAATGATCGAAATGACAGATACTTTCCAGACTTACTTTGAAGCCCAAGACGACAGCGAAGAAATTCTACCACTAACTTGTGGCTAAACTTAACGACTACTTCACAAGAAAACAGCTAAAGAAGAAAATCAACGCTAAACAGACCTCCCTGACTAGTGACTTCGCTACAGCTGTAAATTCGTTTCGTGACTGATTTTTTAATTTTTAATCTATGTAATACACATGAATTGACTTTTTGCATTATGTCTTTTTATCGTAAGTACGTGTACTGTTTGTAATAAACTTGTTGATTTTATATAATTTAAATATATAATACAGTTTAAAGCATAATACATGGTGTTTGGTATATTTTATTTAAAAAAATACAAAACAAAGAAAACCATCGATATCGGAAAGCATTTGTACAAAAAACGGAAAATAGCATGCTGCATAATACATGTACCTGTACATGCGAAAACAATGACAGAAAGATTTTACTTCCGGTTTAATGGTAACCCTGATGAGTTGAACCTCGGATAACTCGAATACTTATCGATGGTCCCTTCGACTTCGACAGGTTCGACTGTAAATTGATTAAAAAGACCAAAACTTGAAATAAAGGTCTGGTTTTTTTTTAATTTTTAATTCATGTAGACATATTTGTTTTCTATTTTATAAAGTTTGGTATGTTTGTTTTAAAAAGGAGAGGTTCATTTACATCTACTACAAGTCATGGCTTGACAGCAAATCAACTAGCAGATCACTACACAAATTGCATAAAATTATCAGCTGAAAATGTAAGTAGTAACTTTCATTCTACTCAGTCCCAACATTTTTAGTATTGAAAACTTTTGGGGTGATTGAAAAGGAATTGCATGACTTACTCAAAAAATTATTTCAAGTATTTCAAGGAGGCTTTTAAAGGTTGTCATAAAAAAAGGAAACATCACATTATATTGAAGTAAGTACAATTATTATTAACATCAAGCTGGTTGTGGCAGCCATTTTTGTTTTTACGAATACTTTTGGCAGTATGATTGTATGCCATAACTAACATGAACTATTTAATGTTACTCTTTCTTCTATGTTCACTGCTGTTACTTGTAGTCATATATCAAACTTTCTTGTAAAGACTAGTGTCATACAGTAAATTTTGAAGATTTTTTTTATGGGAAATGGACAGATGTATAAACTTTTCCAAGAATGATATCAAGTGTATTGTTAATATCAATTGAATATTATGATGACAAGAAGACAAACATGAATGCCTGCATGTTTGATTCAATTATGCTACATTTACCTGCAATGGCCAATGAACTTTTTTTTTACTTTGTCAGTGATGAAAAGGTTGAATATAATTGAACACAATTTATTGTTAAGAGGAATTGGAATTTGTATTCAAGAATTTTTAAAACAAAGCTGCTACATATTATTTACTCTATTTACCTTTTTTCAGAAAATCAACTCTAAGAATGCTTTTGGATTGCATTTAATAGATTACATGTCTGATTTAATGAAGAAAAAGGAATTGGAGAACTTTCAGGTATAATTAAGAAATAATTCACGGAGGCTGTGAATTATTTCTATTCTAATAAGACAATTAAAGTACATTTATAATATTTTCGTACCTATAGAAAACATCATTTCCGCCATAAACTGGCTGTTCCGTCAATGTAACACACAATATATTGCAACGGATAATTATAGCGCGTGTCGCTATTTATAAGATTTATACGTCATATGCAATAGCTTTCCGGTGGGAGTTACAGTTTTGTAATTGGAACAGCCATTTAAAACACGCCCTTCTCAGCGCGTGTTGCTCATAGATAAATCATTTTTTTACCACAGTTGTGGTCTCAAAGCCTTTGAAGCACGTCATATTAGAATATTTTATTTATAGTTATATATCATTGTTAAATATTAAAATATTGTGATGTCTGTAACTAATCATCTGATTGATAAAATCCCTTCTGTTGAATATTATGAAAACTAAAGAATTTATAATAAATGATCTGGATGATAAAGTGATAAACATAATGAAATAAGGCATAGGTTGAAAATTAAAAGTGTAGCTGTTAATATTTATTGTACTGCGAGAGTTACTTTGCACTGTGTTTGGCTTGGGGTGGGGAGTAAAAAGTCTTATGCCCTACACAAGGACACAATGTTTGTGCAAATTTTAATACCAAGATAGATTCCACATTGTGAAATGACTTAATATAGGTCTTCGTGGGAATTATATTTGTAATTTCATTTCAAAACTATTTAATGGATTGAATTAGATTCAAGTTAGTTTAATGTTCATATGATCTGTGTTTGATCCATGGTAATATGGTGGTATGCTAAAAGATATTAAACTATTACAATTATATAAAACTAGGTGATCATCTAAAGCTAGTATTTAACTATTTGTTAATGTTGGTATGAAATTAGAATACAGAACATTTATTTTTATTTAACAATGAACGTTAATTATTTGCACATGTATGTTTTAGGTAGCTAGTACTACACTAGATGCAAGTGCTAAAATTTATGCTGGTAGAGTGGATGCAATTCATTCTGAAACGTATAAAGTACTGTCAGGACTTGGTAGAGGACAGGACAAATCTAAAGAAACAGAAGAAGGTAATTAAAGACTTGGAACATAAAATGGATTTACTTTAATTTTTGAATTTTCCAACACCATTCTAATACATTTAGTCATAAGTGAATTAATACTTAATGTTTTTTTTTTCATCTATTTGAAGTTTTTGCCATTGTTTTCATTTCAATCATTTTATACCCCACCAAACACACAAAGGTGGGGTATTATGGGATACCTTCCTTTTGGATATGAATTTCGGTTTTCCTGTGGTTTTCAGATGATAACTTGAAAACATGTTAACTGATTTTGTTTAAACTTTGCACAGCTGTTTAAGTACTATAAAATTAAGATCAAGTTTAATTTTCAGCACAATCCAACTTTTAGGTTTCAACTTAGTCCAATTCAAATGTTTTCTTTGGTCAACAGTTGGTTGTTTCGAGTCAACATATTTTATTAAAACATTATAAAGCTGTTAAGTGCTATCAAACAAAGATAAAGTTCCATTTTCCTTCACAATCCCATTTGTAGATTTTTAGTTAGGCCAATTTAAAATTTAAGGTAAACATTTTCTTCTGAGATGTACTTTTACCATGCTCAGCTGTTACTATAGGCTGATTTGTAATTCAGTAAAATGTGATCATGGATATTAAATACAGGATATTAAAAACAATGTAGCTTGGCATGGAATCATTTAATGTCCAATTAGATGCCCTATGTTTCTTAGTGCTGTACATAGATGGTACACACAACTTTTAATAAAAAAGAAAGGGTCTTATTGATATTTAGACCAACAGATTGTACTTAAAAGGCAGAAATAACATAAGCATATTTGTAATTTTCTTCCAATATTTTAGTTTTTTGCAAACTATTTGTGATAACACAGGCTGTCAGTTTGGTGCATTAGTTTTTTATGGTTAAGGTTAAATCATCTAATTTTACAAAGTCATAATTAATTAATTTTTAAAAGTTATAATTAGTCAGTTTTATATCCAATAAAACTGATTACAAAGTAATGTTTTCTTTTACAGAGAATGAAGAAGAGAATATGGAGGCTGCTGAAGATGAAGACACCCCAGAGAATGAAGAAAAAATAAAGAAAAAGAAAAAGGTTAAAACATAAGTTTTAGTATAGAACATAGGTGTCTATAGTAAATTATTTTAATGTTGTATGTTTATATCATACACAGTGACTTTAGTTGTGTTGTATTTAAATAAGAATATCTCTTTAAAATTACAACACAAACTTGTCACACTTCATTTGATCATGTTCTTTGAGTCAAGTCTTCAATCCTGAATGTACCTTTATACTACTTAGTGATTGTGATATTTCATTAATATTTCATTTATTACAAATTGCAACATTAGCAAAATTACATGGTTATTATCATAAAACTTTTGTTTTGGTGATGAGGCCTATGTAATTTTTTGTATTGACACTTGATCCGTTTCCTGTCTTTTCAGAAAAAGACAACTACCATCGAGAGTAATCTGAAGAATATAACAACTGCAAAAGTAGACCTGGCATTTGAAGTAGATCCTATGTTTCAACTTATGTCAGAGGCATTTGATGAGGGAGGTACAATGGGATTACTCCACAACACATTGAGATGTTTTGATGATAATCAGGAACTTGTTCTAGATTCAAATACAATAGTTAGTGCTAATGATGAAATTGAACCATCACAAAATAAAGGTGTAGACTTAAGTGACTTAAAAGGTATCTTGTGTATATAGACAATATATTTATTATGAAATATGATTCTGATATTAATCAGTGTTACTTAACATATGATCTTTTCTATGTTGTATTTCTGTGAGTATGCCATTATGTACAGCTATTATGGTATTGTAATAACTGAGTTCTTAAGTCAAATAGTCCTATTGAAATGATGTGTTCTTGAAGTACTTTGTTTATATTGCTTTCTTTTTGTTGGTATTATTGTTAAAGAATAAATATAGATTTTTGCACAATGTGGTCCTAAATGCACACATCCCTAAAGACAGCTAACTTGAGCCCCTTCTGTTAATAGGCAGAAGCCCTATGATAATCAACTTGTATGTCAGTTGGAAGTAATTTCTGATTAAAATTTGAAATTGGAGTTCAGAGATTAAACCTCACATTAGCACTAGTAGGTGTGTTACATCCTTTGAGTTCAGAGATAAAACCTCACATTAGCATTGGTAGGTGTGTTACATAGGAGGTAACACTTACATTTACATTGAAAGTGATTATAAAATTTTAGATAATCTTAGACCTCTGTGTGCATATGGGCACATAATTAGTGTTACTCTGTAACTCTTTAGCCTTTTGGAGTTTAGCATGAAAGTTTGTGAAATTATTCACAACTAATTGAAGCTGTGTCACATAAAAAATAAAATAAAAATGTGTTATTGATCCTAATCAGATAATTAGTTGTACTGCAACACCAAAGTTGAATTACTTAACTTTTTTATGTAATGTGTCAAATTGGGTGGATATTTTCCGGGCCATATTTTCCATATAGGAAAAATTTCCACCTGATTTAATAATAAATGTGACATGAAAGTACTCATCTTTTTTGCATGTAAATGAAAAGTTGTGACAGAAGTCAGTGTAGGTGAACTAACAGATTTTACTTGATAATTTTTGGCTGGATTTCACGGAGTGAAAATCGGGTTATAGTATGGTGAATGTTGTGCAGGCGGGCGGGGAAAAAATTTTCGTAACAGTTTTCTCAGCAACTACTTATCACATTCTCTTGAAATTTGGTATGCAGCATGGCCTCCCATGACATGGGATTCCATTTCAGGTCTGTCACTCACCTACTTCCTGTTAACCCACTTAGTTAATTTTTAACGAAATCCAACCATTTCTTCTGTCTTTAATCAATTTCAATATTTATTTTACATCTGTATTGTAAACAATTTAATTGATTTTTTACAGATATGTTCAGGGGAATAAATATAGCTGCTAAAGAAGTTTGTCCGTCATTTACTACTTTTACATTTATGAATTGGGATGAGAATTCAGAGGTAAATATTATCATTTTAAACAGATGGATTTTGTTCCAATAAAAAAATTTGATTGCAAATATTAATGACAAGATATCTTAGTTTAATTGATCATAAGGAGAATTAATCTTTAAAAACCCTATATCTTGAAATTTTTGCATGGGTTTAATTTTTGGCTATATGTTCTCGGTAGAGTCGGAAGCACAAACAGTTAACACAAATATATATAAATATACACAAAACATTAATAATAGACCCAACGAAAATTTCACATGGCTGTTTCAACAGCAAACCACAAACAAAACCCTGCACAAAAATAACCAAATATATGGTATAAAGATGTCAGATTAGTTAATGGTATTGTCATTGAACCATTGCCTGTATTACATTGTGATAAATCATTTGCATGCATCCTTTGTAAGATTGGTTGAGTATGAATTCAAGTTTAATTGAAATTTACGAATTATCAATTGTAGTATTTTAACTGGCTATTTATGCAAATCCTTTTACAATTTGACAGGATTCTACAATGATGTCACAAGATAATGAAGATCATGCATTTGATATAAATGCTGAGCATGAACCTATACCAGAGGTTGATCATGAAGCAGAAGACATGCCAGAAATTGCAGGAGATTTTCCTGATAATGACTATGCAGGTATTGTACTCATTGAAATCTGCTGGGAAG
Source organism: Limnoperna fortunei (assembly GCA_944474755.1). Lineage (NCBI taxonomy): Eukaryota > Metazoa > Mollusca > Bivalvia > Mytilida > Modiolidae > Limnoperna > Limnoperna fortunei. The sequence continues at coordinate 69,269,027 of OX104116.1, forward strand.
AAATTGAAATTAGTTTATATTTCTTCATTACAATTCAGGTCATTAAAGTGGTATTTGCTGTCAGGTTCAACAGATAAATCAGTTTATCCTGCAATCAGTACATTTACTGTTCAATAAAGGTAGCCGAATAAATTTTTGCTTTATTCGGCAGTGCCGAATAAAATCTCCTGGTACCCTTGACCTCACTTCTTACGACATTTAGTATTCTGTTCTGGTTTACGACGTTTGTGACGTCAGTATCACTAGAATACGCGCCGAAAATTTTAACTGAGAAATCGGCTAAAAGTGAACGTTTTTCAGTATAATAAAATGTTTTTTAGGGTTGCAGGATAAAAACAATATTCGTACATTGTCAGAAAATATAAAGTTTATTTGTACTCGCCGCGAAACAGGTGAGAAATGCTCGGCAGAGCCTCGCATTTCTACCCGTTTCTAAGGCTCGTACAAATAAATTTTATATTTTCTGACACTGTACGAATATTGTCTATTTATTTCTAGACATGTCTTTAGTACTACATGTAGGTGTCTATTTTTGGCGGGTTGCAATGAAATACAAACCTGGGTTATAGTTTGGTGAAGTCAAGTGGGCAGATTGGCAGGTGGGCTTGCGGGCGAGGAAAATAGGGTATCTATTTTGTATAATCAACTCCTCCTACAGTTTTCAACCCATATCTCTGAAACTTCATGGAAAGATTGCACATGTATTGAAGTTGTTCACCTGCTAATATGGAAATGTTCCAGGATTGTTTTTATAATTTTCCAGCTTTGGGAACTTAGACATTTTTATGAACATTTACAGAGGACGGTGTCTATTTCATGTAATCAACTCCTACATTTTTTACACACACCCAACCTTCTTCCAACAAATTGTAAACAATTCCCTATTTATTAAGACACTTGCTTTGCAACCTATCCATTTCAGACTTTTGCGATTTTGTATAAACTGTTGTACAATCCACATAACATACAAAATGACAACCTGTTTTATATGTTTTTAGAGTCTGATACAGATCAAGTCGATGACACTCATGGTGGAGAAACTATTGGTGACGGAAAAGCTGCTGAAATGATGACATCAACCATTAATAGTATAAAGTTAGTTACTTTGTTTATACTTAGAGTCAATGAATCTAGAACAATTTGTTATATTACTTTCTGTAAGAAGGATACATTCTATCCCAAATAAAAAGCCTTTGGTATAATGTAAATGTTTTAGTTATATACAATTACATTTTGTATGTGTACATGAAATGCAGGTAGATTTTGCATGTGCTCAAGTAAATTATAGATGTGTACTTTTTACACCGGTACATTATTTATATATACTTAATGCATATGTACATCATTGTATTCTTTATACAAATGTACTCTTGTTTCCATGGTTTTCTTGTTTGACACAGGGGTGCAGACAATAGATCCATATGAACTTAGTATATAGTAGTAACACATGCATGTGTGTGAATTTCAGACATGGTACAACCGGAACTTTACTATCAGTGTTAGCTTCAGAGCCTTCAGATTACTCATACTTCAATCATACTCTAATGAGAGCTTGGGCAGGACCTTCTCACTGGAAGATCAAACCTTTATCTAAAGGTAAGTACTATTTCCTCACTTCAAGATGGAATGGTTTACTGTTAACTGTCTGTATTCCTGATATTTTATCACTTAAAGAAAATATTTATTTGCTTAACAACAGAAACAATTTATAAGCATCAGAGTGTTTACATTTACTGCAGGACTCTCCTTGAAGGGTTACTTGATAAAAAAAGTCACCAAGTCTCCTTGAACAGTTGTAGGGTATATCTTTTTGATTTTATTGCTTTTTACATTAGAATTTATGCTGTTTTTGTCAAAGCATTTATGAGTCACTTGTAAAAAAGATGAATATCCTGTATGAACCACTGTATGCCTGCTCTCATCTGACTCGAACTTGGTTCATATGGCTACCAGTTCTGAACTGGTGCAACAGAGCAGCACAATTCAAATATCCCACTGGTGCTCAGGATAAACTAAAGTGACTTCTTAAATATGAATTTTAATTTGTTGGCCGGATTTCACATAGTGAAAATCCAGATTATAATATGGTGAATGGCTGGCAGGCGGGGGAAAATTTTCATAACTTTTCTCAGCAACTACTAATCACATTCTCTTGTATTTTAGTATGCAGCATCAGCATGGCCTCCCATAACATGTGATTCGATTTCAGGTCTGTTGCTCACCTACTTCCTGTTTAAAGAAATCCGGCCATTTCTGTCTTTGAAGGATTTAAAAAAATATTAATGATAGTCTGTGAATGAGTCCACCTCTTTCATACAGCGATGAATTACAGAAAATAAGCATTTAATCCTTATAATTCTTCCAAAAATGTGTTTTTAATATTTACTCACTTTTTCCCAGCCCATAGAGACCATCTTCACATAAAATTCCATTATAAGTATGTGACTTTCCCCTGTAATTCAGATCCATCATTAGCCCTGTACAAAGATGCCAGTAGATGTTTACAGTGTTAAGAAATTACAGTTGTCATTCATTCAATGAACGAAATGCATTTCTGATTATGGTATAGATAATGTTGTAGATACAGTTGAGTGAGCATCAGATATATTACAGCTGATACATCACTTAAAGGAAGTATGACTGCTTTTATATGAGTACACACAGAAAACAAACATGTTACTACATTTGCTATTGTTCCTCTTTTATGATCACTACTGCTAAAACAACCTATTGTGTCAACAATTCTATTTTTCCTTATGATGACATCTGTAATATACACTTTATCATCAGTGTAACCATATTTTTTCTCAGATAACAAGTCCCGGACCCTAACAGAGCAAGGAAAGAAAAAGTTAAGAAAAGAACCATTTAAAATGGAATACAATCAAGAAATAGACTTTGACAATCATTTTAAGTCTTCCAAAGCAACAATGTTAACAAAAGCTACAATGATAAAACACAGTAAAAAGAAAAACACATTACCTAAGGATCTGCATTATGATGCTGATAAGTTATTCAGATTATTCCAGAAAGTCAAAGTTATGGTAAGAGTTTTTCATTATTTATCAGCAGTGTTGTCCCCAGGCTGTTTTTGTGATGCTATAATTTTTGTCATCGGTAACATGCACCATTGTTTGAAAGCCGTTTGGAAACAATCTGCCGCTTAAAACAACAAAGAAACATAAACATTTCAGTAAATTTTCGCTGATCAAATGTAATTTTATATCAGAGCTAATAAAGTAATTAAATATGTGTTAATTGCCTGTTTTGATAAAAAAATCTTTAGGTTTGGTGATCCCAAGCTGACACTTATGACATTTACAAAACCACATGATCAACACGGGATCCAAGCTAAAAATGACTTCAAAAGGTTGAAAATTAAACCATCCACATCGATGAATATATAGAATTTTTTGTCTTGAACAGAGGTTGTGATTGACCGCTACAGAGCACTGAAGATAAACATGGACATTATAATTTTATGTTCACCTATAACTATTTGGCAATGAGAATAATAGTTAATACAACTAACACTTCATAGCTAGTTGGTTGCCTTGACAGTGACCTAGCTTGAAAGATGCAATTTTCATAGCTGATGAATTTGACAAGATTGATTGCCAGCAAACTTTCAGTGCCACCAACGGTATTGAGAGCACAATCTACTGGCGATAGAATTTAACTACTACTTTTGCACAGAAAAATTGCTAAAGTTAGTGTGATGATTGCCTTTGTCATTTATGTAACTTTTGTGTTTTCGAACTATTCTCAGTAATTCAAGTGGATTTGACATTGTGTTTGTAATGAATTATAAATAAATAATGAAGTTTTTAAATGCAGTTATTTATGTGAACTGTATTTATCTGTTAATTATGTTGATTAGGCCAAAAAAAAATTATTAGCTTCTCAGGCCCGCAGCATGTCCCATTAACCCGCCTCAGTGAAACGTTTTCATAAACATGCTTTATCACGTGGTGTGGTGATTTAAATATACATCGTTTGTTTGACTTCCGTCAGCATGGCATCATCTTTGGCGTCATTCCAAGTCCTCTCTGGAGGAAAAACGATAATACCATGAACAATTCATTGCGATTATATGACAGAGAGTACGCTTGGGGACTGTTAGAATCAATTAAAGCCAATGATGAAAGTTTCCACAAGTACATGCCAAAAAAAAAGAGCCTCCCTGCCTCATTAAAAAAATTGAAAAATGGCCTGAGAAGCAACAATTTTTTTAAGAAAAAACAAGGAAAAAAAAAGACTCCTCCCTGCCTCATCAAAAAATTTGAAAAGTGGCCTGAGAAGCTAATGATTTTTTTTACATGGCCTTAACAAGTACAGTATATCCATCTGTCCATTTATTGATGTTCCCTCTGGATGTGTATGTACAAATTAACAGTTCTTAATGAGTTCTTAGGCCTAAACATTGTACCAACAATTTACCTGATGCACACTAAGTGGGTTATCAAATGTCATAAAAAATGTGAAAAACAAAACAACTCTTATTTCTATAATTTCTTAATACAAATTATACTGGAGATTATACTATTAATAAAATTAGTTTGTAAATGTGATAAAGAATTTAGAGCTGTCAAGGTATGAGTTCATATTTTATAGTGCAGCGTTGTTATTCCCAAATTTCATGTTCTTAAATTCGTTACAAACTATTAATTCGCATTGGGGTAATTTTGGCTGGTGGTTTCTTGGCTGTGAATTAAGCGAAAATAACCACCACACGAAAAATTCCATGTTTACAGTAGTATATGACTTATTAATTTATTTGTAGGTACTGTATTCACTGTTAAATTATAAAAGATTTTGTTATGTTTCAGATAAAGCGACAGAAGAATACAATTGAAAATGTTGATGAACAGATAGAAAATTATAATTTTGATAACTCAAATGATGTAGAAAACTATTGCCCAAGAGGAGATGAGGTATGTAGAATAATTGTGTACCCTTTATAAAAAATGCTAGATTTTTCCCGCTACAGACGACAATACCTGGAGGATTTCAAATTGATTGTTTCTTTCGTTCTAACTTTAGATCAAAAACCTTAAAAAAAATGCAAAAAAATGTGTTATTCTTTCTTTAGGGTTGTGATGATGAAGATGATGAGAATGGTGACTTTGGATTCAACTTCACTGCTGATGTTGGTTCACAAGAAACAAATGAATCTCAGCCTGGAGTAATGGTTAATGATACATTACTGGATGGTACTATGTTAACAGGGGATAAACTGGTAGATGAACCTAGAAAAGTAAATACATATGAAGGTTTCTACAGTATAAAATAAAACATACAGTCAAACCTGTCTTAGCGACCCCCTCCATATAACGACTTCCTGTGTTATGCGACCGTATTTATTCCTCCCGAGCATTTTCCCATTCATTTTACCTTTATATAACGACTCCCTGTCTTACGCGGCTAACGACCATGTTTTCCGTTCGTTTTGACCAAGAAAACCTGTCTATAACGACTCTCGGGACTGTTAAAATCATTAAGCAATAAATAAACCCTGTCTGACGAAAAGAAGATTCGTAGACCATTGGCATTGTTGTCAATTATCAAGGTTCTTCCAAACGGAAAACTTAAGTTATGAAGCGATCAAAAAACTGTTTTATTATCTTTGAAGCGAAGTTCAGATTGCCCTGTAAAATTTGAATAGTCGTCAATGTTGACATTCGATTTTGTTGCCATTCGGGTTGGAAATGATGATGTTTCTCATAACGGCGTGTTTATTGTATAATCATGCCATTTTGTTTTACAAAGGGAAATACTCTATACAAAACCAGTGTACACTGGTTCTAAACCGACTTGCACTTCCTACATAGAGCTTATTGTTAAAACACAAGGAAACCAGTAAAACCAGTACAAAGAAAACTACAACAACTAAATGGGGAAATAAAGTTGACCTGCGTTAATTCAATCAGAAATCAAAAACGCTCATTATTGTTGTATATTTTGTACTTGCGTTATTTACATAAAATAAATGTCATATTTTATTGTTTACTTAATAAAACAAACAATACAGGTCTTCAATTAACTCTTTCACATTCTGACAACATGACTTTGTTGATAGGTCTGCAAACATCATGACCTGTGTATAAAGACCCCCTGCCTTATGTGACCTTTTTTACAATTTCCCTTCAAAGGTCGCTTAAGACAGGTTTGACTGTATTACAGTCAACCCTCTTTACAGTGACCATGTTAGTTTACGGCCATTATTGACATTAAACTGAATTTGCTGTTATAATGAATTTGTATTTTTGTACTTTGATTATCTCCCTTTTTATTTGCGTCTATAGAAAATCGTTCAAGTCTGCTCAATATCCAAGTTTAATAACAAATAAAAATAATAAAATGCTTGTTTTCTTGCCGATATTTAATTAAAACCCTTTTTTTAACAAAATTAATTGCAAGTTATGATTATTTACATTAGACCGATTTTCAGTAATTATCCTATTTCTGATGTGCGGCTTCAATCTTAACACACTTGTAATTAAGCCAATAATTTTCTGAAATATTTGAAGATTTAAATATTAAATAGCCTTTGACACCTTTTTAATGAAGCCATATCCCTATCATCGATTAGTTTTGTAACGGAAATGTCACGCAAGGTTAATTACGCAATAGCAACATGTGTTCACCTGTGCAATTAACCATTAAAAAATAAATTCTCTGGACAGAGATAATCTTTCACAGGTAAATCTTGATAATTTGTCGTTGTAACAAATTATTTTATGCTAACTTTGGTATATTTGTTACCGACAGATGCAGTCGGAGTCGGAAACCAAATATGTCGTTGTATCGAGCATAAACAACACGTGGACACGTTTGTTCCCACTCAAATCCTGTCGAATATTCCGTTAAATCAAATGTCGTTGTAACAAGGGTTCACTGTAATTAAAAATTCTCTGTCTTGCTTTTCAAGTTATTTGTTTTTAATACACAACTTAATCTGTTTAACTATGTAAAGCCTAATAGTTTCCTGTACTGTGGAAGTCAGACAATTATAGAATTGTATAGATAAACATAGTAACTTGATGGTAGTCAGAAATTTTATAAGCAGATAGCAAGAGATTACACAAGACTCTCACACTGACAGAAGAAATTAATTACAATATTTGTACTATCATCTATCTGAATGTATTAACAAGTTCTCTTTGTTAGACTCGTGTTTTCCTTTGTAACTGTTGTGATATATTTTTGATGTTTAAAGGTAGAAAGAATTGAAATTGGGTATGCAAAGGCTGCCAAAAAATTAGATGTAAAGAGATTGAAGAGGACGATATGGAATATTTTAACCGAATCTGAGGAGGACAAGGTAATAATCTAATGCAGATGTTGTTGCTTTAAACAAAAAAAGTATATTTATTTGGTTTATCTATATTTCTTCATACAATCTTCAAATCTCTATCAAATAATTTAAGTATTAGATGAACCTAAATACTAAAGAGGTAAAGTCTGGGTTTCGCATGTTAACACCTGTGAAACCAAACTGTGTATTATGGTATGTGGGAGGTCTTCCTTAAGAACTATATTTGCTCATTCTGCTGTTACCAATCTCTAACTTCTTTCAGCATTTGTAAAGGGAGCATTTTAATATTTAAATGTATCTAATGGGTGAAATTGTAATAGACTGAATGACATTTTGTATACTGGACATATTGTATATTTCTTTATTTTCAAAAATGTTCTCATAGAATATGACTTATGTTTTATGCTTGTTCAGTTAGTGAAAAATTAGCTGTTTTCATGTCTGCATATGCATTTTTCCTGACTTATACACTTTCAAAAGAAGACATTAAAGATTTAAACCTTTTAATAAGCTTTTAAAAAGAAAATCACGATTTATCAAAATGTATACTGTGGAAGCTGCTTAATCAGACACCCGAGTATTCCGACATGTTTCCTTAACTGAAAAATAATTGTGGTCCCAAATTTGTCCCCATTCTCATTAATACAGAAAATATTCGTGTAAATCTGCATCTGTATTGTCTGTGATCTGACATTAATTTGATAACCCAATTAAATCATTATTTCATAATCTGGCGACTTCAAACGATCACTTCTGTGAAGCGTGTGAACATTCCCAAAGCATACAACTTTTATTCAGGGGCCTAATTAAGTTTACGAATTACAGGAAATTAACATTTTGTGTAATTCAATAAACAACAGTTCATTTTAAGCTTCATCATTAAGGACTATTCTACCAATTCTTATTTGCTAACAGGAATGTCTTACTGGTAACTGTTTGATTAACAGCAACAGATAGGCATGTAACCAGTCTGACAGATAAAAAGACATGGTCTGTAGAAACTAAACATTGTGTATTGTTTGACCAATCATTAGTAAGCAACTCTGATTGGTTGCCGACTTATAAATCAGTTATAATCTGAATTCATTAACCTTGTTTTGCTAGTTATGACTTGACAGCAGTTTACCTTAGTCTAATTTTAATGAATTAATTGGTTGATGCAAAACATCAATCATCGATTTATGTAGCTCTAGTTAACTAAGAAACAACTTAAAACTCCAGTTATTGAGCTTACAATTGATTTTCTGATATTCAGGACAAACCAGGTACCAGTGGTGAACAGACAGACCAGCATAATAAAACCATGGATAAAACAATATCATTTGCATCTCTGTTAGCTGAACTACCAAAAAGAGTATCTGGACAAACAGCTGAAAATCTTAGTGTTCCTATAGCATTTGTCTGTTTACTACATTTAGCAAATGAAAAGGTATGAAGTGTTTACTGCCTGTATAACCATACATCAGTATCTAAGAAGATATTTTGGTTGTGAACTCTTGTAAATATGTGGAGATTTTTTGGTTCAATACATGCAAAAAGAAACTTTCTAGAATATTTAATAAAATGCAACAAAAGTCTTCTCTGAGGATAGTTAAATGTTATATGTTACCATATTCAAGTATTAATAATTACATTTTATAATATTAACATTGTAAAAGTAACTGCTTTCTCTTAAATGTAAACATTTGTGATGCAAACACAGCAGTTTATGCACAAATTTATTAGGTGTTATGTAAAGTAGACACACAAACACAACTTACATTTCAAGCAAGTTTACTGAGATTGCGGGTTCAAGCCTCGCTGCAATCTTAATTGACAAGGATTGCCAGTTTTCCTACCGAAGGTCGGGGGTTTTCTTCAGGAGCTCCGGCTTCCTCCCCCCCCCAACCCCAGAAAAAAAAACTGGATGCCATGATATAGCTGTTAAAAAAGTGACAGTAAACGCAAAACAATTAAACCAACTATATTATGTTGTTACAAATTCCAAATATCATAGCAGAAAAGCTATAAAATATACTGGCTATATAAGCATTCTTATATGAGATGCTAATATCATTTTGGGAATGGAAAAATCAAAGTACTAAACAGTGTTATATGACAAATAATAAAACTTTTTTTTCAGAATTTGAAAATAGAAGACTGTGACATGACAGACTTGATTATTTCTCAGGATGTATAACAGTATGAGTTGTAGATTTTTAACGTGTAAACATGTAAATTATGTATAGTTTAGAATTTATTATTATTATTAAAAAAGGCAGCAAAATATTCACAACCATGCATTTGAAATGTAAAGTGTAAAAATTAAAATGTTTATTACAAAATAAATTAAAAGGACATTAGGCTGAATCAACAAATGTATGTTTCAGTGTTTGGAGGGAATACAATAACAGGTCTTTTTAACATTTTGTATAATCATTTTAATATTGTATAAGTTCACCAACAATTAAGTGAGCTTTGCTGAAGGTATAAAAAAAAACTTGCTGTGAGTATAACATAAGGACTTTGTTATTATTTTATAAAAAAGTAAATGGAAGTGTAAAAGAGACTTGCATTCAAAATACTTTTTCCTCCAGTTTGCTTTATCTATTGGGGTGATTACACTATAAAGTTTTGATGAAATGGCCCACAAAAGCAGTATTTTATTTGGCCATAGATACATTTTCACTGTCCTGTTTGTTTTAACATACATTCTATATTTCTTAAATAAATGTACACAATTTAAATATGTAACATTGTCAGTATTTTTCTTCTTTGTTTTTATGCCTGCCAACAAAAATTGGTGGACATTTGTACTAAATTATTTTTGATGTCCTTAAATCCTGCAGAAATAATACAACAAGAAACAACTGTTTTATGGTTTTAATTCTTTGTAGGTTTTAACATGATAATGTATTGGCATGAAAACACAACAACAATAAACATGTATTTATTAATTTTTGTATAACTCATTCATAATAATATTCTGTAGTATTGATTTTGATATTTATTTCACAACATTATTTTTAAATAAATTGTTTATTTTTCTTTAACATTTAATAATAAGATACAGATACATGTAATCAACAATCCTGTCAGCTGGAATAATTGTTTATATTATTATATTATTTTCAATCCTGAGTGTATTACTATATTGTTAAAAACAATTTTTTTTTATGGAAACAGAAAATTGCTTTGATTATGGGAATTCCAATAAAAATTTAAAAATCGTGCACTGTTTTGATGGGAAAAGGTTTGTTAAAAATAGTATTTAATATTGAGTTATATTTTATTTTGCCATTGAATTATCTTTCTTTAAAGGTCAAACTACAGATTGTACTGGTCACATTAACATTTCAGTACCATAGATGTTTTTTTTTATTCCTAGTTTTGTGTATTTTACTCTAAATAAATAATGAATTTTATCTCCAGTAGAACACATGTATAATGTTATGTATAGTCATCTCTTCTGAACAAAAAAAAAAAACTGTTTGAGGTTATTGTTAGATTTCATGACTGGATAACAAGGTCACATATTTAAGTATATGTTCTATATGTGTTACCTTTTGTTCAAGTTATTACAAATTTTTTGATATGATATGGCCTGAAACATTGCCCTACATGGCTTTATGTCAAACAGTCAATGAGTTGTTACCAGCAAAACCAAACTATCTGATTAAACAATTGAATAACCACACATTCACACCATTACCATGTCATTTTTTTTTATTTTGAAATATTTAAGATTGATATGCAATTTGTTGAACTAAATTGCAGTTTGCAGTACAGTCTTTGACACATGTTTTGCAGTATTTTCTTGAAGCATCATGTTTAGAATTATCAGACCTAAATATTTATGCAATATTCAGGGTAGTAGTTGTAATAAAATCAAAAATATATTTTTAGTGTTTCACCAAAACCATTGATATTTCAAGAACAACTTGTGAAATAAATTATTTTAAATAGGTGATTTTGTGTTAGTTTTCTATGGTGAAATATATATTTCTTAAAGCTTTTTTTTTGTTCTTAAAATAATGTATTAGTGATTAGCCAAAACATTGTTCTTCCTTGGTTGTGCTGATTATTTTACACCTTGTGTATTAATCTAGACTTGTACCTAGTCACACACTGGTGAATGTTTTTACATATATTATCAATTAAATTTTATCCTAAACAAGATCCATGCAAAGTGCAGTGTACATTTATATTTTAGTGGCTGCAAAGTCTGATGATTTTTACAAAAAAAAATTTTTTCTGGGAGAACCCATATGACTCCATGAGACTTTTTTGCTGGAATGCTCCATTAGATGGCCATTTATTGTTTGTAATGTCATCAGACACAATGGACCAATTTTTACATTAAATGCTTTGAGTTAACATTTCAATCCCTTTGCATCTGTAGCTTTTCAGATATTTCTGTTGGGATCTGTAATTTTTTGGAAAGGAAGCAAGACTGGCACAATTTATAAGGACACCTTTCGAATCTTTCATGTCACCACCTTCTCAATGGAAAAATTAGAGCTTTCTGACACAACCCAGCTCATAATGACCCAGTGTTTCAGATTTTAATTTTAAATTAATGGTTTGCTAACTTGTTGGATTATCAGTATAATCATACTTAACTGTACTATTTTGGTTTGAAGTTGAAATTAATATGGCTGCAACCACAGAACTGGTATATTATTTACAAACAAGCAGCTTATTGTCGAATCATTTGGTGATAGTTGAACACTCTCCGTCACAAAAACATATATCATAGATATATCCTCTGCCACATGTCATCTCCCATTTACTACTGGACAAAGACTGATGGTAGTAAAAAAATCACTAGATCTTATTTATCTACACTTTTGATGTGGTTCACTTAATAAGTACTGGGTTAGTATGAGAGTCTCATCTGCCACGAGGATCTCTCATGGCGTCACCAATGGTGTGGCAGATGTGATTGGGGTTGACATAGGATACCCACAATTCTTTGCATGGAGATTGGTAGTTGAAATGATAGATTATTAACATAAGGTCCTTTCGGAAATACCATTTATTTCAAACTTTCTAAAGACTACTGGAAAACATACAATAACTTACTGGAAACTGTTTTAATAGAGTGATTAAATGCTTCCTTAATAAGTATTGTTTCAGTTATATTCAGAACAAAAAAAACTGGTAAGAGGTTAAATTGCCAGAATGAATGTATGCTTTAATTCCCTTTCATTGACAGTGATGGTGAATTTGGAACTCGCATACGGTACTCTGGCTTCCTAGCCTGATAACAACTTTGTCATAATATTGATTGATTGAATGGTTGCTTAACTTCAAGTAAGCAGGATTTCAGCTATATTCAGGACTAGTTAGCATACAGTAAATCAGTTTGGTATATAGGTAGATATTTCCCAAATGTTTATTATAAGAGTCACATAAATTTCATCAATTAATAGTTTTCCTGGCTTTTTTTGTAAACCTTTGAAGATATTGAGTATACCTTCGTATTTAACAATTGAAGGGCATATTGTTTTAATCAGATCTGTCTGTTCATAATTCTGTCCATAATTCCATCCATCCCTTATGTTGTCTGACTTTTTGCTAGATATTTCACTTATTTCTGGTATTCTGAGTTCATAGTGATAAGGTATATATCGAGTTTACACTGTTCCACTAATTGTTAAGCAACTACAGGCCATAGACTTCTGAAATTTGATGCAAATAATAGTTTTCCTTGCTTTTTTTAAACACTTGAAGATATTGAGCTGTTTTTTATGTTGGTCTAAAGTGGTGAATTAAGATCAAGTTTAGGTTGTGTTTCTCTCCTATGATTTTTAGGGAAATTTCGGGCATTGGATTATGAAACTTTCATCAAAATAATGGTTGTCCAGGTTTTTTTTGTAGATATCTGGCTGAGTTTTGGTATGTTTCACTGATTTGTTACAAATCAAGTTTATGTTTTGTTCCATTCAGCTGATTTTTATGGAAATTAAGGGCCTTGAACTTCATCTAAAAGTTCATCTAAATAATAGTTTTGTGGGCTTTTTAAAAATCTTAGTAGATATTGCGCTGATTTTTTATTTGTGATGAATTAAAGATCAGGTTTATATTTTTACCCAAAATTTCTGGCTTTGGACTTATGTAATTTCATCAAATAAGGGTTACAATTGTACATTAAGGCAACAACTGTATACTGCCATTAAATAAAGAATCTACTAAGATAGACATTTGCTTCTAGCACAAACATTTTAAGTCTGTACCATTTGATACTCCACTAAACACAAGTGGAGGCACCATTTGTGTCTTCCAGACAAAATAAACATTTGCAAAGTAATCGAAGCTGACTGCAGGTCATCAAATATGTCTTCGAGACACAATGCCATTTTCTAAGAAAGTGCTATTTTCACATCAGTTCAAATAATGCAGCTGTGTCAAAATAGGGTAGGGGCATTACTTTGTCTAGTTTTGGTGTCAATCAGAATTACAGATAGCCTCTACTGAACTACAGAATTCAGGAAAGATTTTTTAAATAAACGGTAACATTGAAAGTGTTCACAATGGCAATACGTGAGCATAGTTCTTTGAAAGTGTTCACAATGGCAATACGTGAGCATAGTTCTTATGTATATGAGTGATTTCAAGTTCTTTTGAGCTTCTTGTTTAGTACTGAAAAAATTCTATTTCAGAAATGAATGGCTACTGTAATTCTCTCTTTTGCTCAGATGTACTATAAATGATGATATGCTACATATTATTTTCTGCTGTGTGATAACTATCATCAAGATTGAGCATTTCTTATTGTGAGTTGATATTAACATGCTTTTTATGTTATTTATTCTGGTCTCCAAATTCATTTGCGATGAGGATGGATAATTTGTTTTTGTTTGTTTCAGCAATTTTTCGGGTATATCATGGCGTCCAGTTTTTATTCGGGGAGGAAGCCAGAGTACCTGGAGAAAAACCCCCTGACCTTTGGTAGATAATTTGTGTAAACTCTGCTGTAATATCATGAAAAACAAATGTTCATTGTGTTACCAAAAATATTAGGAAATGCTGTGTTATAATGATCTTTATTTCCTGACTGTTTACAAAATGTAAGTATGTAGGTATGATATTTCATATTTCTCTTCAAAACTGTAAAAATCAATTATTTAGGGTAATTGCAGGTGTGTGTAGCTCTTTATGACAAATTTGATGGATTTTAGTATTGTTTTATTCATTGCATGACTGATGTATGAGATTGATTAAGACATTATATCTGATAATTTAGAGTTATCTCCCATTAGTTGATCATAAATTCACAGCTTCTAGTAAGTGATTGTATAAAGTTCTACAGTAATTGCAGTTTAAATGTTTGTTGAAATAAAAAAAATAAAATTTAAGGCAAAGTCTTTGGTGTACCTTAGTAAAGAATATAAAGATGCTGAACTGAAAATATGTATAGTGTGGTTAATCTAAACCTACAGATATATCAATGTTTTTTTAAAAATTTATGAAAGAACAGTAGAATCAAGTATTTTAAAAAAAATCTCCCAAGGAAAGGTGTTGCATGAATTCTCAATGTTTATTTAATATTTCAGCATGTACATGCAGGTTTATTATTAGAGAAGTGATGGAATCCAAAAGCTTGATAAGCATTAAATGGTAGGTCTCATATGGAGTTAATGTAGTCTTAGTACTCTTATTTATAAAATGTAAAGCTTGGTCTGCATTGATATATAAAAAAATTATTTTGCACTATCGTGTCAAAATGGAATTGGTTTTAATCCATAAAAGAAATATTTCAAATCGTTTATAAAAGAATGTGTATTATTTAATGTCATCAGGATAATTATTCTGATATTGATCTGATTATGTCAGCCTAACAAAAACAATTTTGAATCCAATATCGAAAACTTTTTATGTCAATTAAAGTAAGGTTTACAAATGAAAAGATTGATTTTCCCATTAATATAAAAATCTTTTGGCTATAATTTCAAGTGTTGCTATTGAATGTTATATTTGTTTAAGGCTGGCCACTTAAATCGGTAAGATAATAATTACCCTAATACCAACAAAATATTTATCCAATTTTGAGCTTGAATGGTCAAGGAGATCAGTTTACAATTGAAATAAAAGCCAGTATTAAAAGTCTTCAATATTGACTTATGGGAAGCTGTGTATATATATTGTATACCTTAACCAACTTTCTGTGTCAGTTTTTGCTTGATTACTTCTATTATTTGTTGTAAGCTCCTGGCCTTAAGGTACTTATCTTGGATTAGCTGCTCAACGCCTCTATAGGATTATTACACTTATCCCTCACTTGTAGTGCTACTACAGAAGGATTAAACAGTTCTGTTTATTTCTGATCAAATTGTGTGTCAACTTCTTACATAAATTGTTTGAAAAGAAAGTGCCAATTTGACGCCTAAATTATATTGACAGATTAATTTGATTAGAGTTGAAGAGGACAATATTAAGACATAGAGAATATATTGAAAAATACATGTATGGTGTATAAATTCTTTGTGTCACCTTCATACCCCCTGGAAAAGTGGGGGTATATAGAAATGGGAGTGTTTATTTGTTATGTTTGGGGTACCTATCTCTTATCCACAACTGCTCCTAACCACAGCATGAATTTAATTAAACATCCACAGAATCTTTGTCACATAGTGCTATTGTGCACCTTTTACATTTAATTTTGATCGGAATGATATTTGAGGTTTCCCTTAGAAAAACGTGGACTTGGCTATTTCTTTATGTTGAGCAGTTGTAGTATCAATTAGTGAGCATTTCTCAGTTTTTACTAGGCCAAAATCCTACATGATGTCAAATTTATAAGGGTTGTTCATGTCTTTTTTTAATAAATAGCTGGATTAATTACAAGTATATTATATATTTATATATTTCTTTTGGGGTGGGGGGGGGGGGGGTGAGGGGTGGGGGAATGATTAGCCAGTAGCACTAATGTAGGGCCCTTGATATATTTTTGGAAAGTCATTATGATTTGTAAGAGGATTGAACTAGTTGAATCATTTCTGAAGTGGCCTTCCAAAGGATTAATGTAGTCATTATTACCTATTGTATTATATTTATATTTCAGATCTTCTAACAATAACACCAGAATTCAGTAAAAGCCCATACTGTACCAGATATATGTTATAAAAGGTATAACACATTTTAAGTTCAACACTGATACTGAACATAAGATAAATATTATTTTAATTTCTTACCAATTTAAAATTTGAAATATTTTAACATGTAAGCTAAGAAATATTGCATCCAAGTTCTAGACAAATTTGTCAATGCTATATGGTTTTCAGATTCTTTTTTGTCTTGTTTTATTTTTTTTTTTTTTTTGTGATACCTAAAACACTTCACTTTTAATTAAACTTAACTTACAATGCTATTTCAGTTTGAACTTTTCAAGGAATTTGATTTAACTCTGAAGATTTTATCAGATAGAGGAGGCTGTCATCTTGTGTAGGCAAATTATTTTATCTTTCATAGTTTATTGGTATAATATTGGTATGATCATATTACATTAATTTTTCAGTTTCATCAGTAAAATATGGGGAAACAAGAGGGAGTTTTATCAATGTCTGTTTCATAGTATTGTTTTTTATATTAACATTTGACAGTATATATGGTAGTACCTCCCCCCTGCTTTTCAATGTGTCATCTTGTTTGCTTATTATCATCCAAGTATTTTATTGTGATAGAGTTATCACACTTTACAAAATCTGATTTGTAAACTGATTTAAACTCTAGAATTGTTGGAGATAGAAGTCTCTACCCAGACATCTGAGACTGTTAGATCTGTATCATATATAATATTATACATACATTACAAATATAGCTCATGTTTTGTGACTGCTGAGCTAACTGAATTTATGAGACATCTAAAGATCTCCTAGCTTTAATGAAATTAGGAATTTTTCCCCTTGACATGATATCAACTTGATAAATATGTAAATTTAACCCCTGTTCCACATGTATATTATATTATTTGAGATCAGATATATGATATACTTTCATAAAATGTAGATTTCTGTGAACAGTTTTTTCTTGATTGATTTAAAATGTTCATGTCTGTTTAATATAATATGGTCAGAAGTGGGAACGACTATAAAATGCAATTAAGATATTTTTCTGTGACAATTCTTTGGTTACGATTCCTTGATTTCTGAATTAAAATCACCAGGAAAAGCAAGTTATGACAGCCCTGATGGATATTTATTACAGTAATTTGTTGAAAGGAAGAACTAAACCTAAATAGCAGGAGTACATCTCTTTATGTTGTAACAAACCTCCATAAATTGCCAGATTTTTATGTTAGGTGAATACAATAACTATATTATACAGTAGTTAGGAGTTCTTCTTCTAGTTTTATTTATATTATTAGTCTGCCTTAGAAATTTATTGCTGACTGGCCATAGAAATAATGTTGCTTTTAACATTATCATTTTTATCAGCCTTAAAACACTGCTATAAGTTTATATTAAATGCACTTACAAAGAAGTTGCAGTTTCTAAATAATGTATATGAAAAGAATAGTCCTCTTTGGTTTAATTTAAATTTAAGTAGTTTTGATAATGTTCCTCATATGATCCCACAACTCAAAGTATTTCTACCATTTAGGGCTCAGGGAAAACAAAAACATTTAATTTTAGAAATAGATGATGGATACTGGGTTCTAAATGAATAAGAACATGGTCGGACCTTATATTTGTCAATAATTCATACTTAATGATAGCACATTGAAGTTTTGCATCTGCTTTTATGGAATTGTTCGAGGATTTTTATTTTCATTTTTTCCAGATTAAAGGTATAAAATGAAAACAAATATAAGGTATTGCAATGTTCTAAATCACATCGAGCACTATTACAATAATCTTTTTTAATTCTAGTATGTCTAACAAATGTTTTAAAATTTAAAAAAAAAAGATTTTTAAAATTAAAGATATATCCCAAAACAGCATGTCAAGCACATAAAATTAACATAAAAGATATGCTTGTCATTCTATTGCTTAAGCTTTCCTTTTTAGCATAAAAATTAATGAAATCATAACAAAATCGTGTTGTTCCTGTTTGAACCTTTTTAAAGTTTAACTTGTAATGATATAGAAATTCTCACTGTGATATCACAGCAGGCTCTGTGCTTATTAGAAACCTAATGTGTACTCAAAGCATATGAAGTGTGCCATTTTAGAATATCTTAATAGTTTTGATAGTAATGCTGCTTGCATGTTTTAATTTCATGTAATCTTAACAGCTAGAATACTTGCATCAATCAGATCGACAACTTTGCCTTGTAGGGCTCTGGCTTGTGGATTTCAACAGAATTTTTTTTAACATTAAAATGATTGTTTTATTTAATTATTATGATAACTATGTAATATTCTATATTCCCAATCACTTTCAAGCATCACATATTAATAGACAAAATATATCAATACAAATAGATTGTGTGTCTTACAAAAAGTACCAGTTCATTCCTAGGTGACAAGACAACATTCCTTACTGAACATGACTTTGCATATTTCTTACTGATACAAATACAAATTGTTTCAACATGTTATCTCATACTTCACATGATTTTAAAAATCATTTAATTTATTAAATGCTATGTAATACTTTAAAATAGTCACTATCAGATTTTTTCACCGAGTGCCCCGCCACAACAATGGGTCTATAACAATACAAAACCATTTCATTTACGCTTTCTTTTATTTCCTTCGTGTGAAAATCAATACAAATAAATAACCAGATATCTGCACATTGAAATGCAAGAGACATACTTTTCGATTTTGGCATTGTATTCTCAGACCCCCTGTTAACAATAATGCTCGGCAGGAGATATCCTAAACCAGAACTATGTCTCAAGAGACTCCAACCCCCACACCTCCCATGTAAGGTAATAGCTTTAAACACCTGTCATTTTTTTCACCTTAAGACAATGGATCTTGGTTAGGGTCAGTAGGCATATTATATACTGTAACATTAATTACTATCATATTTGACAACTGGTAAATATTTAATTGAGTGGTGTAACTATCAATAGCTGTTCACAATAGGGGTCTTTAAGATTGATAAAATGACCATGATTGTTGTTATCAAATACAGACAACTAACAAGTTAGACAGTGGATTCAACAATGCCTAGAAAGACCCACAATCTGAAGAACAGATAAAAATGAAGAACAGGCAAACTTACTAAAGAAAATCACTTCCTCATACAAAACACCATGTTCTATAGATTTGATTACTTCAAATAGTCAGATGTAGTGTTATGTAATATAAATTTCAGAAATAAGACAACTGCCCTTGCAATTTGAAAAGCATACAATAGACCAAAACAATATCATCTCGAAAAATATCTTTACAAGTTAGTCAAACTCGAAAAAATTTTGCTTACAACCAGATGGTCAATACTGATTTTACATATGGTAATATCTCATTTTGACACTGGCTCATGTAGAACCCACTGTCTCTGTAGAATTGCCTACAATATGGGAGTCCTATTAAACTTCTTGTCATTTTGTCATACATGCTAATTGACACTTTCATTCTCATTTCAAATCTTTGAAATCAATTACCTGTTAATTATGTGTATGCAGTAAACAAGGTCAATAATCTGGTTATTAACCAACAGAGAACAAATATCCCCTGCAGACTGAATACAATAATCGGACAAATTATTGCTATATTGAAGTTTTTTTGTACATCATGTAATTAATTCATATATTAAGTGCAAGTTCTCTTTGAAACTAAATCTGTACTAGAAAATGGTTTTAACAAAGTTCAAAACAAGTGCACTAACATAATACATGTAGGTTACTTTTTATTATGAATTATTTTTTTATTATGAATTATTATTATTATTATTATTATTATTATTATTATTATTATTATTATTATTATTATTATTATTATTATTATTATTATTATTATTATTATTATTATATTATTATTATTATTATTATTATTATTATTATTATTATTATTTGGCCTGTTGAAGACCTTTCCAACAGATCTGCTTTATTTGAAAGACATTATATAGGAGTGTCCTTTGTTTAATATGATAAATTGTTTCCAAATGAAAATTTATTTATTTTTGTATTTTTATTTTAATTCTCTTTAAGATTTCAAACTAGGAATGGTAGATATATCAACCAAATGGTGTCTTCCACCTATTCCCACTTTTTAAAAAATACTATTCCTCCTATTCCCACATGCAAATAACAATAAATGTTTTGATTGCTAAATTGTTTTCATAACAGTTAGGATTAATTAAGTTTTACCTGAGATTTACCTGTATTTTGGATTATTTTTTATAAATTAAGATGTAATAAATCATATCTATGCTAGATGAGTACTGTAAGCTTCTAAATATGACTGTAAGCTTCTAAATATGACTGAAAACTGTTCACTTTGCCATAAATAGAGCTAATGAACTGTCAACAAATCAGTTTAATTAATTTTAATGTAAAAAAAAAATGATTGGCAAGCTAATAAGTCAGTTGGCATGAATAGTAGTCAACAGAAAACCCCAATCTTTATGAACAAGCTAACAGTTTGGTATAAATTCTGGCACATTTAAAATCAAGTCATTCTTCAGTAGCAATGGCTAATGCACAATTACAAGTAAAGTTTATAACAAACAGACTTGGGAACCAGAACCTGGTCCACAATGGTTTCAAATTCCAGGCCAAAAACAGACGGGGTGAAAGAACGTACTGGAAATGCTCCACTGCAGACTGCCCTGCCACAATTAACACACTAAACAACATACCAACTAAGGTATCAGCAAACCACAACCATGGGTCCGACCACATGCAGTTAAAGGTAGATGAGGTCATCCAGAAAATGAAAGTTCGATGCATTGATGAACTTACTCCAATTCCCCTTATTTACGAAGAGGAATTGGTAAAACTAAGAAATGATGACTGGGACAACGACAGGCAACAGCTTGTAGAAAATATTCCAACATTCCCTACATTTGAGACTGCCATGTATAACATACGAAAGAAGACCCTACCCGTTTTACCCAAATCGGTCGATGAAATCAACATACATGGTATTTGGGCACAGAACACCAAAGGAGACCCTTTCCTGTTAGCAGATGACAACACAGAGGGACGCATGCTTATCTTCAGTACCCGAAAGAATTTAGCCCATGCTCTTAGCTGCTGCTGATACCATATATGGTGATGGTACTTTTTACTTCAAACTTATCAGACTTCTTAAGCACGAAGAAGCTATCAATTACCTGACCATGATACAGTATGCAACCGGTGGTAAGCGACCAGTCCAAAAGAGAAAGTATGTCGATATCAACAACAGATTAGAAAACTTAAAGATGAGACACCGTAACCAGGAGATAACAACAGTACAGTTTGGTGATGCTGCATCCCACCTTTTACACATCTAAATTCATAGACTTTTCTAAAGTAAATTTTATTTTATGTTTTATGTTTACAATAAATGTGCTCTTTTATTGTGTATATTTGATTGATTCTATTGTTCCAATAGTGTCGTAAAATAAAAAAAATATTTACTGATATTTGTCGTATTTTTTTTAATCATAAAGCACTTACACATAAAAATCCGAATTCATACATATTTTTATTTACTTGTACATAAACACCAACATTTAATTAAAAGTTAATGAGCTGATGTTTTCACAGTATATCCCTTTGTTTTCACAAGTTTTCCACCTACTCCCACTTGAAATTTTACCTTTTCTTACCTGAATTTTAAAAAGTGGGAATAGGAGGAATGAACCCAACCAAATACAAATGCCACAATTCACATCATCATTAAAAAACAAAACCACAAATTCCCAACAATTTACAAAAAACATTTAACAGATATGACAAATATAAAGGGAATAAACAAGAAAAAAGTACAATATCATGTGATAGGGTTGAACCAGTAATAAAAAATGGATATACTGTCTTTTATGAAAAGCAAGTATTTCCATGCATTGTAACATTAATGAGAATGGTTGAAAAGCATACCTTGACACAAAAAGACTGTTCAGTGGCTTAAATAGAAATTCTCTAAGCTTATGCTTGTCTTGCCATCTAATTAACTTTATGTTAAGAGTAGCCTCATGAATTATTGTATGAAAATATTGTCATGATAGTGTCCTCTTTGCAAAAAATGTTGTTAAATTGGCGAGAACTGATAAAAACTACTTGCTGACCAGTAGAGACCTTGTTATCTGTTAGTGGGGTTTTAATATGCTCAAATGAGCATTATCATAAAGATTATAAAAATATATCATGACACTTCAATAATTAAGGAATTTTGTTCTTTTTTTTTAATTTCATGTCACTAATTTAACAATAGAGTAAATTTACTGAAAAAGTTCTAAGGCTGATTATCCTGTTTTGAGCCTAAAGTGGAATAATTTCTTTACAAATCTGTCTTAATTTAAAACTGAACAATAAACTAATAATGGGTGAAACAGAAAGGTGGGAAATGATCAGAATTTGTCTTTTTTAGACAAGATTAATTTAGTAAATGAAGCATAAGTATATCAGAAAAGAAGTTATTTGTATTTAGTGGAAGTTATGAGGATTTGCATCAAAGACACCTAAGGCCGTGATATTTGGACAAAGGTCTGGGCAGGGTTCTTGACATGTTTTTCTTAATTTATCACTTATAATTGTCACTGTTTATAGTTTTCAATAATCAGACTTAACTGGGTGAATTGATTTTTGTCAGCCTTAGGCGTGAAAGTTGTCGCCAGAGGTGTCTACTCTTTGTCCAACACAAGAGAAATCTCGGCAGGATATTTCTAAGCTCCTGATTTTCATCTTTAATTATACCAAAGTATAATTCAGTAGGACAAACAGACTATAAACAGATCAGTGAATTTAGGCTTTAAATGGTATGTACTTATAGTATACTTTGGACATGAACCGAATGTGTGATTGTATAGATGAATTCATGTGGACTTTTTGTCCAGCCTTTTTAATTTGTAATTGGTGTGTTTTATGATAAATTTTGACACTTTATACTAAATATTAGATCTTATTAGAGATTTATGATCACTTCAAAGGATAGAAAAAAACAAGCTTAAATTGAAAAGGCAGAAATGGTAGTTAAAAAAGCATATATTGAGTTTGCCATTATTTTTTAATGTATAACAATATCCTATTAACATATTTTATACCCTGTAACAATGCTGCTACTTTAAACATATCTTTTTTTACATTCCTTTGAAAAGGAACTTTATACAGCAGTGTCTATTAAAATGTATTATTTTTATTATATTGAATTGTGCAATTCAAACGAAACCCGCAAATGAATGTGAAACTAAACTCAATAATATACATTATGTCACATTGTTTATCTCTACCATGCACAAAATTACATAAAAAACAATCAAATTTGAATGAAATAGAAAATGATTCAATAAATCATTAGGCACCTTACTCCATGAATGTGATAGGTGTCATTGCATCTAAAGATGTGTTGAAAAGAAAATATAGTATTACATATAGTCCTGGGAATTATTTTATTAGTGATAAAAACCGAAGGACAAAAGCTCTTTTGTAGCAGAGACTCTATTTACTTGTCTTATAAAGATATTTACCCATCTCGTACAATGACCGTAAAAAGTTAATGGGTAGAATAGACCGTCTAGGGGTACTCATACATCAATCAACATACAACAGTGGTTAAACTTGTCTCATTTCAAGCTGTGGATGGCTTGATTACAGAATACTGCATGCTGATATAAACAAACAAATATGACGTTGAGAAGTGTCAAGTCTAAAAGGTATGTTATGGCAAGCTAGATTTAAGGTACCAGCTGAGTGACTTATAGGGTAGAGTTATTTTTCTTCATGACAAGTTTGCTTTTCACTTACTGCATAGTTAAATCACCTGAACTAGAAAATAAACTGTTTATGACAATTTATTCAAAATATGTAAAGTCTTAGGAATTGTTATTGTTGGTGGTCTTCTGAAATCCTAAGCCATAAAAACAGTGACCACTATCATCATATTTATCAACATATCAATATTATAATTTTTCCAGCAGACAAAAGATGTTTGGGGATGATTTTAGTGGTTTTACATATCACAAGACATTGTTTGATAATGCTCTGTAGCCAAATCTTGGTTAAGGTATGTTTTTCTGAATCAATGAATTGTAATTATAATAAACTCCCAGGTGATCCAATCTGTGGTTTAATCACCACATGGTTTGTCTTTAAAATCTTAAAGTTGAATTACTTAACCAGTTCATATTTTAAAAAAGTGCATAGTTTATTTTTGTAGGATGATATCAAACATTTCTGATAAGATAAAAAATAATATTTAGTTATGTCATTTAATGTTTTATTACAAGTATTAAGATCGTTACTTACCAGAAGTAATTAATCTACAAGTTCATAAAGTTTCCAGTTGATACAGTTAATGGTAATGCAGAAATAACCTCTACCTGGTCACAAAATATTTTCTTGCTAGTAATTAAATCTAATCCATAAAAGTAATGAAAGTAATAATATGCAAATTATGAAAAATGTGATGTGTGCTTTACGTATCAGGGGGTTGGGGGGAGGATGGAGGTAAAATTATTGTATTAGAGAAATATTCCATTAGAAGAATACTAGTATTAGCATTGAAATGTCTAATGCACACATAACTTCAAAAAATTATTACTTCATTACTTTGGTTTTATTTTCACAAGAAATGACTGAGTCTGTGGTTGGATGACATTATTTATTACAATAGTATTCCATTAAAATGTTCCCTCCATGCTTTGAAGATCTGTCAGAATCAAGAATAAAATTAATAGTGTAAAGACCCTGTCATTTGGCTTTCTTCAAATTTTAAACAGCAAATAGTAAGTTCCTTTCTATAACTTAGCAATAATTACTATTTATTGAAGCTGTATTTTCACATATGTCCATGTCCTTTCCCAATCAGCAATGAATGTGTTATCGAGGACTCACAGACTATGCACTAGAGAATACATTCTACATACAAGTGCATATCAGTGGTGCGTTTGATATCTCTCTGAGTACAGGGTGTGACACTGGACTCAATTTTTGGCCGGATTTAACAGAATGAAAATTCGGGTTATAGTAAGGTGAATGTTGGGTGGGCAGCGTGCAGGAGGGCGGGCGCGGAAAAAGTTTTCGTAAGTTTTCTCAGCAACTACTAATCACATGGCCTCCCGTAACATTCGATTTTAGGTCTGTCACTCGCCTACTTCCTGTTTAAGGAAATCAGGCCATTTCTGTCTTTGATCAATTTTTGTGTTTGGATTTGCTGATTGGCTGATTTCCTATTTGTATTTTATTTCTTTGACTTGGTTGGTTATTTGTCACATTTTTGATTTATCTTATAGGTAACCAAATTTTCATAACAGAAACTAAATAAATAAACCAATAAAATAATGACAGTATTATTTTTTATTTATATGCATCACTAATATAAGAAAAAGATTATAACAAGCACTATAAAAGAATTACATGAGATTTTGTCTCATGCTGTGAGATACCACATGTATTCCTTAAGGCCCACCTGTGGTAAATTCTCAATAAATAATTGCTTCCATGACCAATTGCAAAATGAAACATTTCTGTTCCTTTTGAATGTGACCAGATTTTTCAGTTTGTAGTTTCAAATAAAAGAATGCACCAAATGTACAAAAACTTCAATTGTTCCTGTGGCTAATGAGGTTCTAATGATGTTCATTATTTACAGAGGTAGGCATATGTTTGTTGTGAAATAGCTAATTAACCACTCCAGTATATTACCCTGTAATATGTAGTGCATTAACACTTAGTGTGTTAAACAATAGATTTCTTCAGATGTTTTGGCTTCTAAGAATCATTTGTTTGAAACAGTATAATATTTGAAGATTGATGCTAACGGTACTTGCAGCTGTTGTTTTTGTTCAATTCATCTTGAACAAATAACAAATTTTGAACGATTTTTAATATGGATGGCTATGGTGTTTAAGGAAAGAGTTGTAATTTTTTTATCAGATTTTATTTATTTAAGAAAGTGTTGTCCTCAATCATAAGTTTTTATTAATGTATTTATTATCTGACAGTTCTATGCAACCAAGCATTTTAGAAAAAGGTCATTGTGATCTTGATGTCCTATGTATTATACTCATTGAAATAAAAAGACCACCATTACTAAGCACTTAAATAAGATCTGCTATTTGTCTGTTGACAATATGACTGGTTTATTGTATGGTCAATTGGTCAGTTCAAATGTTTTTCTGATCAAATAAACATAAAACGAACATCAAACTCAAAAGCAATTTTCATGTTTACTTGAATTATATTTATTAATAGCTTCTCAAAGAGATAGGAATATTGTGGTCAGAAAGTGGAATAATTCATATCCTGAGAACTAATTCAGTCTGTTATACAGAATTGGATTGTAGTCTCCACAGCTCATTTTTCACTTAAAAGGTAAATTGTAATTTCAGTTCTACAATCATAGAATAATTGATTGATTTTTCGTTTTATTAGTTTCCAATGTACTATGTGCTAAAATAAATTCATCTCAAATAGCACAACAAAAACATCTCCACCTTTTGAACTTGTGACAAACTTGTTGTCTCTGTCTTCAGGAAAAGTAATGCTGTGTTTGTCGTAGAATGTTAGGGCTTGGTAGATCACTATAAGTACTATAAAATAAATATCAAATTTTTAGGGTAGTCTTCGACTAGGCTACTTCACGTTTGGCGGTTTTCAAATGAGATCTTGAACAGATTTTGTTAAAACATTGCACAGCTGTTATAGTCAAAATACAATGACCTGTCAGGTACTTTCTACCTATTGCTCAATCAATTCCAAAAATAGATAACAGCTGTTTAGAAAACTGCTTCAATCTGTTTTCTTTAAAGCTCTTAATATGAAAGAGCTGGACATTTAAATTGCAGCTACTCATGCATGACTCAGGTAACTTTTAAACTTCTAAGGTGTTCCATCTACATTGTACTCTATGGCTGTCTCCCAGATTAGAAATTAGAAATTACCTGAGTCATGCATGAATAGCTGCAATTTAAATGTCCAGCTCTTTCTTATTAAGAGCTTTAAAGAAAACAGATTGAAGCAGTTTTCTAAACAGCTGTTATCTATTTATGGAATTGATTGAGCAATAGGTAGAAAATACCTGACAGGTCATTGTAGTTTGACTATAAGTACTATCTAATGAAGATCAAGTTGAATTTCAGCACAATTCCATATGTAGTTTTTGAGTAATTCCAATTTAAAACGATGTTATGGGTCTAATGTGCAGGTAAACTTGTTGTCTGAGATGGACTGTTATCATGCTCAGCTTTACCTTTAGGCTGATTTATAATTCAGTAAAATGTGTTCATGAATATTAAAAACAATCCAACATGGCCGAGTATCATTTAATGTCCCTTTGGATGGCATATTTGTTTGTTTCTGTTTTTCTATTTTGACCTTGTTTTTTTTATCGCCTGCGACGAAAGTCGCTGGAGGCGAGACATGTATGGGAATCCGGCGGCGGCGGCGTAAACACTTGACATCTTGCTTCATATATTTGTAAGCCGAAGCCCTAGGTCCATCAAATTTGGTCCAGAGGTAGCTTATGATGAGTACTTGCCAGTCAGTCAACTGTCACCTGACCTTGACCTCAATTTCACGGTCCAGCGACTACGTTAAAGTTTTTGGGTTACGACTGTTCCTCTGTAACTACGCATGGTAGGATGACAATATTTGGTGTATAGATTGCTGATGACTAGTACATGACTGTCTGGTAGGTGTCACCTGACCTTGACCTCAATTTCACGGTCCAGTGACTACGTTAAAGTTTTTGGGTTACGGCAGTTACTCTGTTACCATGCATGGTAGGATGACAATATTTGGTATATAGGTTGCTGATGACTAGTACATGACTGTCTGGTAGGTGTCACCTGACCTTGACCTCAATTTCACAGTCCAGCGACTACATTAAAGTTTTTGTATTAGGACAGTTCCTCTGTAACTATGCATGGTATGGTGACAATATTTGGTATACAGGCAGCTGCTGATATTTAATGCTATTTACGTAATGCTTATGACGAAATTTATTTTCGTTACTGATGCTGAATGCAGGCGAGACATTTTTCTGTGTCCACACTTGTTTCATCTTGTGTACAGTTTAGTTTAAACCTCCAAATACTGCTTTCAAACAAATAAGGATAGTAAACTAATTTTATTTGAACAAATTGTTGCCAAATGACGAATGAATGAAGAGATTACAGGGGTCAAGATGTATATGTGTACTTAATTTTTGTCTCGCCTGCGACGAAAGTCGCTGGAGGCGAGACATATGTATGGGAATCCGGCGGCGGCGGCAGCGTAAACACTTGACATCTTGCTTCATATATTTGTAATCCCAAGCCCTAGGTCCATCAAATTTGGTCCATAGGTAGCTTATGATGAGTACTTGCCAGTCAGTCACCTGCCACCTGACCTTGACCTCAATTTCACGGTCCAGCGACTACGTTAAAGTTTTTGGGTTACGACAGTTCCTCTATAACTACGCATGGTAGGATGACAATATTTGGTGTATAGGTTGCTGATGACTAGTACATGACTGTCTGGTAGGTGTCACCTGACCTTGACCTCAATTTCACGGTCCAGCGACTACGTTAAAGTTTTTGGGTTACGACAGTTCCTCTGTAACTACGCATGGTAGGATGACAATATTTGGTGTATAGGTTGCTGATGACTAGTACATGACTGTCTGTTAGGTGTCACCTGACCTTGACCTCAATTTCACGGTCCAGCGACTATGTTAAAGTTTTTGGGTTACGACAGTTCCTCTGTAACTACGCATGGTAGGCTGACAATATTTGGTGTATAGGTTGCTGATGACTAGTACATGACTGTCTGGTAGGTGTCACCTGACCTTGACCTCAATTTCACGGTCCAGGGACTACGTTAAAGATTTTGGGTTATGACAGTTCCTCTGTAACCACACATGGTAGGATGATAATATTTGGTGTATAGGTTGCTGACAACTAGTACATGACTGTCTGGTAGGTGTCACCTGACCTTAACCTCAATTTCACGGCCCAGTGACTACGTTAAAGTTTTTGGGTTACGTCAGTTACTCTGTTACCACGCATGGTAGGATGACAATATTTGGTATATAGGTTGCTGATGACTAGTACATGACTGTCTGGTAGGTTCCACCTGACCTTGACCTCAATTTCAAGGTCCAGTGACTACGTTAAAGTTTTTGGGTTACGACAGTTCCGCTATAACCACACATGGTAGGATGACAATATTTGGTATATAGGTTGCTGATGACGAGTACATGACTGTCTGGTAGGTGTCACCTGACCTTGAGCTCAATTTCACGGTCCAGCGACTACATTTAAGTATTTGGGTTATGGCAGTTTCTCTGTAGCTATGCATGGTAGGATGACAATATTTGGTATATAGGTTGCTGATGAATAGTACATGACTGTCTGGTAGGTTCCACCTAACCTTGACCTCAATTTCACGGTCCAGCGACTACGTTAAAGTTTTTGGGTTACGGCTGTTCCCCTGTAACTATGCATGGTATGGTGACAATATTTCGTATACAGGCCGCTGCTGATATTTAATGCTATTTACGTAATGCTTATGACGAAATTTATTTTCGTTACTGATGCGGAATGCAGGCGAGACATTTTTCTGTGTCCACACTTGTTGTTATTGTAGTGATCTGTTTCAACTTAAAAATACATTTTGTAAACATGACTATTGTTGTTATGGTATACAAGAAATATTTTTGAAATAAGTCGTTTTCAATGGCATGTACTTGAACAAATTGATGTCCTATATTATGGCTGAGTTAAAGGTATGACCTTTGTTGACAGATTTACTGAGTGTCAATAGTGATGGTACAATAGAAGTCAAATCAATACAGGACCTCATGATGGCTAAATTATAATGTTTGTTACTGTTAAAAAATTAAGTAAGAACAATTAGCAAATAATGTTTTAAGTAAAATATCCTGTTCTTTTTTCAAATAAAGCATAATAATACTTTTAACAAAATTTCACAATACTGTAAGAGTCTCTGTGGCAAGCAGTTAAGGTAGTTAGTCATCTACTATAGAATAAGTGCTGGTAAACAATGAGGTTGGAGGTTCAAGTCTTAAATTTGTACTCTGACTTCGTTTACCAGTTATACTGACCACTGGGCTTGGCTTCCACTACCTATGTTCTCTGAAAAATCTTACCCTCTCTACCAGATATAATGGTCAGTTTCTTTATAGTCTTGCTTCCTTTACCAAGGAATATGGTCACCTTTCACTAGGCAACCTTGGATACAGGTTTCTGCTGTGTAATGTGGCATTTTATACCAAGGATACTGGGCACTCTGGCTTGTTTCACTGGTCTCCTCTCTTGAGGTACTTTGGCTTCCCCCATTAAGGATATTGAACACTCCAATCTAGGGACTTAGCTTTCTCCACCAAGGATACTGAACACTTGTCTCTGGACACTTTAGCATTCTCCACTAAGGATACTGGTCACTTCTTTCCATGTACTTTGGTATCCCCCACAAAGGATACGGGTCACTTCTTTCTGTGTACTTTGGTATCCACACTAAGGATACAGGTCACTTCTTTCTGTGTACTTTGGTATCCACACTAAGGATACAGGTCACTTTTTTCTGTGTACTTTGGTATCCTCACTAAGGATATGGGTCACTTCTTTCTGTGTACTTTGGTATCCCCACTAAGGATACTGGTCACTTCTTTCTGTGTACTTTGGTATCATCACTAAGGATATGGGTCACTTCTTTCTGTGTACTATCCACACTAAGGATACAGGTCACTTCTGTCTGTGTACTTTGGTATCCTCTCTAAGGATATGGGTCACTTCTTTCTGTGTACTTTGGTATCCCCACTAAGGATACAGGTCACTTCTTTCTGTGTACTTTGGTATCCACACTAAGGATACAGGTCACTTCTTTCTGTGTACTTTGGTATCCTCACTAAGGATATGGGTCACTTCATTCTGTGTACTTTGGTATCCTCACTAAGGATATGGGTCACTTCTTTCCATGTACTTTGGTATCCCCAACTAAGGATACTGGTCACTTCTTTCTGGCCCTTCAAGTTTCCTCTACCATATGAGCAATTTGACTGTGTCTACTGAAGATACTGTTCACCAAAATACAAACCGTTAAATTCTAAATTATTTTGCATTTTTTATCTATGCTGTTGGTCAACATGTGTGTTCACATTGTATGTGCCTGATTGCACTTGGTAGATGTTGCATAATTGTTTTTTTTTTTATGTCTAGAAAAGTCACATAAATTACTCACAAAGAGTAAGGAGGAACACAAAACTATCACTTACACAATATTCCCATTCATAATCTTGTGCAAACTATGGGAGAAATAGAGTTCTGAGTCAAGTAGTTTATTTATCATTTTGACAACAGATAAGATTACTGTATTTTAACAAGACTTAACCATCAGGTAAAACATTATTCTCTTTCATTATAATGATAACTTTTTAATCTTCACAAAAAAATGACATTTATCAATTTGTATTTTAAGATTGAAACAGAGGGGTGTTAACAAAATATCTATTTTGATTAGCTTCTCTGTCCAAAGGGCTGGGTGAGCTTATGGAGTGCTGTGCTGTCCATCATCAAGTTACTCATGCAAGTTTTTATTCAGTCTCCAATAGCAGCAAATCTTCATGGTTTTTTTAAATGTGTATATTTTTTTATTTGTCAACAGATTTAGAGCTACATACTGCTGTTTCAAATAAAATGATCTATAGAAAATATTTGGTTTTAAGAAACCTAACATAATTTGTATTTGGTTTAAAGTAACAAAAGGTGTGTTACCAATACAAATAAGACATTACAAATAGACATAAATGATATACATCATGAGTGCAAGTTTGACGATTTGGAACTTTGTTATGAATATGAGAGAAAGAAGAGTTAGGTGCAGGACATACAGGATCTTACATTGGTACTCTTGGATTATCAGATTTCTCCAATCTAGATAGTGAAATCCAATAATCCAAGAGTACTAATATAAGATTCTGTTTCTCTAATTTTGAGAAGTAGTAAATTTTCGAAATGAAGTACAAATTCTCTCAACCCCATTTTTTTACGTTCATGACGTGAATATGTAGTAAATGGAAGGTGTTTTGTTTATGACGTCATTTGTCCTTATTATGACGTTATCAATCTACTGTTGAGAACAGCATTTTTACTAGTGACGAGAACTATTAGAGAAAGTAGCATTATAAATTGAATATATTATACATCTGTAGACAAGTGTCTATCGGTTAATATAGTTTTCCCTGTATAGGATACATTTCGTTTATTCTTTCAATAATCAGTTTCAATACATCTGTTTCATGTTGTAAACAAAAGTTAAACTTATCTTCATTGTTCATATATATATAAACATAACTTTTTGTGGCATAATTATTAGTATTTACAGGAATCATTGTGTATTTTATTAATTCATATGTTAACATTTTCTAGTTTGTCTAAAAAAAAAGATTTGTGGCTGCTATGCCTAAAAATGAAATAACATCAGGGTAGTACTATTCTACTATTAATAACCAGCAATTTTGGCTTCTGATTGGCTGAAATTTTAGAAATCTGCTCCTTATAAAGCCCTAAAAAGATTCCCCATTTTTTGCTGATTATCCAACATTTAATGTAATGGATAGTAACTTGTAAGGATGTATCGTACGTCAATTAAAAAGTTTCCTCAACTTTGCTGCTTTGGCTACAAACATGACCATCATGAGGATCTTTATAACTTATTAGCTGAAATTCTCAAAATTCCTCTTTGAAAATACAAGGCCAAATAAGGTGTTAATTTTCCAGGAGTAATGTGTGAGATAGGACATCTTAAAAATTTATTTATTTCCAGTCAGACTTTCACGATTGCAAGGATGAACATTTTTTGTTTTGTTTTATGGACATCGATTAACTAATTAGGTTTTATGGACATCTATTAATTAATGAGCAATACATCAAGTAAAAGAACTCTCAATGAAGTATGGATCCATTTCTCATTGTTGCTTGGCATTAAAGTTATTTTCATAGATGTTTAGATGCATACAATTTTGACTCGAAGCATGTATGCAGTCTCTAAAAATAACCTATTACAATGTTTCTAGATACCAGACATTGAACCAGTGATCTAGTAATGGTGGTCTCGTTAGAAGGAAGAATATGAAAAATTACTTAAAAGTTTGCTTGAAGAATTATAACAACCAATGGTCATAAATTTAACATAATTACTCTGAATTTCAGAACAATTTGTAAGTTAGATATGTTCTTTGTTTTGGTTAATTAGATAGATGAGTTAAGCCAATTTGATAATAACAAGATCAACAATGATAGATGTAGTCATTAACGGCAACAGGTAAACTGCTACTAACTGCTCAACCTCTGTACAGGAACATATTTCTTGTTGTCCTTTATCTTGTTAGCAATTATCACCGACTGTGACCACCCAAACAATCAAATTAGGGTGGGATGGTATTGTACTCAACTCCATTAATTTTAACTTTAGGTGCAATATGGTTCATGGTACAGATTTGATTAAAATTTTCTAAGAAAAATGAACGTTATTGTTGTTTAGGATCAGGAAGGTTACAGAGAGTTATTGTTATCTTATTCTTTTTCTGGCATTAAATATTTTACTCAGTATTTCTATTTCATGTACATATTTACACCCCACTGTGGATAGATATGTCAATTTGTCTTCAGTTAATAGTTATCTCCCTTTTCTAATAAATATATTGGAGATTTTTGAGTATATCTTAAACAGTGTTTTCTTCCCATACATTAACATTCTTTTTCTTGAGGGATGTACAATATATAATAATTTAAATTCATTTTCCATTTTGTTTGTTTGAATGGGGCTTGTAAAGCACTCACTGACAGATTTCGGCTTGAACACATGCCCCATTGCCATCTGTAATACAAAGCAATGGAGGGTGTGATGCAGCTGGCCCCCCTCTCATATGTTAGAAAAAAATGTTCAAAAATATAGAATAATTTTAGGTACATCTGGCTCTTTCTGAACTTAAGGTTTGGTGACTGATATTTTATAAATACATTTTTAATGATAAAATATTTCAATTCTTAGTAACAAAACTATACATGTTTTGTAAAGACAGTTTCAATCTCACCTAATTCACCCCAGCCTACCTCATGGTTCCAACTGCCTTGCAACCCAGTGTAAATTAATTTCCTAGCATGACTGTATAATAATATTTTTATATAGAATCTATTTCTTTTATATTTGTTTTCAATTAACGTTGTTAAACAAAGTGAGATTAATAGAATTGAATTAAAATGTACAGATGTGCATGGTTTTCTTATTAATAGAAGCCTCCCAGGAAAACATGCACTTAAAAATTACTTGAGGATATTTATTATCTTTTAACACATAACCTGACAAATCATCCTATTATGTGTAGGTGTCACAAAACAAAATATGAAATTATGAATCATTTTTATAAGAGTCTGCCAAGTGGGCTGTCAAATTTATAATATTTGATTGATACTTAGGAGGAGGGGTATGAGGAGGTAGATAATATATGTGTTATGGACACAGATCAAATGAGTAATATATGTATTGATATCAACTATTATTAAATATGAAATAATTTTTAAATCTATCCCTCTTGACAATTAAAGCTGGTCATAGTGGCCCATTATGTATGTAAATACTACTTTCTTAACGAACTTATCAATAATACTAATTGTTAATATCAAATCCTACCATACCTGTTTTTAATCTACTTAATGTTTTACCATTTTAATAAGTTTACATTTATTTCTAATTTATGTAATTAGAATTTGAAGTAATATGAGATCATAACACTGACATAACTTGAAATTTAAAAAATGACCCTTGACCCCCTTTAAGGTGGTAATGTTGGCCTACCATTTTGTCACTATCCACATAGAGTCCTGCAGACCAATTTTTTTTATCAGCCTGCCAGAATACTGATAATGTTGCAAGGACGGGTTGAACAGATCGCATTAAATTAATGTTTATTCCCCAGAATAATAAAATATACTCCAAACAACACAACTGTTTGTTTAGATTTAATCCTATAACAAATGCACCATGTGTCTCCTAGTGACCCTCGCCTAAGTACTAAGACACCCAATCTTCTGCATACAGACAACTTGACTACTGCTTGTAGCCACATAATGGTGCAGAATTATTGAAAATTAGTAAAAACAGTATTTTTATTTTATAATCAAAACAGGGAAATGGCTTTCAGTCTAGGCATTTAGGCTAGTTTGATTGTTTTGAAAAAGCAAGAAATTTTGAACTCTGATGCTTTTTCTCTTGTATAAATATTTGGTTTTTTCAGTAATTGAAATTATAAACATTCAAGAAAAAAGGTTAATGTGTTTTCTATTATATTCTGACCACTGTTTGTATATTGGCTGCCAAAAATTATTAGTAAAACAAATGCCTAGAGGTCAGATTGGAAATTTAAAGCACTAATTTAAATAAAAAATGGAATTAAAAATAACAATGTATATGTCTTTGGGGTGATAAGACATTTATTCAATGCATACTTAATGTTGAGGTCAAATTTGTGTTCAGTTCATCAATATTTATGTCTTTAGTACATGTGTGAGCTTTCTCTGATCCTTGATGGAATTTCAGGCTTAAAAATAAAGAATTTACTTTTAATTTACAAAAAGAAACTAAAGTTTTAAAGAATTTGATTCAAAGGTGGAGTACCTGTCATGATCTGATTAGGAGTTTGAATCATCCTGATTAAATTATCTTGTTGTTTTCAGGTGTTTAATTTAATGGTCTTAGTATGAATGTAATTTAATGGTCTTAGTATGAATGAGTGTAAAGTCTCCAGAAGTACTAAGGATGAGAATCTGTTACTTCTTTGATTCCTCATATAAAAAGCTAGGGTACAGTCTATATAGTACTGAATATACTATTACCTGTATTTAATCTTAATTAACTCAATAATAAAAAGTGTCAAAAGTGTAAAAAACAGTCTACTAGATATATAGATTGTTTAAGTTTTATGTTTTTCAACTAAAATTTTTAATTAATTGTACAAGAATTTTTTTCCTTGTCAACAGAAAAATTAAAAATACATTTATATGATTATATATTCTGAAACTGGTTGCATATTCTTGGTGGCATTGGTTTTGGTAGTTTGTTATTTACTATTAATCACCGGCACGTCAACTCTGAGGTTGTAAGTTGAATCCCAAGTTTGGGCAGGGTGTGCCTCAATACCAACTTTAATTGACAAGAATTGCCAGTTTTCCTATGACATATCTGAGGTGTCACTGGGTAAATCTGGGTTCCTCACACAATTAAAGTTGGATGACATGATATTGTTAAAACAAAAGTTGAAAAGGTTGTAAAACTCCAAACAAAGAAACTTGCTACAATGTAGAGTACTTTTTCCCTGTCTAAACCACCTCACTAGGTATTGTTTTATTTTAAACAAATTTAAATAATAAGACATATTTGTTTACTAATAGATGATGAATTATTTTAGATAACCCATTAGTTAGATATAAAAAGTAATTACCAAAATCATTAAAGATGTTATTTGCAGCAGTTAATTTAAAAACAATAAATCATGTTTGATGAAATTGCCAATTTTGTAAAAGATCTGAACTGACATATGTAATTACTATAAAAAAATTATCGCAACTGTTGCTTTCCTCAATATTACATCTTCTGTACTAATTAGATTATCTCCCTTGAATGTTTGTACAAAGCATGGTCACTGTCCATAAGTTTGGGATTTTTTTTGGGTGAGCACCATGCTTCTTGCATGTTTAAGACCTGTTTTTGGATGTATTAAATGGGTGGTCACATTAGTGCAAAATTATCCTCAGAGCTCTTTATACTTTTCTTGAAACAATTAAATTTTTTTGTCCATTCTACGATTCTATTTCACTATTCGATTTATTGTTTGTTAACTTGTTTTAGGGGACCTTGGTTGTCCTTGGTTAAGATAATTGTTTTTTACTATTGATCACATGGCTGTCAGCACTGGTTGTGGGTTGGAGTCTTACTTTGGCCGGGAGTGCTCCAATCTTAATTGACAAGGATTGCCAGTTTTCTTTGCGATGGTTGGTGATTTCTATGGCTTACTCCCCCATGCCATGATATAGCTGAAAGATTGCTGAAAATTGTGTCTTACACCATTCAAACAAACAAAACTTGAATGGTCTTAAGAACAGTGCAATTACTGCCGGCTGAACAAATGCCAGCCAATCATCAAATCATCAACCAACTGACAAACCAACCAATTAATCAATCTTATATTTGTAATAAAAGAAGAAATTGAACATTTTGCAAAAAATAAATAAATAAACTAACTTAAATGTTAAATCTTAATTTAAATTTGCTGCTTTTTAAGGTTCATTGTTTAAGGAATGACAAAATTAACCAAGAGGCTCCCAGTCTGTATTTACACACATGGATTACCTTGAAATAATTTACAAAAACATTTAGTGACCTTAGCCTGATCTCTGTCTCAGCAGCTATAAATATTGAGAATGACCAATACTTCATCATTAAGTTGTCAGAGAGGTTAATTAAATAAACATCTATAAATATTAGGTAACACATTTCCCCAAGTGGTCATTATTGATTTATGGGCAGATGGTGAAGGAGATAATTAAACTGTTACATTAATAAGTCTTAATTATCTACTGATGGTAGCCTGTATTCCTATTGGTCAGTTGTATCTGATATACTGTGCCTGTTGGATTGTGTTGTTAAGTGTCTTTTTTTCCAGAATAGGATTTAAATTCTTTGCTTTTATTAGGTAAATTTAGATTATAATATAAGTAAGTATATTTAATTAATACTGTCAAGCCTTATCCATAAGGTACCTTTTTATAACTGTATTTTGCAGTTTTTTTCCACATTAATATTGTTTTAACCTGTAATTAAGGACACCTGCTTATGATGACAGCTTCCCTCTTTCCATGACTGGCATTGATACAGCAGCTGTTAAATGCATACCTTGCATCTCAGTTTTCAAATTTGTCTTACAATTTTGTTCAACAAGAATTTTGTGACAGAATTTACTATGTGTTGACTCAACAAACTTTTGTATGAAATTTTGGGAAACTTAATTCCATATCTTATATATTTATTTTCATCTATGGAGGATTTTTTTGGTTGCTCATTAGAAATTTGACAACACTCTTGAACTACTTATTCTGAGGAGATTATGATAGTAAATTTATGAGTTGTATATTTGACCTTTGTAGGGAGATCCAATTGTTGTATTTTCTTGCAGAATAATCCTTCAGATTGCTTTGTGTCACACTGTTTTATTTCAAAAACATGGCACATTGTCAAGAGGTTAAATATGTCACTCTATTTATTTAAATTTGACATTTGTAAGTACTTTCATATTTTACAAAGTGTGAATTGTATAATTGAAGATATTGTGACTACACCTTGGATAGTATTGTCAGAAAATGGAAGTGATCAAACTTACCAGAATATGGAAACCAGATTATATAGTGAACAATGGTCTATTAGTAACAGTTATTACATCTGTAATATTGCTGAGAATTTTTGCCATATTATCTTACGCATTTCTTCAGTGTAATAATTACAAGATAGACAACACAACTTGTCAGTTTACAATTTTTGTTTTTCCTGCGACAAATATATGTATGGGTTACAGGGGCACCATCATAACACTTAACATTTTTGCTTTATGTCTGTAAAGGTTCATCAGTTTTATTCCAGTGGTAGCTGTGATAAGTACTTGTCAGTCTGTCACCTGATCTTCTAGTTATTGGTTATTTATTGACTATGATAAAGTTTTTGGATTTGGTCATTGCCTTAGTAACCATGCATAGTTTGATACAGTCTGGTTGGTGTCACATGACCTTGACCTTTTTATCAGTGAGTGCATCAGAACTTTTGAACATATAGTTAATATTGTGATAATTTGTATATGGCTCATAAAAAGTTATTTTTTTCACTGCTTATTTGGAATGGAGATTAGATATTTTCTGGTCTGATTATATTAATACATACAAAGACAGAAAACACAAAATCGCAAAAAATTAAGCAACAACAGAAACATAAAGGAAACACAAATGGTACACTCTTCTAGCTGGAGTGGAATATACTGATCATGTGATGTGTTAGCTCCCAACACTTAAAGGTCCAACAATTATAATAGAGAGATTGTAACCTATGAAAACTGTATGCATTTAATGCTATTAGTCCAGATATGGTCAGTCTGGTACATGAGTTACTTAATATGAGGATGGCAGTGTTTACAATAAGGAAAACTGAATTCATTTGAAGCTATTAGTCCAGATATGGTCAGACCTTGTACATGTGGGTGGCAGTATTTACAATAATGAAAACTGTATGCATTTGATGCTATTAGTGTGCATTTTGATTTTGATTTTTATTGTTTATTCTGCATCATAAAAATTGAAAACCACATTTCATGCAACATGCATCTTTTGATATGTAAAAATATGGAAAAGATAAATTTTCTTATTTTGAAACATTAATCATTTTAGTGGTTTACTGAACAATTACTTTAAATGAAATTTCATTTACTTCCGTGAATAGATATATGCAAGATATTATCAAGAAGATGGTATCTATTATAACAAATTGAATTTTAAAATAACTTTGTGTATATACATGGATGATCTCAAATATTCACATAAAAGATTAAAGTCATACAGAAACATATATTGAATGCAAAACATACAAGTATTTTAAAAGTTTATGGCACACTGCTGTTTCCTTTCATTTAAGATTTTTTCCTTAAAAGATGTGGTTAAGATCCCCCTGCTTTCAATTTGAAAATAAGGTAAATATTTCAATGTTAACCTTTTAAAAATGTTTAATATTCATGAAGCACTCTTCCATGAACGATGGTCTTGCCGTGTGTCTCAGCAGTCGCTCAGATTTAGGGTTTATCTAATCGACTGAAGTAGGACTCCTATTGATGAATATTTCCTGTCCTTAGAAAAAAGACTCCTGGATCAATAATAAATCAAATTAGGGGGTCATAAATAAACCATTTATGCTCATTTATTAAATTCATTTTAAATTTTGACACTTTTAAAAATGAAATATCCACATCATTGCATCAAATACCAATCAGTATTATCAGACTATAAGATTTATACACCCTGTTAAACATGGAATCAAATAGTTTTAGCCCATTTAATTTGATCTCCCCTTCAGTTGGCCTATTCATTAACAGAAAAGCTTAGGCCATCTACCAGTAAGAAAATGTAGACACAAAATATGTCAACAAAATTGTTTTTTCTTTGTAAACTATTTTTGAATAGCATTGAAATAAAAAAAATTAAATCATAGTTTATTAAATAAAGATTTATTGATGTAGTCAACCTAAATACACAACAAAAAAAACCAAGGAAATTAATTTTGGAATAGTTTTGATGAAGGACAGATGATAAAAACTGAAGGTAAAGGAAAAAACTAGTTAGGGGAGTCAAATAACTAACTGGGGGAGGGACAAGACTTAATAGAAGAAAGTGTCAGAGTAACTAACCAAGGGAGGGGCAAGCTAAATAGAGGAAGGTGTCAGAATAGCTAACCAAGGTAGGGACAAGACTTAATAGAAGAAAGTGTCATAGTAACTAACGAAGGGAGGGACAAGACTTTATAGAGGAAGGTGTCAGAGTAACTAACCAAGGGAGGGACAAGACTTAATAGAGGAAGGTGTCAGAATAACGAACCAAGGTAGGGACAAGACTTAATAGAAGAAAGTGTCAGAGTAACTAACCAAGGGAGGGACAAGACTTAATAGAAGAAAGTGTCAGAGTAACTTACCCAAGGTAGGGACAAGACTTAATAGAGGAAGGTGTCAGAATAACTAACCAAGGGAGGGACAAGAGTTAATAGAGGAAGGTGTCAGAGTAACTAACCAAGGTAGGGACAAGAGTTAATAGAGGAAGGTGTCAGAATAACGAACCAAGGTAGGGACAAGACTTAATAGAATAAAGTGTCAGAGTAACTAACCAAGGGAGGGACAAGAATTAATAGAGGAAGGTGTCAGAGTAACTAACCAAGGTAGGGACAAGACTTAATAGAGGAAGGTGTCAGAGTAACTAACCAAGGGAGGGACAAGAGTTAATAGAGGAAGGTGTCAGAATAACGAACCAAGGTAGGGACAAGACTTAATAGAAGAAAGTGTCAGAGTAACTTACCAAGGTAGGGACAAGACTTAATAGAGGAAGGTGTCAGAGTAACTAACCAAGGGAGGGACAAGAGTTAATAGAGGAAGGTGTCAGAATAACGAACCAAGGTAGGGACAAGACTTAATAGAAGAAAGTGTCAGAGTAACTTACCAAGGTAGGGACAAGACTAAATAGAGGAAGGTGTCAGAATAACTAACCAAGGGAGGGACAAGAGTTAATAGAGGAAGGTGTCAGAATAACTAACAAATTTAGGGACAAGACTTAATAAAGGAAGGTGTCAGAGTAACTAACCAAGGTAGGGACAAGACTTAATAGAGGAAGGTGTCAGAGTAACTAACCATGGGAGGGACAAGAATTAATAGAGGAAGGTGTCAGAATAACTAACCAAGGGAGGGACAAGACTTAATAGAGGAAGGTGTCAGAGTAACTAACCAAGGTAGGGACAAGACTTAATAGAGGAAGGTGTCAGAATAACTAACCAAGGGAGGGACAAGAATTTATAGAGGAAGGTGTCAGAATAACTAACCAAGGGAGGGACAAGACTTAATAGAGGAAGGTGTCAGAGTAACTAACAAAGGTAGGGACAAGAGTTAATAGAGGAAGGTGTCAGAATAACTAACCAAGGGAGGGACAAGACTTAATAGAGGAAGGTGTCAGAGTAACTAACAAAGGTAGGGACAAGAATTTATAGAGGAAGGTGTCAGAATAACTAACCAAGGGAGGGACAAGACTTAATAGAGGAAGGTGTCAGAATAACCAACCAAGGGAGGGACAAGACTTAATAGAGGAAGGTGTCAGAGTAACTAACCAAGGTAGGGACAAGACTTAATAGAGGAAGGTGTCAGAAT
Source organism: Limnoperna fortunei (assembly GCA_944474755.1). Lineage (NCBI taxonomy): Eukaryota > Metazoa > Mollusca > Bivalvia > Mytilida > Modiolidae > Limnoperna > Limnoperna fortunei. The sequence continues at coordinate 69,311,360 of OX104116.1, forward strand.
AACGAACCAAGGTAGGGACAAGACTTAGGTAGGGACAAGACTTAATAGAGGAAGGTGTCAGAATAACTAACCAAGGGAGGGACAAGAATTAATAGAGGAAGGTGTCAGAATAACTAACCTTGGTTGGGACAAGACTTAAAAGAGGAAGGTGTCAGAATAACTAACCAAGGGAGGGGCAAGTCTAATGAGAGGAAGGTGTCAGAATAACTAACCTTAAGTTAAGTCATTAGCCTTAGAGCAAGGTACACAAAATGCTGCTTTGAAGTTATTTTCATTTCTGGTGGAAAAGACCCCCCTATTTGCATACAGCTTAGTCAAACAGCACACATTGATAGATACTTATTCTACTCTTTTTTTAAATTAGATTTGTTACAAAGAGAGCAAAAGTTATTGACCTAACAACCGGTATAATATTTTTCAAGTCTCCAAACTTAATCACTGTTTCTTTGTTAAAATCAGGTGGGAGTTTAAACAAACTTCAAATTTTAATGTAACTGTAACACGGAGGGGAGGGGCAATGAAAATGGAATCTTTGCCTTGGTATGAAAATATTTACTTTTAGTATTTATTATAAAAAAGATATTTTGGGATATGTGATTATGTCTCACTTTGATCCTTAATCCATTTCATACCACATGTATTTAGTGATATAGTAAAATTCATTGTCAGATTTTGTGAAAGTAAACATGGCTTTATAGTTAGGAGGTATTGAATATTGCACACTTAACAATGGTTTACAATTAAGTAAAAATTCCTAAGAGGGTCTTTTTGTATTGTTTATAATGTTACTTTGCTGGAGGTGGTTCAATAGCTGCACCTGATTATGCAGGTGTTATAACACTTAACTTTAAATTCAGTACAATACAATTTCCTTTATTTCTTTTTCTGATTATATACTTAAATATCTTTTTTTTATCTCTGTGAAAAATTCACTATATAATTTATAAGGATAATTAAAAAAAAAATTTCTTGTTGTTGCTGGATTCAAAATTCTTCTCTGTTTTTGTCTTGCCTAAGATGATTGTTGCTGAAGGCAAGACCAATATATATGTCCAGCAGCAGTGGCTGTGGTGTTAACACTGGAAATGGGCCCATTAACTTAGGTCCTGTGGTAGCTTATGTTAAGGAATTGTCAGTCACCTGTCCTTGACCTAAATTTCGTGAACCCAGTGGCTACATTTAAGTTTTGGATAAACCAGTTTCTTAGTAAACATACATGGTAGGAAGACGATAATTGGAAAATTGGTTTCTTATGAATAGTACCAGTCTGGTAAGTATCAACTAACCTTGACCTAATTTTCACAGTCCATTGACAATAATAAGTTCAAGTTCATTGATTAGGCAGGTTCCTTAGTAAACATGGTAAGATGACAATATTTTATATGATGCTGCAGATGAATATAACATAATAAGTGACATATGACAGCCTAAATTTCACGGTCTAATGGCTACCTTATAGTTCTTGGATTAGGTCATTTCCCGGCAACTATGCATGGCAGGAGAAAACAATTTGGTATTTATAGGTTGCTGATAAATAGTACATGACAGTCTGGTAGGTCTTTATACCTGACCTTGACCTCTATTTTAAAGTCTATTGGCCTGCATGTAAAGACTGCCTATCATAAGAAAAACAGCAAAGAAAACGGACCGAACAACAAGAGCCAAAAGTCGAGGGACAGTTACAAATCCGGATATAGACAAACGCAACACAAAAACCAAAAAACACAAAAAACAAAGAGAGTAACCCAAACCCAATAAAAATAAATTACTATAATTTCAGGCTCCATTGAAATATCACTAAAGACAGGTTTGCCTGTAATATAGTTTGTATCACATGTATGTCAGCATGGTTACCAAGAAATCTATCATTGTGAAAACAAAATTTTTTGTATTTGGAAACATTGGTAACATGTTATTCCCAATACTATTAAATCTTTATCATATTGCTGACAGACTTACACATATGGTCATTGATTCTTGCAAGTACTTTTACATAAAATTGAAAATTTTAAGAAAAACAAATATGTATTACTAGATAAAATAATATACCATTATTGGTATTGCTTAATGTTTTTTTTATACATGTAATTAGTTTAATGTTAGAATGATATGTTTATATCTACAATACCATTGTACAGGTGATATCAACAATGCAATTGTACAGGTGATATATCTACAGTACCATTGTACTGGTGATATATCTACAGCACCATTGTACAGGTGATATATCTACAGTACCATTGTACAGGTGATATATCTACAGTACCATTGTACAGGTGATATATCTACAGTACCATTGTACAGGTGATATATCTACAGTACCATTGTATATGTGATATATCTACAGTACCATTGTACAAGTGATATATCTACAGTACCATTGTACATGTGATATATCTACAGTACCATTGTACAGGTGATATATCTACAGTACCATTGTACAGGTGATATATCTACAGTACCATTGTACAGGTGATATATCTACAGTACCATTGTACAGGTGATATATCTACAGTACCATTGTACAGGTGATATATCTACAGTACCATTGTACAGGTGATATATCTACAGTACCATTCTACTGGTGATATATCTACAGCACCATTGTACAGGTGGTATATGTACAATACCATTGTACAGGTGATATATCTACAGTACCATTGTATATGTGATATATCTACAGTACCATTGTACAGGTGATATATCTACAGTACCATTGTACATGTGATATATCTACAGTACCATTGTACAGGTGATATATCTACAGTACCATTGTACAGGTGATATATCTACAGTACCATTGTACAGGTGATATATCTACAGTACCATTGTACAGGTGATATATCTACAATACCATTGTACAGGTGATATCAACAATGCAATTGTACAGGTGATATATCTACAGTACCATTGTACTGGTGATATATCTACAGCACCATTGTACAGGTGATATATCTACAGTACCATTGTACAGGTGATATATCTACAGTACCATTGTACAGGTGATATATCTACAGTACCATTGTACAGGTGATATATCTACAGTACCATTCTACTGGTGATATATCTACAGCACCATTGTACAGGTGATATATCTACAGTACCATTGTACAGGTGATATATCTACAGTACCATTGTATATGTGATATATCTACAGTACCATTGTACAGGTGATATATCTACAGTACCATTGTACATGTGATATATCTACAGTACCATTGTACAGGTGATATATCTACAGTACCATTGTACAGGTGATATATCTACAGTACCATTGTACAGGTGATATATCTACAGTACCATTGTACAGGTGATATATCTACAGTACCATTGTACAGGTGATATATCTACAGTACCATTGTACAGGTGATATATCTACAGTACCATTGTACAGGTGATATATCTACAGTACCATTGTACAGGTGATATATCTAAAGTACCATTGTACAGGTGATATATCTACAGTACCATTGTACAGGTGATATATCTACAGTGTACAGGTGATATATCTACAGTACCATTGTACAGGTGATATATCTACAGTACCATTGAACATGTGGTATATCTACAGTACCATTGTACAGGTGGTATATGTACAATACCATTGTACAGGTGATATGTCTACAGTACCATTGTACTGGTGATATGTCTACAGTACCATTGTACAGGTGATATATCTACAGCACCATTGTACAGGTGGTATATGTACAATACCATTGTACAGGTGATATATCTACAGAATGATTGTACTGGTGATATATCTACAGTACCATTGTACAGGTGATATATCTACAGTACCATTGTACTGGTGATATGTCTACAGTACCATTGTACAGGTGATATATCTACAGCACCATTGTACAGGTGGTATATGTACAATACCATTGTACAGGTGATATATCTACAGAACGATTGTACTGGTGATATATCTACAGTACCATTGTACAGGTGATATATCTACAGTACCATTGTACAGGTGATATATCTACAGTACCATTGTTTAGGAGATATATCTACAGTACCATTGTACAGGTGATATATCTACAGTACCATTGTATATGTGATATATCTACAGTACCATTGTACAGGTGATATATCTACAGTACCATTTTACAGGTGATATATCTACACTACCTTTGTACATTTGATATATCTACAGTACCATTGTACAGGTGATATATCTACAGTACCATTGTACAGGTGATATATCTACAATACCATTGTACAGGTGATATATCTACAATACCATTGTACAGGTGATATATCTACAATACCATTGTACAGGTGATATATCTACAATACCATTTTACAGGATATATCTACAGTACCATTGTACAGGTGATATATCTACAGTACTATTGTACAGGTTATATATCTACAGTACTATTGTACAGGTTATATATCTGCAATACCATTGTACAGGTGATATATCTACAATACCATTGTACAGGATATATCTACAGTACCATTGTACAGGTGATATATCTACAGTACTATTGTACAGGTTATATATCTACATTACCATTGTACAGGTGATATATCTACAATACTATTGTACATGTGATATGTCCACAATACATTGTACAGGTGATATATCTACAGTACCATTGTACAGGTGATATATCTACAGTACCATTGTACAGGTGATATATCTACAATACTATTGTACACATGATATATCTACAATACTATTGTACAGGTGATCTACAATACCATTGTACACGTGATATAGACTACAATACTATTGTATAGTTGATATATCTACAATACCATTGTACAGGTGATATATCTACAGTACCATTGTACAGGTGATATATCTACAATACTATTGTATACGTGATATATCTACAATACTATTGTACAGGCGATCTACAATACCATTGTACACGTGATATAGACTACAATACTATTGTATCGTTGATATATCTACAATACCATTGTACAGGTGATATATCTACAATACTATGGTATATCTGATATATCTACTGTACCATTGTACATGTGATATATCACAATCTACAGTAATGTTGTTGCAACCTCATTGGCCAACTGGTTAAGTTATACATTAATTATTGATCACAGAGGTTGTGGGTTCGAGCCTTACTGCCATTTAGGTAGGGGTTATCACAGGTCCTCCATCTTCCTCCCAAATAACTAGACACTATGTTTTAGATGAAAAATTGCAGAAAACTGTTTAACATTAAACCGTTAAATCCCATTAAAACCCTCTTATTAATGTTGTTTTATGTTTGGAAGTTCTAAGTTAAACTTTTCTATTTTGCCAAACATCTTTTTATAGTTTTTTTTTAAGGTATTGTTTTAATGAACAATATAAAATGTAATGAGAAACTTGAGGTTTCTTGGTAGACTTTATTGGACCAATACTAATTTTTCAAAGTTTGATGTCTGATAGTATTTTGTTGTTTTATGTATAGTCTTGTGTCAGATCCCCTGTCCCTGGTAAACTTAATTATGAATGGTCGAAAACAACATTGAATGAAATTAATTTTGATGTATGGTAGATAATTACCTCTCACATGTGTGATACATTTAATCAGTGATTTTGTCAAATATTTTGTTTTTAAATTTTAAACATAATATTGAAAACATTTTATCTCTCTCACCCTTAAACTGTTCACATAATCATATACTGAGCAATGGGATCCCTTATATCATGAAAAAACTCGGACCTATATTTTCTACTGGTAATTATGATAATAATAAATTTTTGGGGTAATTCTGTCTGTTCATTAAATTTGGCAGTTTATACTGGGGGAGAAATGATTGCATTGTCAGTTTGTTTATCCACATCTAAATCTGTTTACTTTTTAATAGAAACCAGTTTTTCAGTTCATACAAAGTTAATATTTCAATTTATTATCATATTATTATGAATATCAATATCAATTTCGTCTATATCTATTTCATGAAAGGCTGGATAGCATTTCAATTACATTGGTAAACTTAATCTTACTGGTAAAAATTTGAAAAACTTAAAGCCTGTTTACAACAATCAGCTGGATATTTGTTAAGGGTTAACTATTTCTATAAATTAAACAAATATAGGTTATGATAAAATAATTTTCATGTTTATACCATAACAGAACAAACAGTGAAAAATATTCTAGGTGATAAAAATATGACATCAAATAGGAAAAAGATTAGTTTAACATGATAATAGATGTACGTAGCCAGTGTCAACTTTCATACTGAGAAATCTCCAAATCAGTCAATAAAAGTAAAAATTAAAATATAAAAATGTGTTAATTGTCTTAGAAATCATATGTAGTCAAAGAACAAATACTGGGTAAAATTAATTGTGTGAAGAGTTCATATAAATTTAGCTTGTTAGACAATGAGTTAACAATTATTTGAATATTTAGAAGGCCCTTAAGCCAATCTTTCATGCTGCTCAGACTGTTATATAGTGTTCTTGCTGTTTAAAAGTTAAATTACGCAGATTTTTAACTGAACCCAGTAAAATCAACTTTTAAAGAAATCTGCCCAAAATGAAAGAATTCAAAGATTTTATCTGTTTCAACACATCTCTCGGTAAATGAATTTTCTATTTCACATGAATGCTCCATATTTCTTGTGTCATCGTTTGCTTTTTCATTTTGTTTAAAAATGACCTTCTGTTAGCTGAGACCTGATTGTTGTAGCTTTTACAAATTTTCTTTGATTTTACCTGTGAAACTGAGACCTTAACGAGTTTACCTACCACCTGTTTTAGATATGAAAAGTAAATAAGTTGTGTCTATTGTCCGAATTCGTTGTTTTTTATTTCAGTTTTTTCCATCAAGGACATGATAAACTTTTTCTTTTCATACAATCAGTAATGACGAAAGTTGGAGCTAGTTTTGCTATTAGTAAATGATAGGTATGGAGACATTAGTGTTGGTGCGGGTGGCTCATTAATCATGCGTTCATATACTTATTATAGAACATGTCATGTTAAAGATTAATATATTTGTACTAATCGCTAAATTTGTTCCACCCAAAATGTTTTGACCAAGGTGTCCAAATTTAATTGTCAAAATTTTAATTTCTGTGAGATTGAATGTAAAAGGGAGAAGTCAATTAATCAAAATTATTGGGTGGATACACATTTTGTAATACTATTAAAGTTTGGAATGAATTTGCCTTCTCATGCATTGTTACAAAATAATTTGAGATTTTACAAAATTAAAAAGTATTATTTTGTTATAAATAAATAAATTTTGTTTTTTACTTTAAAGTTGTTCCATCAAGTTAAAATTCTTTTTGATGAAAAATTCTAGCTTAATTTCTTGTATTTATTTTTTCTAACAATGAGTTATGACCGAAACATAAGAAATGTATCCTCATTAAAGCTATAAATGTGCCAGAGAGATTTACTATGCACACCTGGGACATCTAGATTGATAATTGCACTTTTTGTCATAATTTGATTTTCATAAAATATATGGCTCTTATTTATAATATAGTAAATTGTGTTTGGACACTGGTGTATGTTGTTGGTATCATTTTAAATGACATATTTGTAGACCTGAATATCACTTTATCCTGACCTATGTAATACCATTCTATACTTTTAATTTACTTTTTTCATGTGAAAATTTCTGTTTTACAAATCATGAGACAATAGCAGCACTGAACGTAAGACAAATATTAAGTTATCATGTGACGGTGTTGATATCATTCTGATTACATTGTATCCACTATTTTTTCAAGCATAAAAATATCCCGCCTTATAAATCATTGATATGTCCCTGTAACAGACACATTAGCCTTTTGTTGTTTGTAATAAAGTCGACTAGATTTCAGCAGGTATGTCATAGGGTGTTCACACATTATTTTACCCAGAAGACATAGGTACAGGAGCTCCATCTACCAATAACACTTCTTGTCAGAATATAAGTAAAGAATTGCAGAATAATTATAACAACTTTTATTTTTTTCTTTATGTTTGAACACATGGATTCTGATATTGTGTTCACCTTTTTGACTGAAATTATCCTAAAAGTTTTCATATTTTGCCAGCATAATTACACAGAAAATCTTCACTCAACTGTACACGAATCCAAAGTTATATAGTTATATTAAATTTGTTTTTGGTCATCAGATGGTTCAGTTGTGTACTTCACATAGAAATAAAACAGTTAAATTCAGTAAGATGTTCTTCATTTGAATTTTGAGTGATAATTGTGTGCATACAAATTCCATCAAATTATGATAATATCTCATTGGAACAAATTTGATTTTTTCACTGGGAATGCTTGACTGCTCTTTTCTGATTGTCTAAATCAATGCAAAATACTTAGTTAATAAAATTAGTTTTGCTACATGATTCTTGCATTTATATTATCCCATTTAGTCCGGAATTCTTAGTACTTTCCGGGGAACACTGTTCCATTGTATTGTTCTGATGATATTCCATTTGATTGGAAATTAATTACATCACAAAGGTTAAGATAGACTTAGATCATGTATAAGCCAACTCAGTCATGTCATCAATAAAATAGCAATATAATTCTGTACCAGCTTTGTTTATTTTCTTTTGTTGTAACAAAATATACTACATGTATTTTCTGTGCTCCTTAATTAATAATAAGAACAAAAACTGTTTGAAAGTATTCATGGTCACTGCAACAACAAAATTGTTTTCTATGCTCCTCTGTCTCTCTAAAACAAGACTTTCTTTCTTTCTTTCTTCTTTCTTTCTTTGTGTTTTTTTCTTTGTATTTCATTGTCACAGGAACAAACTGTTTTCTATGCTTCATTGTCATAGCAACAAAACTTCCTTTATGCTCCTATGTTGCTACTTGGTCACTAGATTGCTATGACAACACTGTTCATGGCATCCTCCTATGTTTCTGTAACAATAAAAACAGTTTCTATGTTTCTCCAGCCAGCGAACAACATACTGTGGCATTGTTTTAATTTTTTATCTCACTGTGATGAAAAAATATCTATTTAGATTATCTGTTAATGTGATACACAAAGTGATCACAAAGCATTTTTTATTTTAAAATAAAAATGTTTTATTACCTGATTAGTCATTGCTTTGGTTTTTTCATATCAATGCAACATTTTACAAGATTTCCATCACAAAAAAATGATCATCATTATGACAACAAAAACTATTTTTCACTCTTACTTCAGTTTGATTACAAAAACTGTTCTCTGTTCTCCTGGATCACTATGAGAATAAACACTGTTTTCAAAGTTATTTTAAAAAAAAGGTCTGAGAGAGCTAATGATGAAATAGTACTCTATCGTTTAAATTTTTATGAAGAAGACACATTAAAGTCTTCTCCTAAGTATGATGGAAGACCTCTTGCTCATAGGACACACTACAGCTTGCACAATTGTCTTGCTCTTACTATAAGGGTTAAGAGCTCACTAGGCACAGTTTTGTCATCACTCTGTTGTCTGACCAATGGCTAACTATACACAGTAAAGCTTGAACAATTGGGTCTGATTATCAAAGGTTAAGTCTAGTCCTCAAATTGATGGCTGACCAATGGCTCACTGAACAAACCGTAAAGCTTGCAAATTGGGTCTATTCCTTCATTATTCAGTCTGGTCCTCACATGGTGGCTAACCAATGGCTCACTAGACACACAGTTAAGCTGGCACAGTTAGGTCTGGTCCTCACATTGATGACTGACCAATGGCTAACTGGACACACAGTAAAGCAATGCACCATTTTACATCCTTTGATGAATGTTGGTTGTGTACTATTATTTGTATAATGTCTCTTAAATGGTTTTACATCACAAGTGCATAAACAAGGTCGTACTTTTCTTCCAGTGGGGATTCTTTAATGCTCTTGTGGGTCATTGCTTAAAAAATGATACTCATAGTTCTGTTAGGGTTTATAATTCAAGGAATGTTTGTCAACATACTTTTGAAGGTCTAGTCCGATAAAAATGATATGTATAATTACCGATCTAAAATTGTTCACCAATAGAACACTTTAAATAGTAGAAATGCATAAATATAAGATCTTTGTACTTCTGACAAGATAATAACTGGATCAGATGACTAAATTATGATCACAATTTGTACTTAAATGACTACTACCAGTAGCATCTTTCTTGTATGAATACCATCCATTTTTAAATACATAACTCACTTGAAATCTTATGTATTTACATGGTCTTAAACATTATAAGTACATCCATGATTTTTATAGCTATAAGAAGGGTCCATTTTTACTATCAAACTTACTCATGCTATCGGGTGTAAAAAAATTATGGATACTTCTCTAGTCAAAAGGACATTTGGTCAATACAATAGACTTCAATTCAAAAGAACTTGTTGCAAGTCTACTTAAATTAAAGTTATTGAACACCATATTTTAATATAATTTGTCTGAAAATAGGTTATTGTCACCTCTATTAGCCAACAATTTATCATTGCGGGAAACTGCGTGCATTGACAAATCTGCTTCTAATTAAAGCTATGATTGCAACAAAAAAAACACTCCAAAACTTACTGAATTAAAATGTCTGATCATCTTCAATTTAATAATAAAAACTTATCGGTTGCACATAAATAGCTTTAAATGAATACCATGTACTTCCTTTACACCCTATGTATTTACACCTGTCATTGGTACCTGTTATTGAGAAGATTTAGTTAATTTGTTAGATCTGATTCCATTGATTACAGACTATGTACTAGTAAATGACACAGCATTTTATGCAAGGCCAGACTTTTAAAAATTGTATTTAGGGTTTCAACATTTTTCTCTATTTTAAATAAATAGATAATGAAAATGGACCAAAAACCTTAGCTAAAGTGTCTGCATCATGCAGACATATGGGATATAACAAAGTCAAGATATTAACAAATGAAGATAAAATACACTTGTTATTTGTCAAGCTTTTCAAAAAATTTTCAACAATTTTATTTATAACATCTTCATCATATTGAACACCTTTAAACAGGAGTAATGAGTCTGTTGATATCTAAGTTCGATATGCCTATAGGGTAGATCTGTTTACATTTGATTACTTTAACACATTCTTAGAGACAGGCACTGCTTACTCCTCCGGAGCACCTGAGTTCACCCATGGTTTTTGGGGGGTTTGGGTTACTCACTTTCTATTTTTTGTGTTTTTAGTTTTTATTTTGCATTGTAAATGTTTGTCTATATCCAGACTTTAGCTCTTGTTGTTCGGTTGGTTTCTTTTGTTATTTTTCTTTAAATCCCACAACTAGTTCTGTTTATTTTCTTCAGATTTATCTGTTCTTCCCAATTACATTCTGAAAATCTGTCTGTCCATTCTTCATATCCATCTGTTCAGCAGATTGTTGTTTTTGTTTATATACTAAACAATTTTTGTCCTTTTTTGGATTATATTTTAAAGGTGTGCCATTAGTTTGCCAGCATATTCGAAGAAAGAATTTGTTTGCTTTTACAAATAGAGAGCAAATGTCATATTTCAACAAAATTTGCTTACATCATGCTCAAAACCATTTTTTTTAAAAAGTTATTCTTTGTTGAATCTTACAGTGCCTTGAACATAGGTTTAATGTACGATCATATTAGCTAGAAAATATTATCTATCCAAGGATGGAAGAAACTGTGAATATATTACTCCACAGAATATTGCCAGCTGATCTTTTTATTGAAAAATTGATAATTGCATTAAGTTGTGGACGTGTTGCACGAAGTGCAACCCAGGTGATAGTGTGGTGAGGTCTGGCAAACAGATGGGCAGGCCAGATTGTTGGCAAGGAAAATAGGATATCTATTTTGTGGAATCAACTCCTTCTTACAGTTTTCAACCCAGATTTCTGAAACTTTACAGAAGATTGCACATGTACTGAAGTTATGCAAATGCTATTATGGAAGTATTTGAGGATTTTTTCCTAATTTCTCAGAACATTTTCTGAAGATGCTATCTATTTTGTGTAATCAACTTCTCTTACAGTTTTCAACCAAGATCTCTGAAACTTCATTGAAAGTTTGCAATTGTATTAAAGTTATGACCTGCTATTATTGAATTGCTCAAGTCATTTTTCAGAATATTTGCAGAACACGGTACCTACTTTTCCTACATTTTTTTACACAAACCCAAAACCTTCCTCCAACAAATATATAAACACTAATAATTACTTGGCTTTTGTCAGGAAATATTTGCTGTCCATATCCAATGGAATGCACAATCAATTTTGTTTACCTGTGTTTTTGGATATAGAAATAAGTACAAATGTTTTGTTGTCTCATTACGATGCTTGGACACATTTGTCACATGTCTTCAGTAATGACATGACTTTTGTAGAATGGTGTGGGTAATTCAGGGTAATTTCTATTATAATTTCAGGGGATATCTAAGAGAAATATACTATGGTGTATAAAATTACTTATTGCAATCAGACAAAATGACAATGGTATTTCTTTACAGATGTTGTTATATATGCCTGCTGAGAAATTAGAAAAGATTGGTGTTTTGTTGTTTCAACATTAAATCAATTATTTCCAATTAGCCAACACAAATTTAGACAGTAAGGTCCAAATCTCTGTTAAAGTCATTCTATATTGACAAGGTAGTCATGAAATAACTGTATAAACAGTCCTTATAGAAACCCAGGGAATGTTATTGTATTCAAGTGCACATTTTGTCAATGTATAGTAACAAAAGTAGAATTGCAAGGTTTAATTATTTTTAGCATAGGTTGATCCCATTATTCACAATAATAAAACCTCACAAAAATTTCTGAATTTCTGGTTAATATATTTGGTGCCACAACATAGGACTATATAATAGCCACTATATGGTACCACAACATAGAACTACATATTAGCCACTATATGGTGGCACAACATAGAACTAAATTGTAACCAGTATTTGGTGCCACAACATAGAACTAAATAATAGCCAGTATAGTGCTTCAACATAGAACTGAATAACCACTATATGGTGGCACAATATAGAACTAAATAATAGCCACTGTGTGGTATCACAACAAATAACCACTATATGGTGCCTCAACATACAACTTAATAAAAACCAGTATATGGTGCCACAACATAGAACTAAATAAAGCCACTATATGGTGGCACAACATAGAAATAGATAATAGCAAATGTGTGGTACCACAACATAGGACTTAATAATAACCAGTATATGGTGCCACAACATAGAACTAAATAATAGCCACAATATTGTGGCATAACATAGAACTTAAATAATACCCACTGTGTTGTGCCACAACATAAGACTAATTAATAGCCACTATATGGTACCACAACATAGAACAAAATGAGAGCCACTATATGGTGGCACAGCATAGAACTTAAATTATAGCCACTGTGTGGTACCACAACAAATAACCAGTATATGGTGGCACAACATATGACTAAATAATAGCCACTATATGGTGGCACAACATAGGACTAAATAATAACCACTAAATGGTGCATAGACACTAGTACACGTGTGTTTGCTGTCCTAATCTCTTAATGGAATGACCTTGTGATCCAGTGTAAATATGGTGGTGTGGGTTGGATTGTAATGTGACATTCCTTCCCAGTATTCGGCATTATAAATTTAAAACATTTGGAACAGAACCGAATATATACTGGACCTAGCACCTTGTTTTAACCTTGCACGTGCACACAGTCCCTTTACCGTACAGTTGCTATGCTACACATCAATAATCTTTTTATTGGTCGGTGCTCCATCTAATGGAGGGATAACAATGGAAGAAAGAAAGAAAGAAAGAAAGAAAGAAAGAAAGAAAGAAAGAAAGAAAGAAAGAAAGAAAGAAAAATGGTGCCACAACATAGGACTCTGTAATAGCCACTATAAGGTGGCACAAGATATAACTAAATAATAGTCACTATGTGGTGGCACAACATAGGACTATGTAATAGCCACTATAAGGTGGCACAAGATAGAACTAAATAATAACCACTATATGGTGGCACATCATAGGACTAAATAATAGCCACTATATGGTGCCACAAAATAGGACTACATAATAGCCACTGTATGGTACCACAACATAGGATTGGGTATGGTGGCACAACATAGAATTAAATAATGACTAGTATATCGTACCACAACAGTTATATAAATTATGGATCTATTCCATATAGACAAAGCAAGTTAGATTCAATCTTACAGCTCATGCCATGTATTACTTGTTTATTTTTCAGATCATTGCATTATCAAATGCTTACATTGTCAAGAGATGATTTTTATATCTGGTGAGTGAAATTCTACTGCTACATGAAATGGGTTTGAAAAATTATAATCTGTTAAATTATTTTGCATTTCTTGAATCAGATATATATATAAATAGCTTATCTGGGAGAAATGATCAAAATTGATAAAAGGACAAGTAAGTTTTATCACACCAAATAATATTTTTGGTAAAATTCCTGCCTACCCCCACTAGAGAAGAACAAAATAAATTGACCTTCTCTATTGTCACTGAAGGCTCCAGTAGTCTAAGTGGTTCGTCAATAGAATCATTCACAGGACACATCCAAAATATTTTTTCATATTCAATACCTACCTTGTTTGCTTGACTAATTTTTCTATTTCAACCTTTTTTTAAATTTTTTTTATAGCTACGGAAGAGGAAGATATTTGGTAAAGAAGTGGTTTAGTCATGGAATCTGTTGAAGAGAGATAAAGGTATAAATGGTATGCAGACTAAAGGGTTATCTGTCCGATGTTTATCTGCTCAATTAAGTTTGTTGACTCGTCATTCATAAAACCACAGGCGTACACTACTAATACCTTCCAACAATTGGGTACCTTTAAAAAAACTTGTCAGCCAATGAGGAGACTCCATGCACTTTAAACATGCTTCATACTATAACCACTTGTCAACACTTGAAGTGTGGAATATAAACTGCTAACAGTACTTATTATTTTATTACAGGGAAGATTGAAAATATTTTCTCATCTTCAGAAATAGATAACTATCTTTTGATGCATGGATATAAATAGTGATTTTAGAGGATTTATATTATCTGAAGTTTGATGGTGTAATTAACTAGTTGTAAATTGTGATATATTAATTAATTGGAAGTTTATTTTTGTTGTTTTACCTGCATCAGGTAAGTTGATTTTAGAGTTTGAAAAAGAAATGTAAGTTTTTAGCAGTTGGAACAAAAAAGTAGAAAATGTAGATTTGGGAAATATATTTATGTGTACTGCAATACCAGATGCAATACTTTCAGAAATTTTTACAATTTGTATCAGTAATATTGATCCTTATCTTTGAAATTAATTTTGAAACTGATTCCAGATGAAAGCAAAAATTCTTCTTGTTATCTTTTTTTCCTCAAACTGATGGTTAAAAAAAAATCTGATATCATTTTATTTTCTTAGGTGATTATTTCCACCTTTTTTATATGTCAATGTTGTACATAAATATGATTTACAAACATCAGATATAAACAAGATACTAAATTTTTTTTTTGAATTTGCACAGTTATTATGCAGGTGTGAAATATAAAAAAAATTTATTTTAGAATAATCATTTTCTGTTCTTTTTATTTTTGGGAGGGACTGGGGAAGAATATTGGTAGTTGAAGTATTCATAATTTTTACGAGAAATTAAAATTTTACAAAATTTTCAGTTCCGTTTGTACTTGAAGACTGGCAGAATTCATCTTAGGTAAATTTGTAAAAATATATAAATATCTAGTAATAACATGTTTGTGGCTAAAATTAAATGATCACATGTAAATGAAGTAATTAGAAGTATAAAAATATGTAATTCCCAGGTATTTCTTCAGAAATTATACACAAGATTTACACGAAATAATAATAGGTTTCTTTAGTAAATTGATAGGTAAATATGCATCGGAAATGCATTAGGTGCATCTAGCCTATAATTTGCACCTGTTATAGTAAGGTATCAATTGGACACATTATGACAAATAAGGCGGTATACTTTGTATTGTATGTAATTTTTTATCAACAAGATCATAACGTCTTTTTGTGTAAGGTGAAATGTTAATCTAACAAGGAAAATAATGATACCACAAATAAAATACAGTTCTGTGTTCAGGTTCCCAGGTATGCCGGCACACACATGTTTTGTAGCCATATAGAGATGAAAAGCAAAAATCCATTGTATTTTTTTTTTAATACAACATACATAAGAATTATGAATGTGAAATTAAATGTTTGGTCACTTGGACAATTTAAATAATATTTTATGAAATTTAAATGGAAAGAGTATGGTTTAATTAGCTTTAAGAGATGAATGAAAAATTGTATATGCTTGTAAGTATCAAGAGCAGCTTGTTAAATGATTTATTATAAAGAAATGACTGATGAATATTAGAATGAATAATCATAGCCTCACATTTTTTTCAATCCAACAAAGCAAAAAAACTAACATCATATTATTATGAGAGTAAAATTGGGCCTAGATGAATACAAGCACCCGAGTTAAATATGGTAAAGGTCAAAATGAACACTCTGACAACTTTAAATATTTTAGTTTTACACACGTAATTTTAATTTCTAATCTAAATATTAAAAATTTGAAGAAAGTCTTGTCAAAGTATTATTCACTGCCAAATGTTTAATTGTTCAACTGGGCAGTCACTTATGTTTTTAAATCATTTAAAGTTTTACCAGACAGTTTAGGCCCTTCTGTCATTTCTTAGACAGTATTACTCCCAGTGACAAAGTTTTCAGCATCTTACTAAGGTGTAGCATGTTCAACAGAAATATAAGCTTCAATAATTGCTTTTTATATTTGTCTTTTCTTTCATTTTGTGGCCTTACCCATGTTTTATTACATAGGTAGGATGTCTGTATGGCCTTACCCATGTTTTTTTACATAGGGTATCTGTATGCCCTACCCATGTTTTATTACATAGGGTGTCTGTATGGCCTTACCCATGTTTTATTACATAGGGTGTCTGTATGGCCTTACCCATGTTTAACTACATAGGGTGTCTGTATGGCCTTACCTATGTTTTATTACATAGGGTGTCTGTATGGCCTTACCCATGTTTTATTACATAGGGTTCTGAATGGCCTTACCTATGTTTTATTACATAGGGTGTCTGTATGGCCTTACCCATGTTTTATTACATAAGAGTGTCTGTATGGCCTTACCTATGTTTTATTACATAGGGTGTCTGTATGGCCTTACCTATGTTTTATTACATAGGGTGTCTGTATGGCCTTACCCATGTTTTATTACATAGGGTGTCTGTATGGCCTTACCCATGTTTTATTACATAGGGTGTCTGTATGGCCTTACCCATGCTTTATTACATAGGGTGTCTGTATGGCCTTACCCATGCTTTATTACTTAGGGTGTCTGTATGGCCTTACCCATGCTTTATTACATAGGGTGTCGGTATGGCCTTACCCATGTTTTATTACATAGGGTGTCTGTATGGCCTTACCCATGCTTTATTCTGATGGATCCTATTACAGAATTTTAATAACCATTCTATTTTTAATAGAGCATTTGGAGAAGTCAAGTTAGTATTTTCTGATTCTTTATCATTTTTATCTCTTCATTATGCATATAATGATTAAAATCATATCTTGATGTTACCTGCATTTTGATCTTAAATTTCACAAGTT
This sequence comes from Limnoperna fortunei, assembly GCA_944474755.1. Classification (NCBI taxonomy): domain Eukaryota; kingdom Metazoa; phylum Mollusca; class Bivalvia; order Mytilida; family Modiolidae; genus Limnoperna; species Limnoperna fortunei. Next base: position 69,328,933 of record OX104116.1, read on the forward strand.
TTTGTGAAAGTTAAGATGTTAGAATCTTTATAGTGTACGAAAGTGTAAATTACTTCAGAGAAAATTTAATATTGTTAGATACAAGTTACAGACCTTACACATTTCTAACAAAATATAAAAATGCTCGTTAAAGCAATGTAATTTAATTAGCTTAACATAAAATCATGATAAGAATTTAAATTTTTCGATTTATCTCCCCTTTGATCTTTTTGAAGTGATGATACTAAGGTAAACAGCATTTTCTTTTTATGTGTATTGGTATGTTTACTTTTATTTTACACTTTGAAGTGTTTAAAATGCTTGTGTCTTAACTTTATGTTTGAAAGCGATTTTGATTTTGGAATTGTCAACAGGTTTAAATCTCATTTACTATGATGAAGTATTACAATAGAGATAGTAGGTATATAAGGGCTTACATATGTTTGTCTATTTTACAAATCTTCTACTTATAATTTTATTGACTTTGCATTTTCACAAGACATTGTTATTTATTTGTGCAACTGGATTACAAATTGTTTATACAAGTTTGTATACTATGCATTCTAAGTATGAAATAAAATTAATGTAATTTCATTTGCAGAACATGTATATAGTGGTGTTTATTTTATTAACTTTATTTACTTTGCATTTGGGAACAGTTAATCCTGTATCTACCCATTTAGCTAAAAATATTAATTTCAGTACCTTAGATTACAGCAGAATTGACAGTACCCTATCAGGACAGACATCTGTTACTGGACAGAATTGACTGTACCCTATCAGGGCAGGACAGACATCTGTTACTGGGATATAATTGACTGTACCCTATCAGGACAGAAATCTGTTACTGGGACAGAATTGACTGTACCCTATCAGGGCAGGACAGACATCTGTTACTGGGACATAATTGACTGTACCCTATCAGGACAGAAATATGTTACTGGGACAGAATTGACTGTACCCTATCAGGACAGAAATCTGTTACTGAGACAGAATTGACTTTACCCTATCAGGACAGAAATCTGTTACTGGGACAGAATTGACTGTACCCTATCAGGACAGAAATCTGTTACTGGGACAGAATTGACTGTACCCTATCAGGACAGAAATCTGTTACTGGGACAGAATTGACTGTACCCTATCAGGACAGAAATCTGTTACTGGGACAGAATTGACTGTACCCTATCAGGACAGAAATCTGTTACTGGGACAGAATTGACTGTACCCTATCAGGACAGAAATCTGTTACTGGGACAGAATTGACTGTACCCTATCAGGACAGAAATCTGTTACTGGGACAGAATTGACTGTACCCTATCAGGACAGAAATCTGTTACTGGGACAGAATTGACTGTACCCTATCAGGACAGAAATCTGTTACTGAGACAGAATTGACTGCACCCTATCAGGACAGAAATCTGTTACTGGGACAGAATTGACTGTACCCTATCAGGGCAGGACAGACATCTGTTACTGGGACAGAATTGACTGTACCCTATCAGGACAGAAATCTGTTACTGGGACAGAATTGACTGTACCCTATCAGGACAGAAATCTGTTACTGAGACAGAATTGACTGCACCCTATCAGGACAGAAATCTGTTACTGGGACAGAATTGACTGTACCCTATCAGGGCAGGACAGACATCTGTTACTGGGACAGAATTGACTGTACCCTATCAGGACAGAAATCTGTTACTGGGACAGAATTGACTGTACCCTATCAGGACAGAAATCTGTTACTGGGACAGAATTGACTGTACCCTATCAGGACAGAAATCTGTTACTGGGACAGAATTGACTGTACCCTATCAGGACAGAAATCTGTTACTGGGACAGAATTGACTGTACCCTATCAGGGCAGGACAGACATCTGTTACTGGGACAGAATTGACTGTACCCTATCAGGACAGAAATCTGTTACTGGGACAGAATTGACTGTACCCTATCAGGACAGAAATCTGTTACTGGGACAGAATTGACTGTACCCTATCAGGACAGAAATCTGTTACTGGGACAGAATTGACTGTACCCTATCAGGACAGAAATCTGTTACTGGGACAGAATTGACTGTACCCTATCAGGACAGAAATCTGTTACTGAGACAGAATTGACTGTACCCTATCAGGACAGAAATCTGTTACTGGGACAGAATTGACTGTACCCTATCAGGACAGAAATCTGTTACTGGGACAGAATTGACTGCACCCTATCAGGACAGAAATCTGTTACTGGGACAGAATTGACTGTACCCTATCAGGACAGAAATCTGTTACTGGGACAGAATTGACTGTACCCTATCAGGACAGAAATCTGTTACTGGGACAGAATTGACTGTACCCTATCAGGACAGAAATCTGTTACTGGGACAGAATTGACTGTACCCTATCAGGACAGAAATCTGTTACTGAGACAGAATTGACTGCACCCTATCAGGACAGAAATCTGTTACTGGGACAGAATTGACTGCACCCTATTAGGACAGAAATCTGTTACTGGGACAGAATTGACTGTACCCTATCAGGACAGAAATCTGTTACTGGGACATAATTGACTGTACCCTATCAGGACAGAAATCTGTTACTGGGACAGAATTGACTGTACCCTATCAGGACAGAAATCTGTTACTGGGACAGAATTGACTGTACCCTATCAGGACAGAAATCTGTTACTGGGACAGAATTGACTGTACCCTATCAGGACAGAAATCTGTTACTGGGACAGAATTGACTGTACCCTATCAGGACAGACATCTGTTACTGGGACAGAATTGACTGTACCCTATCAGGACAGAAATCTGTTACTGAGACAGAATTGACTGCACCCTATCAGGACAGAAATCTGTTACTGGGACAGAATTGACTGTACCCTATCAGGACAGAAATCTGTTACTGGGACAGAATTGACTGTACCCTATCAGGACAGAAATCTGTTACTGGGACAGAATTGACTGTACCCTATCAGGGCAGGACAGACATCTGTTACTGGGACAGAATTGACTGTACCCTATCAGGACAGAAATCTGTTACTGGGACAGAATTGACTGTACCCTATCAGGACAGAAATCTGTTACTGGGACAGAATTGACTGTACCCTATCAGGACAGAAATCTGTTACTGGGACAGAATTGACTGTACCCTATCAGGACAGAAATCTGTTACTGGGACAGAATTGACTGTACCCTATCAGGACAGAAATCTGTTACTGAGACAGAATTGACTGTACCCTATCAGGACAGAAATCTGTTACTGGGACAGAATTGACTGTACCCTATCAGGACAGAAATCTGTTACTGGGACAGAATTGACTGCACCCTATCAGGACAGAAATCTGTTACTGGGACAGAATTGACTGTACCCTATCAGGACAGAAATCTGTTACTGGGACAGAATTGACTGTACCCTATCAGGACAGAAATCTGTTACTGGGACAGAATTGACTGTACCCTATCAGGACAGAAATCTGTTACTGGGACAGAATTGACTGTACCCTATCAGGACAGAAATCTGTTACTGAGACAGAATTGACTGCACCCTATCAGGACAGAAATCTGTTACTGGGACAGAATTGACTGCACCCTATTAGGACAGAAATCTGTTACTGGGACAGAATTGACTGTACCCTATCAGGACAGAAATCTGTTACTGGGACATAATTGACTGTACCCTATCAGGACAGAAATCTGTTACTGGGACAGAATTGACTGTACCCTATCAGGACAGAAATCTGTTACTGAGACAGAATTGACTGCACCCTATCAGGACAGAAATCTGTTACTGGGACAGAATTGACTGTACCCTATCAGGACAGAAATCTGTTACTGGGACAGAATTGACTGTACCCTATCAGGACAGAAATCTGTTACTGGGACAGAATTGACTGTACCCTATCAGGACAGAAATCTGTTACTGAGACAGAATTGACTGCACCCTATCAGGACAGAAATCTGTTACTGGGACAGAATTGACTGTACCCTATCAGGACAGAAATCTGTTACTGGGACAGAATTGACTGTACCCTATCAGGACAGAAATCTGTTACTGGGACAGAATTGACTGTACCCTATCAGGACAGAAATCTGTTACTGGGACAGAATTGACTGTACCCTATCAGGACAGAAATCTGTTACTGGGACAGAATTGACTGTACCCTATCAGGACAGAAATCTGACAAGGTTTAAAGATACTTTTTTACAATACTTGACAGAAACATCGCATTAATAAAAAATTTTAAGAATAACGCAATGTAAATTTTTGGAACCAATGATGATATTGTGAATCTGCAACAAGAGTTTTGTATAGTATGTTTCTAACGATTTAGAGTTTCAGTGAGAAATGTTAAATACTTTGAAGAACATTGTTAACTCGTTGTTACAATAGTTAACCTTGATCTAACTTGACAAAAGCATTAATCATTAATTTTATACATTATAAGTAATTTTACAGATTACTAGATATCAGCATTTTAAAAAGACCAGTTAAAAATTGAACCTGACAGTTATCGACTAAAGATGGTGTGAAATAAAAAGACAATATAGGCGTTTTTCACCAAACATGAAGCTCAATTTGTAAAAGTTTATTTGATTACAGGTGTTTTGTGAAAAAAATACTTAAATAGATAGTGGGGGCATTATCATTTAAACTGTCAATAGAAAATCATATTTTAAAGATCTTCTAATCCAGGGGTTTTGTTATTATAGATTGTACAATTGCTTGCGGGATTAGTTTTGTCTGTAGCTCAACAGTTCAAATAATGGTTCAGTAACATGTATTTTTGTGGTCACAAAGGTCTCAAGGTCATGTTAGTTTATATTTTATAACCTGTAATTTGTGACCATTTGTGTCAGCAAGTGAAAATTGGTTTTACTCTATTTCATTTTACAGTTTTAGAAATAAAATTTATTTAAACAAATGTGACTGACCGTCAAATTTTTAAAATTTTACCCCCAAATAAGTTATTTGTTAAAACATTGAACTTGTGTTGTTGTTTATTCTGTTATCATGAACATGAAAATTTCTTCTGTCCTAAAGCAGCTCTAGCCTATAACAATTTAGGGTAGCTCCTGTTAGTTTGATTGAACATTTGAACATCTATACATTCTTCAAAATTTGATGGTTTCTGGGTATTACATTTAAACACTAGATTTTAGAATTTGTTACCCGAGTTTGAAAGTTAAAAAAATTATGAAAATGACTATAATCCAGTGATGTTACTGGAAATAAAAATGTCTATTTAATATGTCTACTTTTATTATCTTCTATGACTTTGTGGGTGTGTATATAACTTTTCTTCCTTGTACCATAGAAACTGCATCCATTTGATGGTCAGTAACACCACAGTATAATATACAGTTACTGCACTTGAAGGAGATCAATATGAGGTTATGGAGCAGGGTTGGATAAAATTGAACCATGGGAAGCCGCTCAATATTATTGTACCAAGCTCCATACAACATCATATTGATCAAGTTGGAGACTAGTAATTGTTTTACTACATAATACTGAGTCCTAAAATTGGAGTAGACAGGAACTTTTGTATTATACCTTTAGTTTCATTTTTATTTTAAACAACACTTTATCAAATAAATAATTTTAATATAAGAAGAAGAATCTAGCAATATTTGGTAATTTAACAGTTATTTCTGATGAATATGAGGAGCAAAACCCCCATTCTGCTCAATAAAAAATAATATTGCATCATCACAATTATGAAAGTGCAATATGGTTTTTTAGTGAGCTGAATGGGTGTTTTGCTAACCAGTATGATAGGAAATCGAATGTCACACTTATTTGTTTAAGCCAATAAGTAAAAAGGCAAAAATAACATATTTTATTGTATTTTCATATTATTCAAAAAGAAACCATGTACTTTGGGCCACATGATGCAGCTAAAAAATTGCTGAAAGTGGCTGTAAACGATAAACAAACTAACAAACAAATAAAAAAATACAGTTTATTTTGTGTTATATTTGTTTGAACATTACAGTAAAATAGGCCTAATGCCATTAATTGCAAAACTGAACATAAGGAACCCATAAAGGGTTTTAACCAAATGTAAGGGAGATAAATCAAAACATGTGTAACCAATAATAGAGATTTTTGTTTATTTTCAGATTACCATGAGTAGCCATCTTTTGACTGTGATTTCAATCATATGTTTTATACTGACTATTGATGTATTTTCATATAATCAAATAGTTGTGAAAGGTAAGACCAACAGTTATCTACCCTTTGTAACTCCTTGAACAAAAAATTATGACTTTGTATACACCATACACCATATGAAACATTTTTTCATGAAGGTGGCTTTGAAAATGCATAATTTAAACTTTTTCTGGAATATGTATTTGCTAACTTGGAGAGATTTATGTTTAAAAAAGAGTCTTAAGCACTATGAAAAGCTATGTAAAAGCTATATCTTCTAAAGAAAATGTACAAACTATAACATATGAAGAAAATGAAAAATTTAAATGAACAACAAGCATCTGAAGACAATGTAAAAACTACATCTTCCAAAGAAAATGTGAAAATAATGTCTTCTGAAGAAAATGTAAAAACTATAACTCTGAAGAAAATGTAAAAACAATAGTTCGTGAAGAAATGTAAAAGCTATAACTCTGAAGAAAATGTAAAAACAATAGCTTCAAAATCTTTGAAATAACATTAGACCTCAGTGATAAAAAACAATATTGTCACTCCGCTGTCATATAGAATGTTATAACATGCATAATGTAATATACTTATGCTAATGTAGCATAGGTGGTTTATCTTAAGTGGCAGTTTTTTCATAAATTTAAATTTATCTTGTATGATTATACCATGTGGTAATTGTGGCAAGTTTTAATCAGCAATAACACATCTGTATACATTGAGGTAACACACGGTAACGTGGCCCACTGTGGAAACCATTAACCTATCAAATGCTTCTCTCAGATTTTAAATTAAATTTCATGTTTTGCAACATGTTTTTATGAAAGAAGCAAAGATAAGTATTTCACAAGACTTAGAATGTGATAAAATTGAACATAATTTTGAAAATATCTCTGTTTTATTAAAAATAGATGATCTTTATATAACCCAGATGAACTTTTGTCAACTTCAAATTTAAAATAGTATCTGGTTGACGAAAAAGGTTGAATGTTTCAAAGGATTCATGGCACTGAGAAAAATGTATAAAAAGTTTATTTTAAATGTGCATTATAAAGAACCAAAATTGAAAGGTTTTAAAATATTGATTCCATCATTGTGTTCTTTACATTTACTTGAAGTTAAGTACATGCATTTGAAAGCTTACACAATATAAATTACCTCAAATTTCAGATTCCGGATGTGCAGATGGGTCAGTAATAGGATTATACGGTCATGACAGCATTGCCACATGTCAAGGTCAATGGCAAGGTCATATACACAACAGTAGCCACTTGTGTGCCGCTGGATGGAAGGTGTGTTCCTATAATGATGTAGACATACTGAGAACTATTTCCTGGGAAGAGGCTATATCTGTTGAGGGATGTTACAGTATCAATGCCGCTCAGGACGGAGGCAAATGTCAGAAATGTGGAGAGGATTATGGGCAGGTAGGTTTAACATAGTATATGACTTGGGGGATATGGTCAAGGTCAATGTAACAATCTAGAACATGACAAAGTAAACACAACCTATAGTGGTTACAGTTTGCTAATCCATAAAAGGGGTCTAGTACATCATAATATTACTGGACATCAAAACCTGGACCACATTAATTTGTTTACATTGCTAAGTTTAAGAGGTACTGATCTATTCATAAACAAATATTTTTTTGTAATTGAAGGAATTTCAAACTTGTAAGCTTATGAAGAAAAATATTTCTGTATTATGATTGTGTTTGCTGATTTTTTATGACAAAAAGTCACAGAACATTAACTTTGAATCCAACTTCAAACATGAAAAATTTATAATCATTTTAATTTTTAATGATAACCATTTGTTGTTAAAAATAGCGCATAGAAACTTGATGTCGACAGGGGTCGAAACTAGGGAAAATTTGAGTTAGCAAATATTCTCATGTGTATATGTTATTTTTATGTTTTTTTGCAAAGTGTCTATGACTCAGTAATTTTTTGTTATAAACAAGAGGAAAATAAACAATGGCGGTGTACTAAGGACTTGGTTAATAAGCAGACTAAAATATTTTTAAAGCTGTTCATAATAAGGGATTTTATCAGATGGTTCAATTAACTTCACAACTATTTGCGGCATTTTTATAGACATTTTAGTCAGATCTGCATATGATAGATTGTGGAAATTTTCCAAAACACAATCATTAATTAAAAAGGCAATTGCATCTGTAATATGACAAAAAATCTTTGTCTAGAAAAAAGTAATGAATAAATAAGTATGTCCCTGTTATAATTAGTTACTGTTTTATCAGGGTGTTAGGGTTCAGTAATCAAAGTCTATAAACAAGATGGGGGTGAGGTATTACCTTCTGATTAGCAAAGATAACTTGTCAACAGAGTCATCAGTACGTTTTAAACAGTAGATAGTAATCATGAAGACTACAAAGGTCATTTTGACACCTTGACTAGTGTTTAAAAAATGTAGTGGGAAGTGTTTTGAGCAGATATTCATTCAAAACTATTTTTGTTGGCAATGTTGAATGGCAGGTGCAGTTAAAGATAAAATACCCAATAATATTTGTTTAAACTCTTAATTGTACTGTTCTAGACAGTGGCTAGTTTACAGGACATTAGTGTATGATTGTGTTGATTAGCTTATATATGCAATTGCATCCCGTCTGCTACATATGAACAAGGTCTATGGTTGAGCCTTGAGAATCCACTAACCTGAGTTGTTTTGACTGTAAAGTTAAGGAAAGTTATTTCAAAAGAAAGAGATGCTATGTTTATATATTGATTCTTAAGTATGCTTTAATAGAAAACACAATTTTGTTTCCTCACAGTAAAGATTTAAAACTGTGATGACAACCGTTTTTTATTTAGATTTTAAACCTTTTATAGTGGCGTCTGTCCTTCTTTCTAATTGAATAATTATATTTTTTTTCACATTTACCTGATAATGATTTTGATATTAAAAATTATTACCAATTTTACAGTGAAGGTTCAAAGGAAATTATTATTTAACCTACGTTCTGCAATTCAAAATAGACAGAAAAAATCCAGCCCTAGACATAAAAAATTACTTTATTTCCCTATATTATGCCGATGTAACATTCATAGATATGCTCTAATGATTAAATTGTAAAGGGTATGTTTAATAGATGATTTAAATTTTCAATAAATATTAATTGTAAAAGTTCGTAGGAATTGTAAATTCACATAATATTGGGATCTATTAAAATAAACTTAAAAGGTTTAACAAAGGGAGGCGATAAGAAGTCATCAAGGATCATTATCAATAAGCCAACTTAGTGCATGGGTGATGTCGAAAGAGAAGATTTTACACTTGTATAAGTCTTTTACAAATAACGAGAATATCAGTGAATGAAAAGAAAAGGTTTAAAATTACAAAATTATTGACTAAATAATTTTTAGCATAAAGGATTTTAAAATAGATATTCCATGTCTTTATGGTTGGTAGATAAAATCATACCATTCAGATATGAAGAAGGAATGTTTATTTGCAGACAAGCACATTAAATAAGTAAACAGTTCAATAACTGTTGGTTTATTCTAATCATTACATTGGCTACTGATGCAATCAGTTTGCACAAAGAAAACTTACCAACCTGAACTATCTTTGTAAGGATAAATTTTTCCTAACAGTGCCGCAGAACCCAAAATTTGTAACCAAAATACAAGATAAAGTGGCATTAAACCACAGTCAATTAATTGATGGATCTTCATGGCAATATATTAGCTAAGTTACAGTCTAATTTTGATTTCCTTTGGTATTTGTTACATTTTTCCCCAGTTCTGTATTTTGAACATGTATTCAGATGATGGATTTTTATCATAGCATTTCAGCCTTTTGCCAACAACATGAAAATATGATAAAAATCACAATCATTTATTATGCATCCTAATCTTATATTATCCTCATGCTCTAACCATATTTAAAGCTAATAAAAATCACAGTTAATGAATCAATGTAAATACAGTTTAAATGAGTTCCCTGTTTTATGTTTTAACACCTCAGCCCCTGTAGTTAATCCATTAACACACCAGATTCCTCACATTGTTACAGCCATAACACTCCACAGGAAATCTTGATCTGGCTTGGTAATTAAACTTAGGTATGACAGGAAGCATTATTGCCTCATTAAGAAAACAATAAGTATGAACATAACCAACATTCTTAGGTAGCTTCTACTACAGAACTTTGCTATTTTGAACTTTGGTATCTTTACATTTTTCTGACTTCCAACATATAACCTACATTTCTTTGCAGCTGCATGTTTAACGGAAGATTGGTGCATTTGTTTAATACAACAAAATTAAGTTTAATGGGGACCTGTTTCCTTTTCGCTGACCTTGGGGTTAACCACAATCACAGCAACTTTAAATTGTGTTAGAGTTGCATGTCTATATTGTATGAAGTGAGGTTATGTATAAATATAGCATCTTTGTTAGTGTTCATGTTGTCCTGGCTGTATTTCAAGCTGATAAAAATCAGTGTCAAAAAAAAAGGAAAAAAATAATACAATTTATAAGCAATAAAAATTTTTCCTGTGAAATGAACGATACTGTGACAATAAGTGACAATATTTTCATATTTTAATCCCTTTAGTATTTACATCTTTTCGCTTCACAAATTTTCTTTCTGTTTATGTAACATCGTCATCATTAATGCAGTGTATTTCTTTTTTGAGGATACTAATTAGTTGTTTAATGTGTTCTCATTAGGGGCCTCGATGGTCAAGTGGTTAAGTTAGTCATCTACTATGATCACATGGTCTGTCAACACTGAGATTGCAGGTTCTAGTCTCACTGCAGGCAAGGTGTATTTGATTCCCATCGTAATTGACAAGAAATGCCAGTTTTCCTACCAAAGGTCAGGGTTTTGTTCCAGGTACCCCAGCTTCCTTCCCCAATAAAAAATGGAAGCCATGATAAAGCTGAAAAATTGCTGAAAGTGATGTTAAACACCATTAAAACAAACAAAAAATGTTCTTGTCATGAATGAGCTTAAAATATTACCTTCTCTAAACTAACAATTTCTGTCTAATTTAAATGTAATTATTTTATGTTACAGTGATCTGAAAAGAAAGTTTTTGCAATCAACACTTACATTGTCTATACTTGTTATCAGTATACATAGCTATTAATAATGAATGATATATGGACATTGGTTATAATGGTATACTGTTATAATTAACACAGAGCTTTCAGTCAAGGTTTTTCTTGTTAGTTTCATATCAGTAACATTAGTCAATGTACATTTTTCTGGGGAATTGTTGTAAAAAAAATGCAGTAAATTAATGTTTTGAACATCAAAGCTTTACAAAGGGAAGTTCAGGATACTACACATTGCTTCATTAGCATTTAAAAACTTAGATTATTCCCTGTCAGAATGTTTCTAGTTTTGTTGTTAAATTCAATTGATTGCTGAAATTGAGATGTGTTTTTTATAGGTTGATAAGTGTAGAGCATCTTTGCTAGCCAAGGGTTAGGATCAGGTCCCCCCCCCCTGAAGAGAGATAATTGTCTATGAAAGCTATGTTTTATTTTTGTCAGTAAAATAACCCAAATTTATTTATTTTTTTAGGATGATATGGCTGGTATTGGTAGAGGATGTCCACATCAGAATTTTGGTCAGACATCTTGTATCCGAGGAGGGAGGATAGATTCTAGTTGTTGTGTGGACTCACATTTCCAACAAGCTTGCCATTATAAACCCCATATCAATGGCATACTCTGTTGTAAGCTACCAAGTAAGTAGTTATATAATTGATGGTCAGTTTTTATATAAACTATTGATATCCTTATACTTTTTATACAAGTAAATAGTAGCATGTGGCTGCATTTTACTGAGGTTAAAGTATATCAGCCTAAGTACATGCGAATAAGAAATAAAGACATTTTAATAAATGGAAATATTAATACAGTACTAAGCTTACATGGAATTACGTGCTAGACCAGTCACATACCAAACTTCACTGAGCCATAAATATTAGAAATATTATTTGGTGAACAGTTTTCGAAGCATCTGTCTCTAACATATAAATTAAAATAGTTGTGGATAATTGTTACACATTTTTACGGGATAATTGCATGTAATTTCTCCTAGTAAATTGACTAGAACTAATACAAGAATTTGTCCACTCACTTACAGTAACCTTTTTTCTGGTGCAATTAAATAAATCTTTTGTTGATGGTCAGACCAAGTAAGTTTGACCACAAACAACAAAGGGCTTACAATGCTAGCCTAGTACATATTTACATAATTGTTATAAAGTCCTTTGCAAACTAATGGCTAATGGAAATGTCTTGTTATTAAAGGCGTTTATTTAAATTGTTGTTAAATGTTTGTATGTAGAGATGCCTAACCAGTGCAGTCATCCAAAATGAAAACAGACATCAAAAATGTCATTTGAGAAAGGTTCAAATTACTGTCTACAAAATCTTGAATCAATATATCTTAAAATGAGAGGTTAGCAATATATGTTATAGGAACATGGGATATCATCATGCTTAAATTAAGTTTTTACATGGACTGATAATTATGTCATTATCAATTTTTGTCTCAATTAAAAAAGTGGTAAAAAATGTTCGTTGGAAATAGCTATAATATAATTTTTTTTAAACACCAGTATGTTAATTTGAAAAATGCACCCATTTTCTGTGATACCAGTTGGAAAACAATATTTAAGGTTACTTGTATTCAATTGTGTTAGTTTTATTATTTTATTTTTTTTTGTTACATTAAACATTTTAAAAGCTGATTCCAGTTTATACCATAGTAAAAAAGCTGATCCTACTTTATACCACAGTACAAAAGCTGATCCCACATTATACCACAGTACAAAAGCTGATCCAACATTATACCACAGTACAAAAGGTGATCCCACATTATACCACAGTACAAAAGCTGATCCCACATTATACCACAGTACAAAAGCTGATCCCACATTATACCACAGTACAAAAGCTGATCCCACATTATACCACAGTACAAAAGCTGATCCCACATTATACCACAGTACAAAAGCTGATCCCACTTTATACCACAGTACAAAAGCTGATCCCACTTTATACCACAGTACAAAAGCTGATCCCACTTAATACCACAGTACAAAAGCTGATCTCACTTTACACAGTACCATTATAATACTGAAGGGTGCCAAATGGTGATGTAGTCAAACATTTAGTGTGAAGTATTGTCATGTTTATTTCTGGTTAACAGATGCAGTAGATTATTCAGGACACCAATCTTCATCAATTATCATCATTACAAGTGGTTTTTGCATTCTTTCTTGCACAATTGGAAGCTAAATGACTTTAATTAGGTTTTGCTAGTTAATCATGCAATCTTTGGCAGCAGTTCTTCTTGGAGATTTTTTTACAGCAATGACAAATAGTATACATTCTGGCAAAAATTAGATATTAGTATCAAGTTTCAGGATTATATATTACAAAATGACAAATTTCTATTTTTACTGGCAAACATTTGTAATTTGGCAACTTATTCTAAATTTGTATTACCTATAGCCTTGCCAGGGACATAGAACCCTTCTCACACAATTGTAATTAGTATCAGCTTCTATCCATAGCTGAATTTATGCATACTTGAAAATTCAATGCTAATAAAGCCACCATATGTCAGAATAATCATTGAAAGGAAAGTCCTTCTTTGTATTCATAATATAGTAGTAAATACATGCATTCAGTTTTTTGGAGAGCAACATTAAACCATTTGGTGGTGGGATGATGGGTGGTCCTTCAACATAGAACTGTAAAAATAAGATGGTAAACATATATTGTAAACCAATGTATGGTTAGACCTTGCATGTTTCAAGGACATGGTCAGTTAAAGAATGTTGTAACATATCTACTGTGTATATACACAATGACATTTGATGGACAGTACATATAAAAGTTCAAATTATTTGACAGTTATAGAATTTTTATAATATATGGAAGTCTTCAGATGTCTTTTTCACACACTGTTTTTAGTTTTAACAATGTGTGTGACAATTGCTGATGACGTAACTTTATGGAGACAATCATGTTTTAGTCCTTATTATTGGCTTTTAAAAAATAAATAAATAAACAAAGTGTTAATTACAAATAGTTATGATTTAAAGAATTTTGAAGCTTCCCATGGACAGTTGATTTATTTGTTGAAAATATTATTGAGATTTTTAATGACATTTCTGATAGAAAAAACATAACATGTGCAAAGACAGTTGCAATTTTAATTTTTTTTTCAAGAAGACAATATTTACAAAATGTAAATATATACATAATGGCAAGTGTAGAAATATGAATATATATTTTTTCATAATGGAATCTATTTTGCCAATACAATATCAAGATGGCTGCTATCTTGACATTTTATACCTTGGTAATCCATCATACTGACCATCCAATATATCCAATTACTGTCAAAACTGTTTACTTCTCCATATTAATTAGGCTTATTTCTTTTGAATCAAAAGGTGTTTGAAAGAATGTTGATTTCTTGGAGACAAATTATGCTGGATGTTTAAACATCAGTCTATCAGAACAGACAGCTTTATTTAATTTTGAGGATGTTTGCTGGTGGCCATATTTTTATGCTTTTGTGAGCCTTTTGAACTCCTTTGGTCTTATCCATTTTAAAGCATTACAATTTTTTCAGATTCACTTCTTGTTTTCTTTTTTATAATTTCAATACATACATCATAAAAAGTCTACTTGAAATACTTCAATTTTTTTCATGGCTTTTCCTTGCACATCGTCGGAAACCCACGTCCGGTCGCGTTCTTGCATTGCTACCACTGGTAGCAAATCTAGAATGCGACCGGACGTGGGTTTTCGACAATGTTCCTTACTATGTCAATGAAACACTATAGATACATGTACCTATTTCTGGGCAAACTCTTTAATTGTATGAATAAAAATTAAGTGAATTGACCTACCATTACTTGTTGCTTATTTTGTTCCAACATTGAAATTCTTTGCCAACTACAACAACCATTTGAAACCTTATTATTTAAAACTGGCGATAAAACATCGTAAGACAGGATTATAGAAACATTATTCCTAAATACTATCTTCATATATTCTTTCTAATGAAGAACATTTTCATGTGAAACTCTAGCAAACTTCATTCTTTACCTCTCAAACCAGAAAGCTTCTTCTCTTGTACACCTGGTTAATATTTGACATGCATGTAGATAAGATTTGTAGTGAAACTTGTGTATAAATAGCATTCATAAAGTGTACACTTGTATTTTAACAGGTTCAAACGATTGTAGACTTGTATTGAGATTTATGATTCATTATAGAAGTTGTTTGTTATTTATACCTGACATTTATATTCAATATGTCTGTTTTTCAGCTAGAAAGCCTAAAATTGTTGTGAAACCAAAAGAAAAAATAGAAGTGAATACAGGTTTAATATTTCTGTTGACTTGTCAGGCTACTGGAACACCACCTCCACGTGTCCAGTGGTACAAGGATGGAACACAAATTCCTAACACCAATAATAGAATACAAACATTATCTTCAGGTAATCAAATTTTGGAATTACACATTTATCTTTGGAATAAAATGACAATAACTAGTGCTTTTATCATTTTATTATTAGGGTTGGTTTCTATAATAGTAGTATAATATAAAATTATCAAATTTAGCTATAATACAGTACTGTTAAGTTTAATTGTGTATGCCCACAGCATAAAATAAAATTGTTTATTTTGTATTTTAGGAGATCTTTTAGTAACATTAGCTAAAAAATCAGATACAGGATTATATAGCTGTGAAGTAATAAATACAGAAGGAATAGATATGGCCAGTTCTCAAGTTATAGTACGAGGTAAGTAAATATATTTTATGATGTAGGGGAGATAACTCTTAATCTCAAACAGTGAAAAAAAAAAAGTTAAATTTGTGTTTGTTAAATCACCAGTTTGCAAATTTAACAAAAAGTCACCCCTTATAATACACATATCCAAATTATATTCTATAAAGAAATGCTCTAACATTTTTACTAGGACAACCACTTTATAATCTAAACATCTGAATAGAAATAATGGTGGATAGATTTTTAATGGAATACTCAGTTGTCTTGTATAATTGGCTTTTAATGTTCTTGCTATAACAAAATCCTTTAAAAATTGCAAATAGTCACAGAGATGCTTTAACTTATAACAAAACCTGTTCACGATTTTTATGTTGTAGAATATAACTCAGGCTGTCAAGATGGAACAACAGAAGGGTTAGGATTACACAGGGATGTACATGCTTGTACTGGAAAATGGGAGGGGCATGTTAGAAAGGGGAAGTCACTCTGTAAAAAAGGTTGGAGAGTATGCAACCCATTAGACAAGGATATTCTACATGAGTTATCTTGGCTTGATATGTTAGATTTAGATGGATGCTATGCTTATAATGCTGCTATAAGGAAAGGACAGTGTAAAAAGTAAGTACAAATGTCAGGGAGTAGAAAGTGGGTAACAGTGATATGACCAGGACATGTATTAATTTTATTTACATCAATATATGTAGATGATTTTGTAAAATAACATATTTGTGTTAACATTATAAAAATGTTTGTAAAAATCCTAGTTAATAAAACATGTACATATACACTAACCAAATTTTAACAATTGGTTTTTGCAAATATGATTGAATTTTAAAAAATTTCATTGACATTTGAGGACACAGAAACACTGACTAGTAAGGATAACAATAACAGTAAAATTTGCTTCCTGTTTTAGATGTAGAGAAAAGGATATGGCTGGTTTTGGAAGGAACTGTGGTAGATTGAGATACCAGAGGAGGAAACAGTCATGTTTAGCTACAGGAAGAGTTGATGTATTTAAAAAGTCTGAAAGTAGTTCAGGATGTTTTTACAAAGAAGGTGTAACAAGTGGAGTCCTTTGCTGTAAACGAAAAACAAGTAATTCAAGTAAGTTGTTTGTTTTGTAATTTCTTCAAATTTCCTTGAATTGCTTAAAGCCACCATACAGTTTAAGATAGATTGCTAGTCAATATCATGCCTCGTTTTTGTATGTATAGGCCAGAGTTATCAACCTTTAGAGCAGGTGTAATGTATTTTTAGCCGAGTTGCAACGAAGTTGAACTCGGCTATTGTTATGATGATGGCGGGCGGCTGGGCGGGCGGGCGTCAACAATTGGTTTCCGGACCATAACTCAGAAAGTTGTGAACCGATTTTAATGAAACTTTAGGATATTGTTACATACCATAAGAGGAGGAACACTATTGATTTTGGGGTAAATCTGTTCAAGGTCAAGGTCACAGCGACAGAAAAACATTAGAAAATTTCTTGAATTAGTGGTTTCCGGACCATAACTCAAAAAGTTCTTAACCAATTTTATTGAAACTTTGGGATATTGTTACATACCATATAAGGAGAAACCCTATTGATTTTGGGGTAAATTCGTTCAAGGTCAAGGTCACAGCGACAGAATTGATTGATTATTGGTGTTTAACGCCCGAGCAGCAATATTTCAGCTATATTCAGGCGATGAACATGAAATGGATGATAAAATGAACATGAAATGATGATGAATGAAAATGGGATGGGACACAAGGAAAAATAGGGGTAACGTATTTTAGATTGCCACTGGCAAATGGGAGGATGGATAGGGTCGGGCAATTTAGCTTCCTGTAGCGGGATCGAAATCCCTACTCATAGCGAATACTACAACAGCGTTCTTTAACGTGCGAGGAACGTGGCATTTTTCCCAACACGGTGCACTAATATGGTTTGCGGTCAGGTTTTCCGTATTATGGCCTGACAACCCCAGCTAGCCAGGGGTACCCCATTCAACCACCTGGGGCACACATCCCAGTCGGTCTTTAGGCAAACCGACCTGACACGCCGGTCAGGGTACTGGGCGCTATTTAGTCGCCTTTTACGACAAGCTAGCGCGACTGCGGTCTATTCTTTTAGCCACCCGGATCCCGCACGGGGCGTCACAGCGACAGAAAAACGTTAGAAAATTTCTTGAATTAGTGGTTTCCGGACCATAACTCAAAAAGTTCTCAACAGATTTTAATAAAACTTTGGTATATTGTTACATACCATAAGAGGAGGAACCTTATTGATTTTGGGGTAAATCCGCTCAAGGTCAAGGTCACAGTGACAGAAAAACGTTAGAAAATTTCTTGAATTAGTGGTTTCCGGACCATAACTCAAAAAGTTCTAGACAGATTTTAATAAAACTTTGGTATATTGTTACATACCATAAGAGGAGGAACCTTATTGATTTTGGGGTAAATCCGCTCAAGGTCAAGGTCACAGTGACAGAAAAACGTTAGAAAATTTCTTGAATTAGTGGTTTCCGGACCATTACTCAAAAAGTTCTCAACCAATTTTAATGAAAGTTTTGGTTAATAAAATACGGCAACTCGGCTTTTGCACCCCTGTACATATCGATTTTTTCTCTTTAACTTTATAACTGAAATAAAACTTTCAGAAATTTTCTTTTTAAAATTTATATTTAATATTGGATATTCTCTATTTATGTCTGATAAATGGTACATTGGTTTTGACCTAAAATAAAAGATTAGCCAAATTTGTTTTCTTTTGAAAATACCTAGCTCAAAGGGAGACTTTTGTCTAAAGAATGCCTAAATATATGTATCCCAAAAGGAAACATTACTACTTAGTCTTTTCATATTTTGTTAGGAAATACCCCAGTACTTACAATATTATTTGGCAGAAACGCATTGTAAATTTTTATTTTTATTTTCATTTTTTTTTCAGAAAAGAAGGTTTCAACAATGTGTTCCTCTCAGTGTCAAAATGGAGGAAAATGTATAGGTCATAATGTTTGCCAGTGTACTAAGGGATTCAAAGGAGCCCTTTGTCAAATTGGTATGTTCTGAGAACAAATAAATGTTTGTAGTCATTAGCTATTATTTTGCCAGAAATATTCAGGATTGTGGTTTATGTTTACATAAGATACATATTCCATGACGAATAGGGTTAAAATATTACAGGGGCCTTCGGTGGCCGAGTGGTCAAGGTAGTTCGTCTACTATTGATCACGTGGTCTGTCAACACAGAGATTGTGGGTTCGATTCTCACTGCAGGCAGGGTGTACTCGACTCCAATCTTAATTGACAAGGATTGCCAGTTTTCCTACCGCAGGTCGGGGGTTTTCTCCGGGTACTCCGGCTTCCTCCCCCAATAAAAACTGGACGCCATGGTATAGCTGAAAAATTGCTGAAAGTGGCGTTAAACATCATCAAACAAACATAAAATATTACATTTAAATTTTCATTAATAAAACTATTCTGAAATATAGAATTTTTGATTCAGTTTTAATCAACAGTATACTATAATGTTATATTAAAAAATTTAAGTCAACACTCGCACACAGAAATGATTATGCTACATGTGACATTCTTGCAGCCAATGAAAAAGAAGTTTTTTCTGAAGACTTATAAAAACTTATCGAAATGTAATTAACATACATAAGAAGACATCGTCTAATAAAACCCAGGAATGACACTTTAAAGCTGATGTCTTGGATTTTAGTTTTAATTTACTGTAATATACATACTGGACATACCAAAAAAATCTAAAGTCTACGAGTCCTTTCGTTACAAGGTCATAATTCATTTACTAATATACATGGTTATATGTCAATATTTACACCTATTTATGCTATTTTTAGCAATATGTCAGGAAGGTTGTGGTAATTACGGAGAATGTGTGCAGCCAGGAGTGTGTAAATGTAAGGAAGGATATACTGGCAAAAACTGTCACAGAAAAGTGTGTAAACAAATGTGTCTGAATGGTGGACGATGTGTGAAGCACAACTGTCGCTGTACTCCTGAATTTTATGGAAAACATTGTCAGCATAGTAAGTAGATTATGATTAATACTAGTATATTGTCTTTTTTTTGTTGGTTAGAATTATAGAAAAACATTGATATATATAGAATGAAACCATTGCTCAAAGAAGTCTGCCACAAATTTGATTGGAGAAAGTGGATAATTTTTAACATTTTTGTATATCATAGTGCAAAATAGCACATGGTTCTCCTTGTTTGCATTTGTGGATGTGTTTTGTTCATATTTATAGAGTAACCAATTTAAAGTTACTGTATACAGACAGCTTCTCATAATCTGATTCATTATTCTGCCTGTGAAGCAAATTTACTAAACTGTTTTTTTACTGGGGCATGTTTATTGTTTATCGGTTAGTGTGTTTGATGTTTGTTTGTTTGTTTGATGGTGCTTAACGCCACATTCAGCAATTTTTCAGCTATATCATGGCGTCCAGTTTTTATTAGGGGAGGAAGCTGGAGGACCCAGAGAAAACCCCCGACCTGCGATAGGAAAACTGGCAATCCTTGTCAATTAAGATTGGAGTCAAGTACACCCTGCCTACAATGAGAATCGAACCCAGTGTTGACAGACCACGTGATCAATAGTAGACGAACTACCTTGACCACTCGTAAAAAAAAAATTGATACAGCAAGAATAATCTTAAAGTTACCTTAATGTAAGCAAGTTTGAATGGGAGACAACTACCACTAAAATACATTAATATTTACTTTTGTCTTTTTAATAGTTTGTATTTGACTTTAGATATTCTGAATTCTTTACATGAAATCCTCTAGTTACACAATATTTTCAAATGCATTTTACAAAATAGCATTGTTGTATTTAATACTTAAAAACATGTGAATGATAAACCAATAATATGACTTTAGTTTGTTTGTTTAACACTTTCTGCTATATCATGGCATAAAGTTTGTATTGTGGCAGGAAGCCAGAGTACCAAGTGAAAAACTGGACCTTAGGAGAACTGTCAATTAAGGTTGGAGTCTAGCACAGACTCCAACCTGCAACCTCAGTGTTGTCATAAGGTGGTTACCAACCTTAATCACTCAGCCATCAAGGCCCCTAGAATGTTTTAACCAATTAGGGCTAATGGGTATTACCATTAAGAATACTGTTAATGCTGTCATATGTCTGTTATCTGCATCTTAGGAAACCAACGTCCGTTGGCTTTCTTGCTTTGCTTCCACTTACAAACCGTGGGCACACTTGTAGATATTTTCTTGTTTTCATGAATATTTAATGTCTTACTTTGATTGGTTGCTTGTACTTCCAGGGAAGCTTTTAAACTAATCAAAATAGTTTTATCCAATAAACATGGTTCCCATTAGCTAATTAAATTTAATGAATATTCATGAAAATGAAAAAATATTTACAAGTGTGCTTACAGTTTGAAAGAGGTAGCAAAGCGAGAACGCGACTGGACATGGGTCGGCCGATGTGTTAGCTGCAACTTTGATTAAAGCAAATGATCTGTGTGATGAATATTAAGATATAATTTCAGAAAACAATAGATATAATTTATGTTCTTTTTTATTTCAGAGTCAATAGTTTTAACAAAATTAAACAGGACAGAAAGATGAAATATCCAGGAATAAATTCAAAATTCCATACACTGCCAAACATGACATTCTGTGATGTGGACAGAAATGTGCATAATATCATGTCTTGTGAGAGACTGGAACATTCATTACTTTAAGAAGGTAGTGGAGTTGCTTCCTGTCACAGAAAATTGGCAAAACCTGCTACAATATAGCATGATCGATTTCATCATTCATATCAAACTTGCCATTAACTCTAATGTCTAAAACTTCAAATAATCTATTTGTAAAAACAGTTAAGTCATATAATATTATTTATATACTAGTATACAAATAATGCATGTACTTCAATCAGCTTATAGTGTTCAATTGCGGGTTTTAACGTATATCAGATGGTTGTGAATACATTTTCGTTCTGATAATGTAATTGATGAGCTTGAGATTATTATTATTATTCATTAAACTGTTATCCCAATGATCCTCTATGTTGAAGGTTTTTTATTGCAAAATACTGCAACAGAGAGTTGATTTTTATTGTAGATCGAAATTAACCTTGCAAAACTTTTTTTGAATTAATTGTGTGTTTAATTGATATCGTAGTTATAGAAACTACAGGAAATTTAATTTTGGATAGTTTTTCAATATATAGCAGAAAGATGTACAATATTTTAAGGTGTATATTAGAACATAATTATATAACACCTTGATTCATTTGACATCTTATTTCTTTTTCCGAGCTAAAATTAACCAAATCATTTGGTAATGGAACAATTCCACAAGAAAAATTGTGGAGATCCAACCATTGTATGATCAATATTTCATCAATACATATGTAAATAATCTCTATGCGTTGTGTATTTTATTGTTATAATTGTTTGTTATGTAAATACACTTATTTAATGATCACATGTAATAATGTCCCTGATTGGTCATTGTTGTAGTGTTCTCCCTTTGTACTAAAAAATGGTGTGCCAAATGTCCCAGAGTTATGGTTCCTTACAGTCTCCGGATTATGTCCTTAAACCATTATAAACCAGTCCACCAATATAATTAAGCAGTTTTTACTTATTGATTGTTAGATATTCAGACTACCATTTCTAATCCATATCATACATGCCAATTCCCCGGATTTTGTCGGAGGCTCTGGAAATTTTTACCCCTGTCAAGGCTACCGGGAAGGTCATTGGAATCTCTGGGTTTCTCCTTTTTTTTAAGAAAAAAAAATAGAAAGTCAAAATTATTTTTAAAATTGTGTTAAATATCTTTTTCTAATCAAGAATTTAACCTAATAAAAGCGTAAGTCAGCTAAAAAAACTTAATAAGTCAATATTTGCACTCTGGAGACCCTTCAAATAACCTAGAGATATTCTAAATCTTTTTTGAAGCCCCCACCAGGGCTTTTGCCCGGTACTCACTTGGACCTTGAGCGGTCCCCAGTCCCCTGACCGAAATTATCAGGAATTCTACCACAAATATGTTGGCAAGTATGCCATATTTCAAATTTTTAATTTGGAAGTTGTATTTCCATATACTGGTGATAAGTTAAAGAACAATTTATTAGATACAACCAAACTGAAATGCAACCCAAAGCTAAACTAATTTATTGATGACTTCGTATGGCTTAGTGTACAAAGCAGATTGTTATTTCATCTGGAAAACCTTAAAACATTGTATAGATAACTCAAGGTTGTAATGCTCAAATGAGACTACCTCAGTAGTAACTGTAGTTTTCTGTAACCAATGGTAACTGAATATGGTGTTTTCTTGTTTTGGCACTCTCTGATAAAAAAAGGGAACAAAATATTCTTACAGTTATAGATGTCCTTTGTTGTACATGTATATTATACCCATATTACAATATGCATAATAATAAAGGATTCAGAAAATGTTGCAACATTGACTGAATTACTTGTTTCTATAAAAGATCACATTGCCAGAAATTTTTAACAAGTTAAGAATCAACATAAAAAATATTTAGTTGTTTAGTCTATTATATCATGAGAAAAGAAACATGTTGAAAAGTATAAAATTATTGAAAAACATGAAGCATTCATTGGATATGCAGATATACTGCCATTCATTATTATCAAGTCAAATAAATAGACCATACACAACTTTTCTAATTAATTTATGACATTATAGATTGTTTACTAGAGATGGGGTTTCTCTAAGTTTTACATAATATTCAAACTGCTTGACCAGAGTGGACAAAATATTTCTTGTCACTGGTAAATATGTAGTACTCACGTTGGTTGGTTTATAATACCGGTAATAATGTCATAAACCAAAATAATTACTATTTATTGCCAGGCTATAAATTGTGGTTGGGGGTAATTTGTATTTGATATCAAATTTCAAAATTAGAGAAAATTCCATGGTTGGAAAAATTTGATAATCCATTCTACCAATTTATGATCCTATATATTTATGTTACAGCAGAAATTCACTAATGGTCTATTTTCAGAAATTCTTGTCTAGTACACTGAATTGTCTTCAGAAATCATGCCTTTAATTTTGTACAAATAACATTAGTAGACTGAAATGTTTAATAAATTAATATTGTTTACCCTAATATGTTTGTTGTATAATGCATTATACTATTAATAGTCCCATTAATTGCATTTTTAATGTTGTAAACAATTGTACATGTGTTTGTATATTTTGTTGACATTTGTTATATATTTTTATGAGAAAGCCAGTGTTACAATTAAACAAAAACGAAAGTTTTACCTTTCTTTCTTGTTGTTTTACCCAGCAGTAATACTAGTCAACATTATTTTTAATGTGCATTTCACTCCTTCTTTCACATATTACTGAAAGAAAATATGATATTTGTACATTATTATTACTAGGGGGCCTTTGTGATATTGAGTGGTCTAGATAGTTCTGCTGTCTTAACAACGAGTTGCAAGTTTGAACTTGATGTCAAACTCCAACAATAAATCACACGATAGGATGAACTACCTATTTTGAAATTTTCCTGGAGAATGTCAGTGGTACTTCAGCTTACTCTTCAAATAAAAACTGGACACCATGATATAGCTGAATACAAATTCCTACAAGTTGCATAAAACCACATTAAAATATAATACTGCAGCAACTTAGCTACAAAAATTACAAATTTAAACATATGTTCCATCATATTATTACTAACATCAGTACAATTCGTTCTACTGGAACATTATTGTGCTTGTTTAACAGTCTAGAGTTCAATGTTATTAATATCCCTCTATGGTAACCATCTTAGATTTTAAATCATAACTGAATATCAAAAATAGGTGGGGGCCTCAGTGACCAAGTGGATAAGGTAGTTCGTCTACTATTGTTTACATGGTCTGTCAACACTGAGATTGTGGGTTAGAGTTTCACTGCAGGTGCACTCCACTCCAATCTTAATTGACAAGGACTGCTAGTTTTACTGAAGGTCAGGGAATTTCTTCTGGTACTGCGGCTTCCTCCCTCAAAACTATTCAAACAAACAAAAATAGTTGACAATCATATGATCACATTCATTTAACCTGCCAAACAGAGAAAAAAAACATTCATACATGCACTACAATTTTTCCTCTAAAATAGCAAAATAATCTTGGATATCTAATGAATTAAGTAAAACAAAAGACCATCATGTGATCATTCAAGCACATAATAAATTCAGCAAGTTAGAAGACTTGTCATATGATCAATCAAGCACATCATAAATTTAACCTGTCAATCAGACGATCACATGATCCATCAAGCAAATCATAATTTTAACCATAGTTACTTTTTAAATTCGACCTGTTAAACATCAATTAATGTGATCATTCAGTAATTTGTGAAATTCAGCTGGTCAAAGAAAGGACAATCCAAAGATCATTTGAGACATAAGTCCATTAATTACAGGACCATATTAGTAACAGTTGGGGGAAACATGGTTTTTTCAATACTCATTTTAGTTTGTTTGAATGATGTTTAACACCAATTTCAGCAATTTTTCAGCTATTTTATGGAATTTATGCTGTATATTTGTGATTAAGCCCTTTGGAAAGCCATCTTTTGGATTCCAATTTGAACAAAAAACAAACTTTGTGGAGTACTCTCTAACCAACATTTATGTACAGTAGGAATCTATTAGCTTTGCAGTATCTGAGAGGAAGCTATTTTTAAGTACAGGTCCAAGAATCATGCAAAAGGTGATAAGTCCATACCTTCAGATTTTCTTCCTACTGTGCATACAAGTTAGTTTCTGAGAGATATTAAAAATTTCAAACAATATCAATTAACTTTAATGGAAAATTGACAAAATCTGAAAGAATCCACTTATCACAATTTTTCAAGTTTGCATGATTCTTAGGTGGACCTGTACTTAAACACTTACGATAGGCACCTGTTTTTAGACCATGCTACTACTGCCTGCCCTCACAAAAAAGAAACATCCAATCACTCAATCAATATAGACATTCTGATGATGCTGACAACAAGTGTTTTGTTTTTGTTTGAATGATGTTTAATGCCCATTGCAGCAATTTTTCAGCTATATCAAGGCATCCAGTTTTTATTAGGGAGGAATCTGGAGTACTTGAAGAAAACCCCCAACCATTGGTATGAAAACTGGCAATCCTTGTCAATTAAGATGACAATAGCCCGCAGTGAGACTCGAACCCACAAGCTCAGTGTTCACAGACCATGTGATTGATAGTAGATAAACTACCTTAACCTCTTAGCCCCCCAAGGCCCCCTGGTGATAACAAATGATAACAAACAACTGTCGTGAGTCACGAGAGCAAATAAAAAAGATTAAGTCCAGTATTAATATTTATTCATGAAGAGATGGTACATTACTCAAATGAAATCTCCTAGATCATCTATACTTATACATGGTAATTGCATACATGAAGAAATATAATAGAAAAATATTATATAAAATTTGATATGTTCAGAAAATGTACATATTTATAAAAATATGATTTGTGGAATGTTTTTTAATTGATATGCTTCATTTACACAACCATTTAGAACCATCCATAATAACAGATGATTTTGTCAAAAAAACAGATACATAACATATATAATAAAAGTATAAAAAGATGCATCAAATACAATATTCGAGATTATTTAGCAAACTTATAAATGGTAAAATGCATGAAAAAATTAAAACTTCCCCAACATTTAAAAATGAACCACAATTTGAAGGGAGTAAAACTGCCCTATTATGACCATACATACATTTATTTTAAACTTATTTGTTAAAACTTTTTTTACCGTGTTGATATGTGATGCTGTAGTTTATTTCAAAACCAGAATAATCCAATAACAGTTACTACAAATCCCCCTTCAAAAATATAAAATAAAAATAGCGAGGTTTACATATAAAAATCTGTCTCACAACCATACAATGAATCCCTATACAGCATGTTATTATGTATTACCTTCCAATGGCACTTATATGAAATGCTAGATTAATCAATTATTTACAATTTTTATTTACATAGTAACGACTATTTGTGCTTGGATATGACCTTACTTATAAACCATGCTTCCCATATTGTTACGGTTTTTAAATTATTGTATGATATCACTGGTTCGTCTTGTAAAAAATTTGTGCAATAATAAATGTTTGACAGGTTTCTAAAATAAACACAAACATACATGTATAAAATTTTGTTAAATATAACCATTTTATCTATTTAACAAATTAATTTTAATTTTCACTTTTTTAAGGAAAGAATACACACCTGTCTTTTCTAGTAACATTAAAGGAGACAAATATACTTTCAGGTCAATACATAAATCTGACAACACAACTAAAGCTATATATATACAAAAGCATTATATATACAAATTTCACAGTATAATTGTTAGAGTGGATGTTCAAAACATAAATGGACCAATGAAATAAAAAATTCAACCGTCTTGTTAATTTCTATCGTTGAAACACACTACATGTACACAAATTCTCGGCGAATAGCAACTTTTGTTTGAATGAGAATTAAAATGAGTCAAAAAGATGGTTTAACAATGATAAATTGCTGTATAAAAAATGGTTCTTGTCTAATGATATTTACAAGGACACCATGGAAGGTCATTAAATGTCAATCACAGTAAGATCCTGAATACACTGAGAAAAGTGATAATGTAAACAACAAGAAGACTTGTTCTTGGAGCACCACCTACAGCAACACACGTAAATTTCTGTAATTTTTCAGCTTGGGTAATGAAATCTCTTCCTAAGTAGGTGGTGTGAGTGTTACGTGAATCATCGACTAGTATGAGTCTTACTGTATCGTCTGTAAACATCAAATCGTTGTACCATGTCCCAGAGTCAAACATGTGGAAATCTCCTTCACTGAAAAGCAAATAAAAAAAGAATATAGTTCCATTGCAGAATAGCCAAACTCAATTATGTTAAGATTTTATCTTGCAAAATATTTATGAAAAAGAATAAGACTTTATTTTTAATCAGTATTTGTACAGGTTTGTACAGTGTAAGCACTGAAACACAATTAATATAAAATAAACTTACGTGTCAGAGGAGAAAAATTGCTGTCCATAATTGAGCAACTGCCAATATATGTTAACATCTTCTGCAGACTTGTGTTCTGAAAGGAAAATAGTTTTTCTTAAATAATATTATCATTTCTGTTCCTTCAAAATATTTCCTTCTTACAAGTACTACAGCAAAAGATCACACTCCCTACTTTTAATGATAATGTTTTCATATTTATCATAAAATTAAAACATCTTTTTACTATTCAAGTTTATTTTTAGCAAATTTTTATTAGTATAATAATAAAATGTAACATAATTTATGATAGCAAATTTTTATTAGTATAATAATAAAATGTAACATAATTTATGATAAGGACAGAGAGGTATATTCAGACATACTTCCAGTAACAACTGCATTTGATGGTAATCGTCCCAGATGGCAGGATCTCCAATCATCAATAGGTCTACGTGTTCCATCCTTACACATTAACTCATAATCATCAGAACGTCTGTTTCTGGACCAGATAGCATGGTTTCTGGCATCTGTGTTGTCTCTTACAGTAAGATGTCTAACAAAAGCTACATCACCTGCATCTATATACAAGAAAATATGCAAATTGAGCATTAAAAATATTATTAGACTTTACTTATTAAATTGATTATGATTACGATTCTTAAATTTATGTTTCTTTATATATGTAAATAATTTCTGTTCTTGGAACATAATACAGTTCCCCTATAAAAGTTATGCAAAGGATAAAGAATTACTTTTTTCTAAGATTAAAATGCATATATGGACTATGCATATGGACTATCTAGGTTACATACAAAGGTACAGATATTATGAAAAAGACATGTCTTTAAGATCTATAATGTTTCAACTGATGATAAGTGTCAACTCACTGTCACCATTTATCAGAAACCTGTATTTATGTTTCTTAACATACTGAATATTTAATTATCATATACTTGTTGTAAATAACTTTTATTTTTTACTGTATGATAAAGGGAATAAATGGGCAAAAATTTGATATTTTGCCAAATTGGCAAAGCGGGCTGATATCAAAATGTTATTAACTGCTTCGAACGTTATTACACGCTTTTCCGTAAGTGTTATCACATGCCTTTCCGTAAATGATCGGAATTTACCGGAATTGTTTAGAAATATGACGTCAAACGATATTAAAACAGACGACATGCATGATAAGATGCATCAGAGATGGACAATTAATACTTTGGATTATTTTCAGTCGATGAAAATTTACAAACAAAAAGAAACAAATCGTGAGTGATATGAAAATATTATATAAATGACTTGAAACTAATTCGGAGTACAGTAACAGCGGTACCAGAACTCTATAAGATTTCGATATATATCTATTTCATTTTCCCCTGCTGAAGCATATGATAAAAAGACCATTACATGACATTTTTGATATCATATGCATTATTAGCCCTCGGTTGATATTTGCCCTCGAGCCTGCGGCTCTTGGGCCAATATCAAACCTTGGGCTAATAATACATATGATATCAAAAATATCATGTAATAATCAGATATTATTATACCCCCTTATATAGTGATGGGGGTGTCCATCTCTCAGTCTGTTCATCACACTATCTCTTATGCGTAAGTAGTCCTATACTACTGACTGGAATTTGATGAAACTTACACAGAATCTTTGCCACATAGTGCCAGTGTGCACCTGATATTTATCATTTTGATCAGAATGATATTTGAGATTTCCCATTGAAAAACCAGGGACTTTTCATTGACATAAGTTAAGCGGTGGTATCAATTAGTGAGCATTTTCTAGTTTTGTTTAATGATCAACAATAATGATCCCATCACAACTTACTTTCTACAAGACATCTAAAAGCACCGGTGGCACCATAGTACTGTTCTATCTGATTTCTCTGACATTTCTTGTAGCCACCTGCTGCACAACCTTCACATAAACTTATTGGGTACTGGTTAGGGTTGTATTCTTCATCTAAAGCTCCTGGTATACATGTTCTAATGAACAATTGCCCTAAAAAGATAAGGAAACTAATTTCAAATTTTATTCTTTATTATTTAATTTGGTCCTTTTATAAATTATAAGGGGCATGATGGTAATATGTCCCTTTTAACAAAACAACTTAAATTCTCCCTCTTAAAATCATCCGAATTCAAATTATTTCAACTCTATTGCACATGGCGTGAAAGACAAAACAAATATCTAGGCTTAGTTGCTCGCAGTAACTTCTAATATTTCCTCTCCACGAGCAAAATTTATTACATTAACATTTTTAACTAAATAAATAACAAAACTTCATACAGATAAAAACTTCAATCACACATTCATTACAATGAAAATATAGTATGCAGAAGAAAAAACACCTGTTTCTTTGAGGTTACTGCAAGCGTCGATACCCGTAATACCAGTCAACACTATTTATATCAGTCCATGACCGTCCATATCATGCAAATTGTGCACTGTAAAAGCAGGTTTTCTACCCACACTTAATTATAGAACTGACCAAACAAGTTATTCATAATTTATATGTAGTAACTTAGGTAAAACCCCATTCTACCCGAAATAGAAATATATATAATACATAATATTTCTAAACATGTTCCAAAATGTGTAGTAAGCATCAAGTCCTGCTTGGAACATGTTCAACAACCCCCTTTTACTAAATGAACTAAAGCATGAAATATTTGGCACAGCTGTATAGAATTTTGCCAGTAAAGACATCTCATCCTGTAGTAACTGTGTACCAGTGTACAAAGTCATGAAGATGTTAAATCATCTGAATAAACCAGAGGCTCTTAAGAGCCTGTATCGCTCACTTGATTTTATAGGCAATGAAGATGGCATTTCCCTGATGTTAAAGTAAGTCCTGTAATTTTCAATAAACTTTAAATAGGACCATCCAAACAATATTACTAGAAAGTTTTGTTTCATTGGTTAACCAGTTGTATAGAGAAGATTTTTTTTATTTGCCCATAGGGTCCTATGTTAAACTAAGTCCTGCCGGGGAGGTGGCCATTTTGAATTTCCAATTGCCATAAAAAACATAAACTTTATAAAGGACCATCCAAACAATATTGCTAGTAAGTTTTTGTTTCCATTGATTAACTGGTTTCAGAGAAGAAGCCTTTAAAAACTTTTTCCCATAGGGTCCTATGTTAAACTAAGTCCTGCGGTAGCGGCCATTTTGAATTTCCAGTTGGCATAAAAATCATAAACTTTATAAAGGACCATCCAAACAATATTGCTAGTAAGTTTTGTTTTGATTGGTTAACCGGTTTCAGAGAAGAAGCCCTTTTTAACCTTTTTCCCATAGGGGTCCAATGTTAAACTAAGTCCTGCGGTGGCGGCCATTTTGAATATCAGATTGGGATAAAAAACATTAACTTTATAGAGGGCCATCCAAACAATATTGCTAGTAAGTTTTGTTTCCATTGGTTGGCCGGTTTCAGAAAAGAAGCCTTTCAAACTTTTTCCCATAGGGTTCTATGTTAAACTAAGTCCTGCAGTGGCGGCCATTTTGAATTTCCAATTCCCATCTAAAACACAAACTTTATAGAGGACCATCTCAACAATATTGCTAGTAAATTTTGTTTTGATTGGTTAAACGGTTTCAGAGAAGAAGCCCTTTTTAACTTTTTTCCCATAGGGTCCTATGTTAAACTAAGTCTTGAGGTGGCGGCCATATTGGTTTACCAATCAAAATAAAAAACACAAACTTTGTAAAGGTCCATCCAATGAACATTATGGCCAAGTTTGGTTTCAATTGGCCAAGTGGTTTCAGAGAAGAAGATTAAAATGTAAAAAGTTTACAGACGCCGCCGCCGCCGCCGACGACGACGACGCCGACGGACGCAAAGTGATAACAATAGCTCACATGACCCTTTGGGTCAGGTGAGCTAAAAATACTTTAACACAAATGTAAACTCGAGGTGGATGGTCAAACAAACAGACCAAAAATATATAAAGTCTACACTTTCATTAAAGGGGTATATAAAATGTAAAGATTTCTTAAGAGTGTAAATAGAAACTTATTACATGAATTGTTCTGCAAGTAGACTTAATAATGTATATCATACACTTATCTTACCAAGATTTTCAAAAATAGTGCAGTGTTGAGGTACAAACTGTTCCGTTTCTATGAAGATACTGACAGGGACAATCCATCCATCTCCTCTGGCCATCCCAGCCATACAGGCTCTCTTGTCTGTAATGTGACATGTATGAAACAATTACAACAGTATGGAAATAGCTATTAATTATAAATACAAATGTTTTGGGTTTTTTTTTAATATCTGCAAGCTACACAAAAAAAAAATGTAACCACCAACTTAATGAAAAATATATTGTTGAACCTATGTGAAAAGGCAATGCTTAGACATAACAAATAATCACAAATATCCATGATATAACAAACGCTTGGCCAAAGTTAAAAATGGTTATAGAAAACAATTAACTTAGAACAAATAGAAAAAAAATGAACATTAACCCCATTAAAAACTGTGAATGAACTCAACTCCTAAGTAAGGATGTTGGCACATGTAAAACATTTATCATTGAAATAACAAGTTTGGACTCAGAAATGTCATGCCAGCATTACGAATCAGTAACGAAAAAAATTATGTCATAAGCATTAAACTGTTATCATTTAAAATATACAATGCACTGTCACAGAGGAACTGCCCTAATACAGTTGCTGGACAGTGAAATTGAGGTCAAGGTCAAGTTACACCCCACCTACAGACAGCAACCTATATACCAAATATAGTTATCCTATCATGCATGGTTACAGAGGAACTGGCCTAACACAAAAACTTTAATGTAGTGGTTGGACCATGAAATTGAGGTGAAGGTCAGGTGACAGGTAACTGACTGACAAGTACTCATCATAAGCTACTACTGGACCAAATTTGATGGACCTTGGGCTCAAGCTTACTAAGATATAAAGCAAAATGTCCAAGTGTTAACGATGATGCCAACAGATTCCCATATACATGTCTTAGCTCCAGTGACTATGGTCACAGGCGAGACAAAAATAAATTTCCACTTACCTTTCAAATTAAATAAAGTCATATCAGGATTTCTTTTCCAAGCAGCTGCCACAACATAAAAGGAAGCTTCCATATTGCCGTAATCTTCTGCTGCAATTGGCTTTAATCCATATTTCCTAAAACATATGGTTCTGTGTTAATAATGATGGCATATTTTACAAAGGAATAACCTATAAAATATACCACACAATGACATCTATGCATACATGTACACTGATAATCATTCCTAACAAGCAAAAATGTACACTGCTGAACACAAGTAAATGTATTACATAAGATGACCACATTACAGGAAGCTCTACAAACAGTACAAGCTATAAATAACAATTAGATGTTGATAAATTCTTATTGTTTCCTACTATATTTTCTACTTATCATGATGACATAATGTTAATCATACTACCCAGACAAAACAGAAAATAAATACACAAAACTAGGTTTCAGAATTTTCTGTCTAGTTTTTTCCTATCATATAACTTTTTCCTCCCCCCCCCCCACCTTATTCAGCCTTTATACGTGATGAAGATCTTGAGTTTACAAGAGAACAATACACTACAATACCAATAACTTTTGATATAAACAAACATATGGCACAAACAAACATCACTGTATACATACTCTCCAGCAAGATATATATCTCCAGCGTCCAAAGTCATCATGTCAGCATCTCCATCTGAGATCAGCTGCATACAGTGGTCTGCACTTTTACCCAGTACACAATCCAACTGAGGTCGCAAGTCTTTAGCACCAAATGCCATCATCATGCTTTCACATTTTTCCTTCTCTCCCACTGATATTACACACCATTTGGCATAATTCAATGGACACTGATTTAATTTGTCTAAATTTGCATAAAAATCAGCATCTGAAATTAAAAGAAGTCAAACTGTAGTCATTTTGTAAAGTCATTTAAAAGTTGAACTTGATCTTCATTTTACGGTACTAAGCAGCTGTGCAAAATTTTAAAAGAAATCTGTTGACGTATTTTCAAGTTATCATCTGGAAACCAAGGGGGCACTGAAGGACAGACAGATGCTGATATCTAAACAGAAGTCATATTCAGTTAACGTTATTGAAATTAATGTACCAATGACAGAGCTTTATTCTGTTGATTTTTATTTTGATTGATGCACATACTTGGATACAATGTGTTGTTTAGTACCATTTGATAAACTAATGCCCGAATTGTTGATCAAAAAGAAAAGTTTAATACCATCAAATACTGTACAAAAATAAACTATGCAGTTTAGAAGCCAAAATTGTTTAACTGAATTAAATGTCACCAGTTTGAGCCAAGTTAACTTTCAAAAACGACAATTATAGCGGACCACATGATACCTTTCCTGAGTATAAGCTGGTGTTGGTCAGGGTATATAAACTTTTGGAAGATGAACTGTCCCATTGTTTGAATACAATACCTATTGTTCTCTCTGCAGTTTATTCAGTGGGTACTTTAAATCTGACAAGGAAAAGTCAATCACTCATTGATTAATTTTCCTATGCCAAGAAGTAAACTCCCCAGTGGTGAAAATACATGAAGCTTCACTGATTGTAGGAGGATTTGTTGTTCAATGCTGAACTATATTATATGCCATATTTATCATTTAAGACAAAATTGTCTATTGCTGAACTTTTTCAAAATTTTACAAAAAAATTTGCTATGTTTTCAAATACTAGCAACATGTTTAATGTCAAAAAAAAATTTCTGTCGTCCAATTCCAATATATTTCTATTTCTACATGTATTGTAAACAGACATATTTGTTATTCAAACCAATTATGTTGTTATAATTTGCATTTAACATTTGGTTTGACCAACTACTACATGTACTTATAAGATCATGGGGTTGTTGATTGGTTAGTATTACACAGTTTATATCTATATGTATCATATTTCAATAATATTGTCTTTCCTTGTACCAAAATAGACTTACCACTCTTATACATACACAAATAAAACATGAGGGTTGTTGGTAATGCTTGTAATGCTCACAATTTTGGAGCACCTGGTTTCAACCCAGAATTTATGTTTCTTTTGTTTGTCCTACAGAGTGTGATTCCTTACCCAATTACATGTTATGTTTCTTTTTTTTTAATTTTGTCTTTGATGTAATTAATTTTATGTGAGGAACTGCCCCCGTAGATTTGTGAAAAAATCTCAAAATGACAATAACTTTTTTTATTCTTTTTTTTTTCAGACATTAAATCCTAAATTGTAAAATTAGTAGCACCTTTAAATAAAATAAATACACCATTTTTATACAATAACTGAAAATTGACACTCAACAAGGGAGATAATTTTAATGAATATATCCACAGTGTTTAAAAATGTTCTCTGATTTTTCATGAGTTATTCCATCTAACACAGCATCACAAATTGCAGTTCTTGTGTAATCAAAAGTGAAATCACTGTTTGATCTCAATATCTGTTTCATTATATGAAAGCAGTATTCACATGTATTAAGTCATCGTGATAACAAGTCACCAGATAAAAAATGCATTAGGGAAATGGGAATAAACCAGTGAAAAGAACATTCTGACTGAAAACAAAATCTAGAAATAGGATGGATTAAATAGTGTTGCTTTTCTAATTGTTACAATTTGCTTAGTCCACTCTTTTAACATCTACACATTAGGTTGGTTTCTTTGGCATGCAACTAAATTATACCTTGTGCACTAGCTACCCATTATTGTCTATGGTTAGGCTTTCTGTATTATGTCTGGAAACCCACAATCATTTGTGAATGCTTGTTTTTAATGAAAACCCCATTTATTTATTTTTAAATGAAGAATTATGTGGAATTTGAATGGCAGAAAGATGTATTAGTGAAAAAAGAATGCATACTGCATGTACTGTTCAAATAAAATATGGTTTTCTTCAGAATTCATTGACATCAAATTGTTACAATAATTATTTGGACACCATTAGTAATAATACAATTAATTATAGGCATATATATTTTCATAAGGGTGTTAAGTTTTTTCCATATGAAAATTAATCAATCAATGATTGACTTCTCCTTGTCAGATTTAAAGTACCCACTGAATAAACTGCTTAGAGAACAATAGGTATTGTATTCAAACAATGGGACAGTTCATCTTCCAAAAGTTTAAATACCCTGACCAACACCAGCTGATACTCAGGAAAGGTTTCATGTGGTTCGCTATAACAAATCAAAGTCCAAGAAACTTGAGAACCAACAACCAAAAAAACATCAACAATGGTCCTGACAGGTACAGGCATTTCAAAAGAAATGGTGGGTTAAACCAGGATTCACAGCAAGCCAAACTTCCGGCTTCTATTACTGTAGTGTGGGAATTGGTGTGTTGATGAAAGCATGTTAACTATTTAAATTACAAATTTTTTGTTCCAAGGCTGTTTTAAAAAAGTCATGATAATTATAGGTCGAATGTAAACTGAAAAGTGAACAGTCTGATCAGTATAATAGTTTAATATTTCTACAACCACCATCAATAGGGAAAATGTGTACTAACCAACCCAGGAAAAAAACCCAAATATGTACTCACAACCCACAAAAACATAAATCTGTAGTCACGAACCCAGAAAAACCATAAATCTGTACTCACCAACCCATTTATAATAAGTATTTTTATCACCAACATCAACTAGCTCCAGGGTTGTATCTGTAAACAGTAAGTTTCTTCTCTGGCCCCCATACTTCATTGAAGAAAACATGGAGAATGTACCACTGTCTGGTTTTTGGTATCCAAACCTGTTAGATGCTGCTAATAAGAATTTTTTGTACACATCTTGGATAGCTGCTGATTTCAGTGCTGAAGTCATTACAGTATTCGCTGGAATGCCTCCAAAGTTACATGTAGCATAGTCATTTATTGATCTCGTTTGACCATTTTCACAAAGCAAGACATATTCCTGCAAAAATTTTTAAAAATGAATTATTTTAGAAAATTATTGACAGTGACAAAAATCCTGCAAATTGTTTCAGTTGTTTTGTATGTATTCTGTGGGTAACATTTAATATGGATATAGAAAAAACATTTCAATACAACACTGGGTGTTATGTCAGGTCCTTACATTTCAATACAAAACAGAGTGTTATATCGGATCCCTATCATTTCACTACTACATGTAAACTGTGTGTTATGTTGGGTCCCTATCATTTCAATACAAAACTCGGTGTTATATCAGGTTCCTACATTTTACTACAAAACAAAGTGTTATGTCAGGTTCCTATCCTTTCAATACAAAACTCGGTGTTATATCAGGTTCCTACATTTTACTACAAAACAAAGTGTTATGTCAGGTTCCTATCCTTTCAATACAAAACTCGGTGTTATATCAGGTTCCTACATTTTACTACAAAACAAAGTGTTATGTCAGGTTCCTATCCTTTCAATACAAAACTGACTGTTATGTCAGGTCCCTATCATTTCATTACTCAAGTGTTATGTGGGGTCCTTATTATGTCAAACACAACTAAGTCAGGTCCCTAGTGCAAAGTTTAAACAAAATCGGTTGACGCATTTTTGATTTATCAACTGGAAACCACAAACTGATGACCAAAACAAAAAATTTTCATTGGCCTAAGTCTAAAACTACAAATTGGATTGAGCTGAACATCAAACTTGATCTTCATTTTACAGTTCAAACAAATTTTATTAATGTGTTTTTGAGTTATCATCTGAAAACCTCCGAAGCACGAACAGACAGGCGGAAGAACACTCATATCAATACTGAGGGTATAACATTATTCCCCACCATTTGGTGTGGCAGGTTATAAAAAATGCACTATTTTATTGCAATAGGTATTCATACACCAAATCTGTTTTCCTAAAAATGAATTTCAAGACAATCTTGGTGAAATTATTGATGGAATTTTAGTTATAAAAGGCCTTAAACTGAAATTGCTTATGGTTTGCCATTTTTGTTCTGTTCATGAAAATAAACATTACCTTAGGGTGATTTCATTAGGATTAGTTGAAGGTAAAGGTATTAAAAAAAACAATGACTTTTTAAAATATTTTTGTATAGTTCATTTTGGGAAATGACATTATGGTAAAAGTTTCTGCCATACATGAGATCAAGATGCTTGTTATGTACACATCATAATGTATTATTAAAATGGAAAATTTGATGACAAATGCACTTTTGGCTTATGTGGAGTAACTCATATAGTAATTTATTTTGACTCTATAATTTATCATTATAGTTTTCTAAGTAAAACATTACAACATATTAGAAATAATAAAGTAATAGTTACACAACAACAAGTGTGGACACAGAAAAACGTCTCGCCTGCATTCCGCATCAGTAACGAAAATAAATTTCGTCATAAGCATTACGTAAATAGCATTAAATATCAGCAGCGGCCTGTATACAAAATATTGTCACCATACCCTGCATAGTTACAGAGGAACTGTCGTAACCCCAAAACTTTAACGTAGTCACTGGACCGTGAAATTGAGGTCAAGGTCAGGTGACACCTACCAGACAGTCATGTACTAGTCATCAGCAACCTATACACCTAATATTGTCATCCTACCATGCATAGTTACAGAGGAACTGTCGTAACCCCAAAACTTTAACGTAGTCGCTGGACCGTGAAATTGAGGTCAAGGTCTGGTGACACCTACCAGACAGTCATGTACTAGTCATCAGCAACCTATACACCAAATATTGTCATCCTACCATGCGTAGTTACAGAGGAACTGTCGTAACCCCAAAACTTTAACGTAGTCGCTGGACCGTGAAATTGAGGTCAAGGTCAGGTGACACCTACCAGACAGTCATGTACTAGTCATCAGCAACCTATACACCTAATATTGTCATCCTACCATGCATAGTTACAGAGGAACTGTCGTAACCCCAAAACTTTAACGTAGTCGCTGGACCGTGAAATTGAGGTCAAGGTCTGGTGACACCTACCAGACAGTCATGTACTAGTCATCAGCAACCTATACACCAAATATTGTCATCCTACCATGCGTAGTTACA
Source organism: Limnoperna fortunei (assembly GCA_944474755.1). Lineage (NCBI taxonomy): Eukaryota > Metazoa > Mollusca > Bivalvia > Mytilida > Modiolidae > Limnoperna > Limnoperna fortunei. The sequence continues at coordinate 69,367,930 of OX104116.1, forward strand.
GAGGAACTGTCGTAACCCCAAAACTTTAACGTAGTCGCTAGACCATGAAATTGAGGTCAAGGTCAGGTGACACCTACCAGACAGTCATGTACTAGTCATCAGCAACCTATACACCAAATATTGTCATCCTACCATGCGTAGTTACAGAGGAACTGTTGTAACCCAAAAACTTTAACGTAGTCGCTGGACCGTGAAATTGAGGTCAAGGTCAGGTGACACCTACCAGACAGTCATGTACTAGTCATCAGCAACCGATACACCAAATATTGTCATCCTACCATGCGTAGTTACAGAGGAACTGTCGTAACCCAAAAACTTTAACGTAGTCGCTGGACCGTGAAATTGAGGTCAAGGTCAGGTGACACCTACCAGACAGTCATGTACTAGTCATCAGCAACCTATACACCAAATATTGTCATCCTACCATGCATAGTTACAGAGGAACTGTCGTAACCCAAAAACTTTAACGTAGTCACTGGACCGTGAAATTGAGGTCAAGGTCAGGTGACAGGTGACTGACTGGCAAGTACTCATCATAAGCTACCTCTGGACCAAATTTGATGGACCTAGGGCTTGGGCTTACAAAGATATGAAGCAAGATGTCAAGTGTTTACGCCGCCGCCGCCGCCGCCGGATTCCCATACATATGTCTCGCCTCCAGCGACTTTCGTCGCAGGCGAGACAAAAATTAAGAAGATACATGTAATAGTAACACAGTCTTACCGAAGAGGCATTATTGGTCATGGATAACAAAGTGTCATGACGTAAAAATGCCACATCACCATCACCATTCTGTAGACATCTAAAAGCTCCATCATACCCTGCACTTGGATCATTGGTTGTACATTTTGTGCCATCTGTTCCCTTACAAAGTTGACAAATTTCTGTAGGGTTGTTTCCTGAAATAAAAAATAGCTAATAATATAAGAATTAAGTTAACAATCAAATGAAGGAAAGGTTGCTTTGCAAGTATAAAATGAGATTCCTGCCTCATGTTTGACAGGCAATAAAACAAACCAATGAAAAATAAATCAGGTAAATTTAGAAACATACTACTACTAGATATAAATTAAAAAGACTAGAAAAAAACTTTGAAATCCTCATAACTGATAGCCCCAGCTCCCCTATGTCTTGAATGGCAATGTCCTGGGCTTTGCTGTTGGAAACTATCAAAATTGTTTTGCTCAAACTGTAAATATCAGGTGCACAATTTCACCATATGACAAAGGATTCTGCAAAAGTTTCAACAAATCCCACTCAGTGGTGCAAGTAGTTGTGGATAAGAGATGGGTATCCCAGTACATCAAAGAATGGTAAGTCAATGTTTGCTATGGGAAATCCTAAATATCATTCCAATCAAAATATAAAATATCAGGTGTACAATAGCACCATGTGACAAAGAGTCCATCAAAATTGAATCAAAATCCATTCAGTGCAATGATACAATTTAAGATGTTTCTATCATAACTTTTATAAATATATTAATAAATAAGACAAAATTGCTGCTGCCCATTTCAGACATAAAAATCGCACCTGTTATATGGTTGGAATATAACTTGCATCAAATACATGTACATATTTGTAAATGTCTCCCTATAAATGTAAGTGATGGAATAAGCTTCTAAAATATTCAAAACTAAAATGATTTATTTCTGGACGCCCAAATATAGTTGAAAAATTGCTGAAAGTGGCATTAAACAATTACAACACAGGGATCTGTGCAAAACGATTTACATGTGCTTTCGAATGATACTGGGTCGATTTTGTTATATCGAGTCCCACACACTGTAACAAGATTGACCCATTTTTATTCAAAAGCGCATGTAAATCAATTTTTATAAATCCCCCAGATTCAAACAAAAAAAAAATTGTAAGACTGTATGAGGCAACATATATCGTTATAAACAGAATGAATGTCAACTAGTTTGTTTTAAATTTAAACAGTGTGTTAATAGCTTATACTAAAAGACACAATCACATGGAGTGCTTTTCTGCTTGCATTTTAAAAATAATATTCAATATGCGATATTGTAACTTTTTATTACAAAAATCCAATAAAAAAATTTCCACTGTACATATTCCATACTATGCTTGTTGTTAACATGTAATTGACTTTTGCTACGCAACTGACACTTTCTGTTTTCAACAAGTGTCTTACGATGTTTACAAAAGATCGCCAGCTTTCGTGACGTTCTATGGTATTCCCACCTAAACCGCAAACGACATTACTCCAAGGTTTTCAAATGGACAAAAATCGCTTGCTCCAAGTTACACCCGTTCTAATTTTGGTCAAAATTTAGCTTGGAAAATCGCTCTATCAAATTAAAAAAACAGCATTTCAAAACGCTGAACAAATGTTAAAAAATAATTGTTGTTTTCAATTTGCACTTTTTTGGATCTACATAAGGAACATAAGATCGACCATACGCACTAAGAGGTTTTGTTTGTCACTAAAAAAACTTCTGCCGAAACACACTGACTTGATCACAACTTCCCTTGTTTTAAGGAACACATATAATGAAGAAAAATATATCGTATTGACTTTCGTTTAATTAGATACCTAAAGCATAAAAATGCTACATCGTCTGAAATGACTGCAATTTCGTGAGGTAAACATACATGGAAAGTTGGTACGTTTTTTAGCATGTTACGATGGGTGGTGACCAATTTCGATTGTGTAACAAGAAATATTAATGGTTCAGCATGAATTACCGATTATTCAAAATTACTGGAAACAAATTGTGTCAGCTTTTACTATGGAATAATGTAGCAACATGATTAGTGCAATCGATCACCGATGTCGAATAATCCATTTACTATTCTTGTGTCACAAACACCAAAATATCTTTTTCAATATATTTTTATTAGTTGGATATTGTTATATTTAATTTAACTACTTGTATTTTATTTACGAAACTTCTACATGCATTTCTCCCAACCTTTACAATTTTTATAGATGGTGTTGCTCTGCAAATCTGTACATCGACAGAGCACACACTTTTGTGTTGATTTTCATTTAATTTAACATGTAAAAAAATAGAATGCAATACCGTATGAAACGACGACCACATGATCCCACAAAATAATCATTAAATCACTTCAATCATAATAATGTCGTGAAATATTATTAGACTGGTGCCCCTTTCAGTACTACATTTGTCGGTTAAGTGAACAGCTATCGCGAGGATTGCCAAATATCGTGTTGATTTCCAAAACCAAAAAGTGTAACAAGTCTCGTCTCTCGCAGATGAACATGGAATATTAGTTTAAATCATAATATTAGTTATCAGTTATACAGTAAATGAGACAAAATACGAAAATACGAATATGTATAGTAAAGTTGTTCAAGATAAATGTGGTGCACCAATTTATGTAGTTGATAGATTCCTCCAATGTGACCTATATTTTACGAGCGTAAGGATTTATTACATGCCAGACGCAGTAGTTACTATGTATTTTATTGTTAGCAAGGGGAAAGTTTGCTACGCAACCTTCCCAAAAAAGCATGTATCTAGATGACATATAAGGGATGCCTCTCAATTGGTTGGAAGTCAGGCTACAACTTGGACAGCTCAGTAGCACCACTAGTGAGCATGTTCATATTTAATTAACAATGCATATGTGCAAAGAATAAAATAGTTGAAATCTTACTTATTATATCATTACTGTTTGCTTTTAATGCTAAGACATTAGGTTGCTTTGATGGCAAATGATCAAGGACTTGGGAATGTTTCAACATTTAGAAACATTTTACAAGTGAACAAATTCAACAACTAAGCATGTTACAATGAAATGTAGATTTTTGTCTTACAATTCCATGGCAATTATATGACTTTCAAGGACCTTGTGATAATTTTCAGTGACTAATTCCAGAATGACAGTGTAACTGACACTTACAAATTATAGGCAATGAACAAATAAGGTGGTCTGCCTCAAAATTCTAAAACTTGTTGCACATGCTAAAATGTAACAGTAATGCTTGTTCTACAAAATACCAAGGCTCACCACAATGGGGCAAGTGGGCAACAAAGTCTTTCAAATCTCCCTGTTATTTAGACACTTTCCCTCAAGTTGCCCCGATGGTTAACAGAAAACCATTCACTACAACTTCAAGCCTTTGATTTAATTTATAATACCAATAAAAATTGCAAAGATTTGCTAAAAATACAAAAATTATTAACAATTTGATGTACATAAAAGAAAACATGTAACAAATACTCAAGTAAGTATGTTTGTGGTCTCCCTCACTTCTTGCTAGTGTCTGCCTGAAGTCTCCCTATCTGGACGGTGTCCAGGGTGAAGTCACTTCTTTCTCCCACCTCTACCTACTTTTTTTAGAGTTTAGTGACCATTGTGGACAGGAATTCTTTTTTAAAATTCCATGACTTCCATTATTTCATGACCCATATGAACCTTGTAACAGTACTTGACAGAACTTACCAAATGGATTGTAAAATGATGTTAGTGCTCCAGGTAAACACATGTTGTTAAAAAATTCTGTCACAGCCTTAACTACGGCATTACATTCTTTGACTTGGATATCACCATTTGCTAACATCTTACTGATGGGGTAGAGCCACCCAGCAGCTGTACCAATACCTGTATAAATGATTGTTATTAAGTCATACATTTTAACACAGAAGTTATTGTTTGTAAGGATCTGTTACTTAAAGGTACAACTGCATTTTTTTATCATGTGACTGTTTTAGTTGCTTGTACAATGTAACATTTTCTTGTGTTTACCCCCTTTTTTCCCATACGAGTCCATTTTTTAAACTTGAGTTACAGTAAAATAATTTTTATATGTTTTCAGTACTACTAAAGATTAAGTAAATTTCCCTTTTCAATTGTTTCGTTCACTATAATAATTAAACAAGTGTGGACTGTGAGCTAATGCTTACTTGTGATACAACCCCTTTCACAAAAATTTTCATGTATGTTGACTATGTGTAAAAAAGTATTTGGTAACAGGAAGTAGATGACCAAATCACTATACACCATATGGTACTATCAGGCATCCTACTGTGACGGAAATTTTTTTTATGGATGGAAGAACAAACAGACAATCAGAAGGGCGGACAAGGGAAAACATTACCCCCTCTCTTCTTGGAAGTGGGGGTATAAAAACCCTTGTTGAAATCATAACACTACAGAATTCAAAATAATTTTTTGTTTTTTTTTTTTTCTTTTAGACAAAACAATGGTTTAATTTACACTGTTATTGGATTAAACTTCAAGTAGATTATCAATTGGGAAGAACTTCTACATCAGTACTTGTACATACATGTATGTCATTACCGAAGGATGTTTATGTCATTACAGCAAAATGTGTATGTCATAACAGAAGGACTAGTATGTCAGTAAAAAACTGTATAAATGTATGTAGACTGAGTGAAGATAGGAGAAAAGATAAGGACCAAAAAACCACTCCAGCATACTATTGGTATTGAAAACAGCAAGGACCACAAAACCACTCCCACATACTATTGGTATTGAAAATAGCAGACAATACAAGCAGGATTAACTGTATGTCTAATAAATGACATCATCAACTGATCAACTTACCAGGAAAACAAGCATTACTTCCAATAAGACCACTTCCAGATTGACTGGTTCCTGCTCCAGATCCATAGATACTGTTTGATTTTACAACAGCCACAGAATAATATTTTCCTCCATCTGTGCAAATAAAAAAGAACTATGATCAGATTCAAAGTCAAAACTACTTGAATTAAATACATGCATTTATATTATTAACACACATCGAAATAATAAGGCAAGCATTTAAACAGTAATTAAAAGTAAAAGGTTGATTGATTGATTGTTGTTTAACGTCCAGTAAGCAAAATATTTCAGCTATATTAAGGACGTGCAAATTATAATTTCTAACTTATTAGTATGACATACCACCCTTTATACTAAAATGTAATCTCATACAATAATACGATAATATATACAGATATAAATGGTAGTTAAAACAATAAAAAGTATGAAGCATCACAATTAACATTGAAATTAAATTAAATTTTAAAAAGTAAAAGAAAATATTTCCTAACTGAATTAAGGGTTTGACTAAAACTAACAAGTTAATATAATAGACAATGTATAAATTTCCAAGGATCAATAAGATTCAGCTATTGTAAATATCAATCAATTAGTAGCCATCACAAGATCTACCATTGTCTTATATTGCTGAAATGGTAGAAGTCCCATAATTAACCCTTAGAAAAAATGATGAATCAAAATGGGGTGGAGTATGCACATGTACACATCATAATAATTAATCCTACAAAATATCAACGCAATTTGTCAAGCAGTTTCAGAGATGTGTTCACAAGATCTACCATTGTATTGTATTGCTGAAATAGTCAAAGTCTCATATAACTCCTACACAATTTTACAAATAAAAAAAATGGTAGTGTATGAACATTTAAATCATAACAAATAATCCTACAAAATATCAAAGCAATCTGTCAAGAGGTTTCAGAGAAGATGCCTCCACAAGTTCTACCATTGTATTATATTGCTAAATTACCTACAAAAAATGATGCATCAAAATGACAGTAGAGTATGCAGATCTACACATCATAAGAATTAATCCTACAAAATATCAAAGCAATCAGTCAAGCAGTTTCAGAGAAAATGCCATAAGATTATAATGTTGAAATGCTCAAAAGCCCATACAGTTTCAGAGGATATGTGTCCAAAAAATGCTGTGGACAGACTGACAAGAGCAAAACAATGTCCATGGTGGGCGGGTCAAAGAGTTTAAAAAATCTAGCATTGAATCAATCTATTTATAAAGCACCTATAATGAGCTGGTGATATTGCCTTAACTACTGTCTAACTATATATATTGTGCACTCTCCCTCTGAATTACCTGCACCTGGGCCATAATTTTCAGCAACTACTGGTTTCATATTATGATATCGACCAGCAAAATATCCTAGACCTGTATCAAGAGCCATTATGTCTGCTTTATCATTTTGTATCATCTTCATGCACTCAAATCTGCAAGAAAAATAAATTTCATATAGTAGAAATACTAATACATGTGTATTATTTGAATAATTCAGTCTAGAAGACTTAAGCAAGCCAGATTTATTGGTCCCTAAAAGGTATATGCACCTTGAAAAAATACATTTTGTGTTGGTAAAACTGGAAATATAGTGCTCAACATCACACATATTGATGCCACATTTCATTCCGAGAATTAGCAAAAAGAATTTCACACATTCCGTTCATTGTGACATACTAGTAAGAAAGTAGTTAAGACAAAAGTACATCTTGTACCACCTAAATGTATAGATAATGCATGGTTTGGTATCACCCTGGTTGTATCCATCACTAATATTTCATATTTTGACAAAAATTCATAGCTAATTTTTGATAAAAATGTATGGAAGCTATCATCTTCTAATATACCCCTTCTAATGAATAGATGAAGAACATTTGTTTGCAGGCGGTGGTTATTTAATATCATAGCATTTGTGAAATGATGCAACATCATTTGTGATATGGAGAATGGTTTACATCTTTAAACGATTACCTTTAAAATAATATAAATATATCTATAATTGAAACCCAACAGTATACTATTTCTGTCCTATAAAAATGTAAGTTGAACATTATATATGCTTAAATTTGTTGGGTACTACTTTTTATATTTTAGACTTGAATGATTCAATGATGCACTCTTTATGAGTTTCATAGAGGTAAAAAAGCAATGACAGAAGTATATTTTCAAAGAAGCGTGCTAGCACTTCATGATGAAAATTTGTGCTGTGACACGGCTTTGATAGATTAATGAAACTTCAAAAGAATGCTTATAAATTTTATATTTCTTTTAAAAAAATGCTGAGGTTCTGATTTACATAGAAATCATGCACAATGCTTTTTTTTAATTTTAATTATCCTGCACTGCTAGTGTACTGTGGCTGTTTTCATGTAAATGCATGACATTTACCAAGATAAAACTTCAATTTTTATTGGATGAAAGTATTCTTAATGAATCAAGAGTGATGAAATACAGGGCTCACCACACTGGGCGAAGTGGACGACAAAGTCGCCCTACTAGGACCTGAAGTCGCCCTAAGGCGCCTCAAAAGCGAAGTCGAAGTCCCCCTGTCATTTCCCTTAAGTCGCCCGATGTTTCACATAAGATACTTGTAAATCTGGTCCAAATACTTCACCCAGACAACCAATTTATCAGAAAATGTGTAATTCCAATAAAAAACGACAAACAATATGCGTATTTAAATATTTTCAAACGATTTACGTCTTTCAAATGTTTACGCGCCATTTGTTTATTTACCGGATATGACTAATTACCGGAAGTGAACAACGAAGAAAAGTAATGTACAATGGCCCATAATGAAAAATCGTAATTTCTTTGATAAACAAACACTTTTAATTGGTGTCAAACTTCAGTTCTTTCAAAGAGTATTGTACTACAATTTTCTTTGATAAGTATACAATACAAATACAATAAAAAAACAAATATCTTTATTCCAATCAAGGGCCCTAGAATAGAGCATGAAATTACAAACAAGTGATTTAATATCATAATTGGTAACATGTATAACATAGAAAACAAGTATATGAGCTCCACTTGAAAGAATAAAGATGTATAGTAATTATTGACATTAAGGCAAGTTCTGTAGATGGGTGTCCCATGAAGCAAATTGGATCAGCACAACTTTGTCCAAGTGGAAGTGTGCTGAACAGAAAGAATTATTTCTGGGTTTAATGTTATGTTATTCTATCTATCTTCTTTGGAAATTTGATCAGATAAACATGGCATGTTCATAACAAACTGTTAGGAATATTATGATACAAGAACCCATGAATGAAGTTTATGTCTTACACATATACAAATATTTTTGTTGATCTATTTTTATTTATGAATACCTTGTACGGCCACAAGTACTAAAGTAGAAAGAAAAATAGTCCCTATATTTGGTGGTTTTTTTTTCATTGATTAATGATAAAGGTTATGTGCTGTTTGATATTGCGTACCATGAATAATAATGAAAAAGAAGAAAAAATACTGAATCTAAGTGTGTTATGGTTTTAAAACACAAGAGAAATAATCCTGCAAATTGATGTAAATAATGAAAAATGTATGTAACTACTGCGAAATTAATTATTTATACGGTCCCCCTGATTTCTCCCTAGTGTCTCCTGAAGTCTCCCTATCAGGACCTGACTTCTCCCTGCTTGGCTGCCAGGGAGAAGTCACTTCTCCCTACTTTATTAGAGTGTGGTGACCCCTGGCAACGTACAAGTTTTATTTACCTGTCGCTTCCAACAACACAGGAGAAATTTGGTAAAACTGCAACATATGGCTTTAATAGGGCAACATTTGCCTGAAAGTCATTACATTTTGTCATCTCTAAATCCCTTGAAACACACCATCTCAAAACTGAAATAACAAAGCACAAAAATTAAATAATGTGATAAAATGATGCAAGTGTACTGATGTCCATATAATAATAAAAAAAACAAAATAAAATAATTTAGTTAGAAACAAAGTATCCAGTTGATTGGATTAATAACTTCGTAGGTGTTTCTAATGCAAATTATGGTGAAGTTAAAAATAGTTTTGAACATTCATAAGTAATTTATTTATGAAATATCAGAAGTTATCCAACGTTGTTCCATTTTTTCAAATAATTTTATAACTATAAGTGAGGTCCCAAACCCTCTTCAGTGTCAAAACCAACTATTGTCAAGAAGAGCACACATCCATTGATTGGTGTATAACAATATATGTTGAACATAACAAAAAAACTAAAAAATGATTCTTAGTGTTGGTAGTTTGACACTTAAATGTTAAACTGTATTACTGCATGAATTTTAGAATTATCTCAACAAGAAGTGTCTTATTGTGCTTTATTCAACCTAAAAATTACAAGTCAGACTTATAATACTAGTACATGTACATGTCACTTGTACTGTTTAAATTAAAAGTTAAGCAAACTTAAATGAGGGAAAACAAAGTTTCATTTTTGCTAGCCATGACATGCTTACTGTATACATTATTCATGTTTACGGTTTTGATCTATAATTTTTTTTTCCCAGATACATCTTATTGTGACAGTCTTTGAATGAAAAAAAAACATACATAATGCCTGTGTATGTGAATACTGTCATTACTTTAAATGTTTAAAAAAAAAGTACCAAACTTAGGCCATCTATAAACATTGGTATGTGTTTCCCAATTGACACATGCACTTCTATATACTACCCAAGCAATCTCATTCAGTTAAAGTAAAAATAGTTTTCAACATGTTCTGACTTAAAATGTGTCTTTTTGGAATTTCATAAGAAAACATACTGGTATAAGTCCTAACCTACTTCTCAAATTTTATATCAGACAACAAACTAACTGATTAGGAAAACATGGCTAGCAAAGATGTGTTAAATGACAACTGAGAAGAACTGGTGTTTTTAAATGGACTTCTAATTGGTAAATGTAAGTCTTTTTGAAACCATCAATTCCCTCAAAAATTACAAAAATTAAGTGTTTTCCAATAATGGAAGTAATAGGAATAAGATAAAACAACAAATCAGGATAGTGTAATCCATTTACACTTACCAATGTTAGCTGCCAACAAGCAAAAAAAAAAGAAGAAGCAAATACATTACTAAACACTACATGTATATATATTTGGTAAAATACAGTGGTGTGTACAATAGAGGTGCAGGGTTCTCACTAGGATTTTTTATGGTGAGTCCTGGGACTCATCACTTTTTGGAATGATGAGTCCCAATCTGTCTTGGTGAGTCCATAAAGTTGACTCGAACCAAACTACCGGTACTGCATGACGCTACCATGAGTAATACATTAAGTTTTGTTTTGTAACATTATGAACATCTTCATGTTTTATTTGATACTAAAATCCCTGTTGAAACCCATGCATTACTACATGACAGCTTAATCTACATGTTTCCCAAGATTTTAGTATCATTTTATCATGTTTATGGAAGGGAATTATGAATTAACACCATTTATTTCTGTTGGTTATTTGAAGTCTGCATGGCTTCATCTGGGAGAAAATATGGGTTCAGTGTGATAAGAGGCATCACCTCAGTTTAAAAAATTTGACTAATTGTATAATACATAAATTTCAAAGCACTAAGTAGTTATCAAGTTTTTCAATAAATTTTATAAATTTTGTTTAAATTTACCAATCCAAAACTTGACAATATTTCTGCTTAACCTCATTTGAAATAACAAAAGTTCATTCGACATTTAATCATTACAATAATATTTTTTAATCATTGCAATCAGGTCACAAGCCAAGTGTTTCACTCAGTCACATTTTAAAAACATCGAAAACGATCTTTCTGCTGCAAATAGTCACATTTTAAAAACATCAACAACGATCTTTCTGCTGCAAATATTTTGTATTAAATTATAGGTTAGGTAAACCCGCAAAGATTCCATGCTCGAGCTAGTCACAAATAGTTAATGGAAATAATTTATCAAATAGAAAACTTTTAAAATCAAGTTGCAAGCCAGGTGTTTCCCTTAATTACCGTTAAAAAACCACGAACATCGAAAACGTGTTTGTTTACTTTCGACGCGATGTACAAGAAAGATATTATTATTATGGTTAATAAAAACTTGGTTGTTTTTTTTAAATACACAATAAATTTCTTAAAAATATATTTAAATCATGTTAAGATTGTTTAGATTTTGTTAATTCAGCCACTTATTATCGGTCATCGGTCACTGTCAGAGATCAAATATATTTCACCTGCTGTGCATCACAGCTAAAAATAGAATTACATCCGGTTGTAAAAGTGTCATGCTTTAGGTAAATTACGTGCTGTTGATTTTAGGGACGCAAATGATTTGACTGCGATGCGTCCCGAGGATGCACGGAATCTAGAAATGGCGCGTCCTACACAACTTTGACGCGTCCAGGACGCGTATACGCGTCTTAACGAGAACCCTGGAGGTGCATAATAATATTATATAAGACTGTATAATATAACATCTGGTGAAAAGATTTACTGCTTATTGTGATTATAAAATTCATATTAAATTACCATGAATATTAAGTTCTTTATTATAAAGACAAATAATAAATTACTGTTATATTAATTACCAAACATATGAATTACTTTTTACTGTCAGATTACAAGTAAGATAGGTTATTGCTTTTTTCATTATTTTCCTTTTTGATCTTTATGTTATTATAAAATATCATTCTAATAATGTGAGATGTAGCCATCTACCGTGCTGTCAAAATGTTAAAAGTAATGTCACAATGATACAAAACAGTAATAAACATATTATTTACATTTTTTTAAACTTGATGCATTGTCTTGTCTCATCTCTCTTGTTTAAAAAGTATTACATAATCCATATAATTACCAGAATTTCCAATAAGGTAATCACATCAAAACAGTACATTCTCACAAGACCGAATACAAATTAGATTTTTTATAGTATATTGACTTATTATACAGTAAAGTTTCAACAATGTCTAGTCTTTGTCAATCACAATGATTAAAAAAATTGAAGAATGTGTCCATGGGACACGGATGCCCCCGCTAAAGGAAGTCCCAAACAGGAAGTAGTTGTCCAACAGGTCTGAAAGTCGCTTAGGACGTACAACTTGTGATACTTAACCACCCTGCCAAATTTCAAATTGTTCTCATGTACGGTTTCTGAGTAAAGCTTGATGGAAATTTTCATACTCGTGTTAACACATTTTCAAATCGGCCCAGTCGCAAACAGGAGGTAGTTGTCCGACAGGTCTGAAAGTCGCTTAGGACGTACAACTTGTGATACTGAACTACCCTGCCAAATTTCAAATTGTTCTTGTGTACGGTTTCTGAGAAAAGCTTGACGGAAATTTTCATACTCATTTTAACACATTTACATATCGGCCCAGTCGCAAACAGGAAGTAGTTGTCCGACAGGTCTGAAAGTCGCTTAGGACGTACAACAAGTGATACTGAACCACCCTGCCAAATTTCAAATTGTTCTTGTGTACGGTTTCTGAGAAAAGCTTGACGGAAATTTTCATACTCGTGTTAACACATTTTCATATCGGCCCAGTCGCAACAGGAAGTAGTTGTCCGACAGGTCTGAAAGTCGCTTAGGACGTACAACTTGTGATACTGAACCACCCTGCCAAATTTCAAATTGTTCTGATGTACGGTTTCTGAGAAAAGCTTGACGGAAATTTTCATACTCATGTTAACACATTTTCATATCTGCCCAGTCCCAAACAGGAAGTAGTTGTCCGACAGGTCTGAAAGTCGCTTAGGACGTACAACTTGTGATACTGAACCACCCTGCCAAATTTCAAATTGTTCTGATGTACGGTTTCTGAGAAAAGCTTGACGGAAATTCGTACGGACGTACAGACGGACGGACGGACGGACATGAGTAAAACTTAATGCCCCCCGACATGTCGTCGCGGGGGCATAATAAAACATTGTTTTAAATAAAATAAATTTTCAAGCCAATTTAAAAGTGTTTATATATTAATCGATTGCAGACTTTCATTAAGGAGTATTGTACTCTAATTTAATTTTATTGGCCAGTGTCTGTAGTTATATCTATACTGAAGCAAGTTAGTTAAACACCAAAAAAAAGTTTGAAAAGGAAGGTAAATTACTCATAATTTTTTCAATATTATTTGATTACTTAAGTTTTTCAAGATTGAATTATAGGCGAATCAGTACATCTAGTATATCTTCTGTGAAACATTAGATTGACCACATGAGAGTGTCAAAAATAACAGGGCTACTTGAACTTTCATGCCTTATGATGACCAGATGGGGGACTTCACCCCTTTCACCTAGAGTAGTGTGATTGCAGCACTATTGTTGTGAAAATCTAACAGACAGTAGAGACTTTATACCCATTCTCAGGTTCTAATGCCACCTACTGTATCTGTTGAACGATAGAGGGAAATACTTCTGCATATACATAAACATGATGTCTATAACAATCTTGAGACGAGCAGGATGCAATCAAGAATTTGAGTGTGCCATACTAAAATAATTTAAAGATTAATAATTTGTGTTAAATTTCTATGTGCCTTGGGAATATAGTAAGTATACAATAACATGTTTGCTAAGTATGCTAGTACACTCGAATTTCGACGATGTGTCTCTTTAATGGACGTAAATTACGTTGAAACGCGCTGTATTTTATTATTTAGTAGTCATTTGGTTAAAGCAATAAATGAAAGATATTTAAAAAGTAATGTAGCCTTCAGTTAACTGTTTAGAATGCAGAATGAAGGAAAATCGCCGAAATTCGAGTGTCTGTTCGCCCTATTACTTGTTCGCCCTGAGTCCGTTTGCCCATGTTTTGGTATATATATTTGAACCACTGTTTTGTTTTGTTAATTTTTGAATATTTTTTAAGTTGTATTTGTTGTCTGTCAACACATAGTATTATTGTTAAATGTTGTTTTGTTTTGTTGATTTTAAAACATGCTTGCTGAATTTGAGTTGTAGAAATTTTACAAAATATTGTTTTTAATTGTTTTGTATTTTCTCAACAGGCTTACACCGAATGCAGATGAGAGGAATAAGAGACACAATAATATTTAAAAGCTTTAATATATAAAAAAATAACAACAGTTATAATATGATTGCACTAATAATTTCTGTTATAAATTTCTACGTCCAAGCTAATAGTTTAATTTTTTTTTAATGTTTATACACTTAAACTAATTGCTTTTATAAATTTCTCCGTCCAAGCTAATTATTTTTAATCATTAAAATCATTTTATTAACTATCAAAGAAACAAATTATTACTGTGATTTTCTAATTAATTGAAGCCGTTTTTAATCATCAAACATAACTTCATTTATAACATATATAATGTAGGGCGAATGGACTCTGGGCGAATATGTAACTAGGGCGAACGGACCCGATACCGTGACCATAATAGCGATGCAGATGCGTGCTATACGGTTACATGCGCGTGTGTAAAAAAAGTCACGTGATCCATATGAACAAATCAATTTCAGATGGTAGCTGAGCTATCCGAAGAAAATATTGTAGACGAACAAAAAAATATATAATATGAAAGTAGACAAAGATAATTTTGACAGCGATAAAATTAAAGTGCTTATTTTTGAAATTACTACAAAAATGCCAGACAAATTTTTTTCAATCTGAAACGCCGTATTTAAAATTGAGTTTTGTGACATCACCAACACATTATTACGTCACGTCATCAATGGAA
Organism: Limnoperna fortunei; assembly: GCA_944474755.1. Taxonomy (NCBI): domain Eukaryota; kingdom Metazoa; phylum Mollusca; class Bivalvia; order Mytilida; family Modiolidae; genus Limnoperna; species Limnoperna fortunei. The sequence continues at coordinate 69,383,160 of OX104116.1, forward strand.
TGTAGAGGCACTGTTAGGGGGCTCTGAAGTAACGACATGAACAATGTGCGATGCTCGCATTTAGGCTGCGCCTACATTCATAATATACGACATGAACAATGTGCGATGCTCGCATTTAGGCTGCGCCTACAATATGAATGTAGGCGCAGTCTAAATGCGAGCATCGCACATTGTTCATGTCGTTACTTTAGAGCCCCCTAACAGTGCCTCTACATTCCATTGATGGCGTGACGTCTTTTCTAATGTGTTGGTGACGTCACAAAATTCAATTTCAAATACAGCGTTTCAGATTGAAAAAAAAAAATTCTGGCATTTTTGTAGTAATTTAAAAAATAAACACTTTAGTTTTATCGATGTCAAAATTATTTTTGTCTACTTTTAGATTATATATTTTTTCGTTCGTCTACAATATTTTCTTCGGATAGCTCAGCTACCATCTGAAATGGATTTGTTCATATGGATCACGTGACTTTATTTTACACACACGCATGTAACCGTACAGCTCGCATCTGCGATGCTCGCTATTACAATATATGAACTTAAGTAACTTATAGTTGTACGAAGGAATGGATCTCTTGACAATAAGAAACAGCAAGTTTTTGGTAAAAATCATGTGTAATTGTAAGTTCATATTATGTTTAGGAACAAATTTTCTACGTTACAAACAGAAATGTAACATGAGTCACAGGTGTAAACAGCTCAGGTAAGCTTTGAGATATAGACAGAAAACCACGTTATTTATCTACCTTTATGGTTTAAAAGGCATTAATATATAGCGAAGTCACTTACAAACAGTCGACTGTGCATTCACAGCCTCAATGGCAACGAGAAATAGCAAAACTTTAAGCATATTTAGTTGGTTTTAGAGGCCATTTGCAAACTTTTGTCAACTTCCGTACTCGGTAAATCGGCTTTACCTGTAATGCGCGGAACTATTTAGTTAGAAAAGTCTTATTCATGGATGACAAGAAATCAACTTTTTAAACCAATATATCCATATTTTAAAATATCTAGGTTATATTATAAATTGTCACTAGTGTATGCTTTTTCAATTTTCTTAAGCTAAATATAACTGCGGAGTAATATTGAAAATTACAACTGGTTCTTAATTATTTGTCACTGGTACTAGAACCAGTAGAGATCAAAGAAGGGTATTCGCTATTTTGGGTAGCCCGAACCCGAACCGGAGACAAAGTTTTAATGGTTTTCGTGATTATTAGATAGAATTTTCACAGGTATAACAAGATTATGATATTGAATTATTACGTTTCAGTCAAAGTGTAACAAAACGTATATTTATTATTATTATTATCATCATCATTATTATTTATTATTATTATTATGTAAAAATAAATAAATAATAAGTAAATAAATAAATAAATAAATAAATAAATAAATAAATAAATAAATAAATAAATAAATAAATAAAAGGACAGATGAAAGAAGAAAATCCGGTTCCTAATGCCGCTGTATCTTTTCCTCCACTTGTAAATGAGGTACACATTGTTTAAGACCAGAGTACGTCACAACGTGCACTTGCTATTGCGACAATTGAAGAAAAAAGAGTTATTCATGTTCCAGAAGCAAAGTAATTTCTCATGGAAGGTTCGACTGCTGAGAAATATGCTGTCCAACTGTACCTCAAGAAAAATGTCAATATGTCCGTCCATATGTACATGTTACCACATAATTGCTGCTAAGATAAGCATCCGGCTCATGATTCTGACGTAAAACGCATTTTGAACTTGTCGCAACTTTGGAAAAATACCAAAAAACAGGCAAACGACAGAGAGGGTAGAACGCAACCTAGACAATGTGTTCCAACTCCAGACTGTCAAGAATTTATTTATTTTTTCGACCTCAACCTGTATAAATGCGGATGAAATAATTCCAACTTCAATTATAAAAAAGCGAATTACCAGCTCAACATCATTGGTCTCCAATAAAAAAGTTAAATTTGACACACCAAAAACGATCTCTCAGTAATTCCAAAAACTCAATTGTCGCAAAATGCTCCGCGCATTAGGATACAACACAGCAACCTGTTTTAACATTAAAAGAAAAAAGCGACATCCTAAATGACAACAAACTTTGCGCAAATACAATACATTTTACACAACAAATTCTCAAACAACAATTTAAAGATATTTATGGATTTCAGACAATGTTGTCATGTTGGCCATTCTGCACAGCGCAAATGGAAATCCGAATGATGTCACTAACTCTATTAAAATTCATGTTTTACGTGTTAATGGACAGGGAAAAATATTATTAATATAAACAACCGAAAGTATAACAAAAAGACAATGGAGTGGAATGCGGTGAATTTGCTATAGATTTCGCTACCGAGTATTACTTCTTTGGCTATAGTGGACGGAGTGGGGTCGTCCTCGACACTCACAGCATGTGTGCATTTGTTCGAATGCTTAGTATATAATAAGTTTGTAAACACCATTTCCAAAAATGAAAAGTTGACTTCGTTTAACATCAAAATTAAAGTTAGCAGATATCAACAATACCCATAGAGCTAGACTGCAAAGCTAATTGTCGACTACCGAATTTGTACGATGGTATGGCAAGTTGCGAGACGTGTGGAGATTTTTTTCCAGTTGCACTGTGTCAGCCTGCTTGAATTTTCCTTCAACAACAGTTACCCGTTTCTTTTCCCGTCATGCATCAACAAGTGTTAAAATATTAACATTAGTTTACTAATTGCACAGATCTGTTAAGGATGTATTTGTTTTAATTGTTAAGATTTAATTTTTGCAATAGTTATGAAACCTAAACGTTGCGGTTTTTTCTTAGATTTACACAAGACAAAAGACAAAAAGCTTTTTTGATCGGCAGTCGCAGTGTTTAAATAAAAAACACAAGCTCTGCCAACATATGAAATAAAAACAGATATGTAAAACTCCAAACAAAATATAACAATAGAAAGAATTTTAAGGTAATAATCATAAATGTATTATTATTATTATTATTATTATTATTATTATTATTATTATTATTATAATTATTATTATTATTCGTTTAGCAAATACTTTTCACCTTGTTTTACTGGACATAAGTTACCTCCCTTCAGATCTCGGTATATACCCGAAATACCGACCTACGGGACAAAACATACACGTTTTATTACATTTTTACTTAAACATATTAATTCAATATCAGAAGCTTATCATATCTTTCAAATATTTTGTGAAAATTTCGTCAAATAACTAAGTAATCAATTAAAGTCGATTTCTGTCTCGGGATTTTGTCTCGGGTTCGGGTTCGGGCTACCCGAAATACCGACCACCGTATCAAAGCACGAAAAGTCCTGACATGATTTGTATCCAGTTTCTATCCCTGGACTTTCTGCCCTTGTTGTTCGGTTTGTTTCCTTCGCTATTTTTCTTGAACGACATAGATACAGATTCCAAGAAAACCTAAAATAAATTTGCATATGTTTATAACTCATACAAGCTTACTAACTGACAGTCTGACAAAAGGTTAGTCCAGGAAATTTGTGCGGAATCGATCTACAGTTAGTTTTTTTTAACTCGTTTCTTCTTTCAAGTTTAATGTTAAATTCAAAGTCAAAGTAAAAAAAAGTCAAAAAGCTTTATTTAAAGTCGGTTGAAAGCAACATACAAACACAAGCTCTAATGAGCTTTTATGCCGACATTACATATATGTGTATTAAATATTATTTTTCTGGTGTCAATATTTCACAATGAGACATGTCAGACTAGTTACCAAACGAGTGAATACACACTGTAAACTCATTTATTGGCATTTTATTCCATAAAAAAAAATTATCCTGACCCAAGTGCCTGTGATTTCGACCCAAACGATATGGGGTCAAATTCCTGTGATAAAACATTCATAACACAAAGCATGCATTTCATGCATAAGCACATAATAAATTGGAAAAGTCACATATATATAGCACTTCACAGATAAAACATTGCATGCATTAAGAATATTAAAGCAGACAGTAAATGCACATAAAGCAAAAGCAAGCTTCTAAAAATCTAGTTTGCAAGATAGCTATACTAACTCATGCAAAAAATGTAAATTAAAAGAAAAAATTTTAAGTTTAAAATTTCCAAAATTCAGAATTCAAATATAAAAATTAAAAAATTTAAAATTCAAAATTCAAACTTAAACCTTAAAATTCAAAATTTTAAATTTTAAATTTAAAAATAAATTTAAAATTCAAAATTCAAAATCCTATTCAAAATTCAAAATTCAAAATTCAAAACTCAAAATTTAAAATTCAATACTTCCAAAATTTTTAAAATTTTAAAAGTTAAAATTTAAAAGATACAGAACAGCAACTGATTGATAAAAAGAAAGAAGTTATGATGAGCAGGATGAACAATGGCATGATCTGCCATTCCAGCAATTTATTAAGTTCTTAAACTGTGAGAAAGAGGTTTCTTTCCTATAGTGGTCAGGCAGATCATTCCAGGTTTTAGCTGCAAAGTATCTAAATGAATTTAAGCCATACCTTGTTGTTTGAACACTTGGAAGGGTAGCTGTATTTTGATATCTGAAAGAGTATTTATGTTGTTTAATTTCAATGAGATCATGCAAGTATACTGGGCTTTGTTTATTTATTATTTTAAAAGTTTCATTGGCTATAGATCGTATTCTTCTAATTTTTAATGATGGCAGTTTGGATTTCTCTAGTAGTTCTTCATATGAGCTATTTGTATCTTCGTATATAAATCTTAGCGCCCTTTCTTGTATTTTTTCCATCTTTTTAGAGTTTGACTCACTGCAAAAGTGCCAAGTAACTGGGCAGTAATTAAAATTTGATAGGATGAAAGAGTGGTATATAGTTAATCTACCCAGCCTGTTGAGGTGTTTTCCTACTCTTTTTAGCACATTTAGTTGTCTTGAGGCTTTTTACATAAGTTTGCTACGTGAGTATTAAATTTAAGTTGGTAATCAATAGTGATTCCTAAAAGCTTTACTTCATTTTCACATTTGATTTGGTTGTTATTTAAGTCAAAAGTTATGTTTTTATCTTTTGTTTTGTTGCCTATCGCTATAGCCTGGAACTTATCAGGATTTGCCTTCATTTGGTTAAAAGAAAACCAGTCTATTAATTTTAAGCTATCATTTTCCAAAGTAGTAATAAGGTTGTCAAGATCATATCCCTCATAAGCAAGAGTGTTGTCATCTGCATAGTTGTAGAGTGAACTGTCCTTAATAAAATAGAAGATATCGTTTAAAAAAATATTAAAAAGCACAGGTCCAAGTATGGATCCTTGTGGTACCCCTTTATAAATTTTATCCCAGTTACTAAATGAAGTTCCCAATTTGACACACTGTTTCCTGTGAGAAAGGTAGTCTTGGAGAAGTTTAAGAGCATTGTCTGATAGACCATAAGATTTTAATTTATTTAGAAGGAGGCTATGTGGGAGGCAGTCAAATGCTTTGGATAGATCCATGAGTATAGCTGCAATGAATTTATTTTCATCAAGGGCCTTTTTCCAGTCCTCTATAATTTTCAAACGAGCTGTTTGACTGCCATAGCCAGAGCGGAAGGCCGAAAGATATGGGTGAAAAATGTTATCAAAATATGAAGTTAACTGGTTATAAATTGCACGTTCAAAAAATTTTGAAATATATGGTAAAATGCTTACTGGTCTATAATTACTTTTATCCAAAGCATTATTTTTCTTGTGTATATGTACAACTTGTGCTTCCTTTAATTTTTCAGGAAATACAGAGGATTTTATACTTTTGTTTATTAACATTGTTATAGGCTTTGTTATTGCTGGTTTTGCTATTTTTAGCAGTTTAGCCGATATACCATCTTTTCCTGTTGCCTTTTTTACATTGGCTTTATTTATTTGTTTAGCTACAAAGTTTTCATCTATTTCTTTAAATTTCAGTTCTGTTTTCTTTAATTTTTAGAATACTTGGATGGTTATTATCACTATAAGTTTCTTTTGAACCAATATCTTTGGCAACATTTAATAAAAAAGTTATTAAAAGCTGTAGCAACTTCACTTTGATCATTTATGATTTTATTATTTTCCTCCAGTATTATATCTTTATAATTTATGCTTCCTTTGTTGGTAAGGAATGGCTTGATGGTAGGCCAAAAATTTCCTGATTTAGGGCCACCTACACATCTTTCAAATTCGCTCATTTATTCGCAGACTTCTTGTGTATAAGTATGTATGGCAATACTGTGTCTCGCGCTCGTAAAAATTTGTCCGTTGACAGTACAATATTGTATAGTGTTTTAATAAAATGAAAGAGAATAAGGCCAGACAAGTTTCATGCAATTTCTATAGATAAAAATGAAAGAATTGTAGTTTTATGTTTTAATTCAATTCTACTATATAGAAGGGGAAAAAGAAGTAAAATTGTTTGATGTTACAATTGATTTTATGCTAGATTTTAATTCTCGCACTGCAAGTATATGTAGAAATATAGGATCTTACATCGGTACGAGTGAATTATCGGATTGCTCCAATTGAGATAGTATAATTTTGAAATTTTAAGTCCGAGCTGTTGGCGTTAATAAACTCGTACCAATGTAAGATTATGTTTCTCTAATTATAAATATAGCTTCATTAACCGTAGTAAATCGTAGACATAGACATAGCACATGTGTACTATCGTCACACTACGATTCACCCGGTTAATGAAGCCAGGGACAGTCTATACTAATTACTAAGTTAGTATAGAATGTCCCTGATGAAGCTTTATTTTTATATAGCGGATTTGGCCGAGGGGTCTAGACCGCTGGACATAGTGCAGGCGATATGGTGCCACGGTGTCACAACGGTGTGAGTTCAAATCCCGCTGAGGGTAAGCAAAACTTTGACAGTATTAAAAATCTAATTTTAACAGCGTTGGGCTAAATTTGTAGACGTATATATATACATACATATGGCTTCGCCTCGTTCAATATTCTACCATGCTCCATAAAACCTCATATTGATCGAGTTCAAGTGCATGTTATTGTATAATATTGCACAATATTCGTTGTTTTACTTTGTTTATTAATTTGCGAGTACTTTACTACAGCCACACCTGTCAAGAGGTTGGAATATTACGTCAAAATTTGAGAAAAGCAGCTCCACAATTCTATGTTCACACCAGTTGGCGGATAGGTTACCATTTAAGTCGCCTCAGCAACTGTCCAACTTCAGTCATTTACCTCTTTCTTACCTGGCATATTTGTTTAGAAGCCAAAACAACTAAAACTAATTAACTTCTAAAGATATCCCTCCGATTCGTATATAACGACAAAACCAGCTCATATGGAAAAGTCTCTATTAACATCCTTAAACATACGCTTAGAACAATACATATCGAAACCTTCAAATTTATAAAAACAGAAAGTTGGGTATTGTGTCTAGTTCCCTTGGCTATTAAAAACAATTCTTATACCTTCATATATACAAACACAGCAGACATCCCACATAAAACAACTATCCGGTACGGCCTAGTCTTCCTCAAGAATTTAGGGTGGCATTCAAGTATGCTGATCCCTTGTTTGCCGATTCTCAGTTTGCCGAGAGCTTATGTTATTTGTTATTTTATGTGCAACTACTTACTTTGATTATCAAACCAGAAATGATGGAAGCCAGCTTATCATTATGTAGGGGTTTAAAAAAACACCTTTTTACCAGTAGTGAGTACAGTTCAAGGTTTAAGTGTTTGATCATGTTCTCGTTTAAGAAACCAACCAGGAACATCAAATCAACAAGAACTTGCTATCAACATGGGAAACACTACTTGTTTCCTTTCCCAATAAAAACTGGACACCATGATATAAATGAATTTCTGAAAGTAGCATTAAAACATTCAAACAAACAAACAAACACATGTATAAACATAAGAAATAATAGGGCAATTGTAAGTAAGAGGTTGCTCTTAGTGTAGGGATGATGTCTTTCAAGCTGGCTAGGGTAGATTAAATGCGATAGTCACACAATTTAGCATTGTTCAGGGACAATAATATATCGTCAGTATAACGGAATGTGAAATTAAAAGTCTGAGCCAGTCTTTTCTTTTGTCTACAGGTGGCCTTCAGAGAGGAGCACAATTAGTACCCATTAGAATACCGTCAGTCTGTTGAAAATTGCGTCCTCAAAAATATGACAAATATGTGGTCAATTAAAAAAAAAGCTTACAAAAGAAATACATTTTTTTAAATGTCAATCGTTCTAAGGAAAACGAATACAATACATTATTTATAGAACAGATTTAGTAGTATTTCTGACTTCTTTCGAAGACATGGTATTCTGTGTTTTAAATGCATTAAAACACAGGTAAGACTTCCAATTGAACCCCCCAATAAAAATACGCAATGCATTAGACTATCATGGAGTTCACACAGCTCGCACTTGCCCAATTGGCAATGCATGACAGTGTCCACTGTGGGGTTCACCAGTGGCTGCCACCCAGTGCCAAATTCTTTTATTTACGTTCGAAATAATGCATTTTAGTGGGGGTGGGGGAGTTCAAATGGAAGTCCTTCCAAAACACACTATTTTTTCCCCAATATTTTTATACGTTTTCTTTGTTATCGATCTGGTTTATTTTCTAAAACCTTTCGCCAGGTGTTTCCTGCGGTCACATGTTCATTTATATTAGCAATACTATAGTATGTTTAGCTCTTGCAGAAAACATTTTAAAACATTAACCATCTCCGTATATTGCATCAGCGCTAACGCGGTTGGCGAGGTAACTTGTTGTAGAAGGTATCGAAAAAACTATGTGCGATACTGTCGTCTGCTAGTAATAATTAGTTAAATATCTAAATATCTATACCTGAAGTTAAATATATCGTTTATACTATAATTTATATTATAAACTATTTATACATATATTTTTTTATTGATAAATACACAATCTATTTAATGAAGCTATGATATAAATATTATGTATACAACAAATAACGGTAATCTGCATTTGAGTTATATGTTTTAATCCGGTCTGATTTTATATTTGGGATTAAGAAATTTTTTAAAACAAGGAGCCCCGATTATCTTTGGATTAAAACGTGTATGTTTTGACACGAATTTAAACTTGTAATAAAAATAAATTGTATATATGTTCGCGTACAAGCCAGAATGGCTAAACTCAATAGTTATGCAATACTAAATACCAGTTGATGGTAGCAGGATATTGGCTATAACGGCAATATGTCCAGTTACAATGACTCAGAGTACAGAATCACAGATGAAATAACTACAAAAGTGTCTAATAACTCCGACAGTGTATACGATGGTCAAGGAGCAATGTGGTTTGTAGTATCGGTTGTATTGGTGTATGGATTGTCAGCCATTTGGGTTTTTGTGGTGAGTCGTTATAAACGTAAGACAAGACGCCAAGAGGAAGTAGATCGACAAACCATGTTATTTGTTAAGAATATTGAATCGGTTCGAGCAACACTAGAAAAACAAGAAAGAGTTAAGTATGCTGATAATTTAATTAAAACCTGGAACAATATTGAGGTTGGAACGGATCAACAAAATGGACAAAATAGACAACCTCATGTAACAAGACCTTTGTTGATCTCAAGCAGTAATGACATGTGCGATCAAAACTGCAATAGTAAACAAACATCGGACAAATCTCAGCATAGAACTATCGATAGTGAGTACTCTCTTGACGATATATTAGAAGAACTTTCAGATGAATAATGTCAATTAAATCGCTAGATCAAATTACTGACATACAGCGTTTCGAGTTACATTGAAGTATTGCATTAATGGCAGAAGGTGAATACGACCTGTACTAGTCATGAGGGATTTTTCATGACAGTGCATTGTATGAACCGAGTAAATGAAAAAATTCATTGCTTCAGTGAGACTATTTTGCAACATGAAAACAAAGTGGAAAAGGTTGTGAGAAATTCATCCAATCAGTTTCTTAGATACAATTACTGATCACAGAGTTGTTCTCACCACTTAAATGACAAAAGCAATTCTCGTCATTTTGCTGATAGTTCCGTTCTTCTCCAACTGAAATCGATGACAGAGGCTTCATTTCATATATTTTACTATCCTCCAAAACAATTTATGCTTATTATTTTTCAAATGCAAAATTTTCCCAAAAATTGTCAAAAGATCGGATGGCGAGAATTACTTGCTGGCGAGAACTACTCCGTGTACTTTTCTACATGATGTACACATATTGCTGTATCATCTAAAATCCTCCTTTTTTCAAAACAAATTTAGTTTGAATTAAATTATTTCAAAACGTCAAAATTTTGTTTTAACTCAAATTGTATTCAGCTAGCATTCTGGAATAGGGGTGATCTAATACTGAAATTGTATATAATAAGGTTATGTGCGTAGTATATGTTCTATAAGTTATATAGGAAGATGAAAAAAGGAAAGGGAGCGGAATAAGGCACAGTTACATGACTGTGCAAGGAAACAGGCTAGTGTTTAATTTGTTCGGGAAGATAAAAATAAATTATAATTGGGGGCAAACTTAAACTCGAAAAAAGACCGATGGAAAATTTGGAACAGGGAACGATTCGCAGACCAGAGAATCTTAGTAATCAACAAAGTTTATGTGGTGCGAGTGCGGTGCGAGAGATCATAACTAACAATAAATAAGCTCACGTTTGTTGGATGCTTTTAGCAATTTTCTTATATCGGAGATTGCGACACGTTGTGTAGACTTGTGTTTTCAATTTCTACGTGACACGTGTGATATATTCGGTCGAATACGTCACACCCTTCAGCCGAATATGGGACATATCATGCTCATCAAAACGTATTTGTCACTTCTCAAAAATGTGTTAAAAATGAAAACGGTGTATATAAGTTGAAGTCACAAAACGTATATGTCACACGTGGGATATAGTCGGTCGAATACGTCACACCCTTCAGCCGAATATGGGTTATAATTGGACATATTCGGTTGGAATTAGTCTACATATGTCACATATGTACATTCAGATACATTCAGATATACATTTTGATACATTCAGATATACATTTTGAAGATTTGCATTCGTTGAAATCCAGCTATGTAGTTCGTGTTGGCCAAGGTCGGCGAACACTTTAGAAATGTGATGAAGTCAATGGGTATGCAAAAGCCAAGGATTTTTTTACCGCCAGAATCGAAATCCGGTTAGCGTTCTGCTTAAAAATGCGGGCAGAAAAAGTGGTCTCATTCTAGCAATCAGAGAAATAATTCAAGGACCAAAATGGATGAATGCTTGGCTTCGTTTGAGTAAGAGTGGCATTTACTGGTATGACATAACCGACATAATATACAAGTAACGGCGACTATATTTTCGTGTAAACTGTTATATGATTTCTAATGTGCGTTGTTAGATTTTATAACTAATGATGTGGTGGCCTTTAAGTCACTGTTGATAGCGAAATTGTGACGGCGACAGTATATTTGTCATATTTGTAGATTTTTTTTCCTGTAAATTGTTTTTTGTCAACACAGGCTGTGCTCCGTTTGATGAGAGGGAAGAAGAAACTCGGCATTGAATTGAAAATGTCATTTATTAATAAATATAAATGACGAAAACACAATAAACGCCATCTGTTGGGAGATACGAGAAGGGAGATAATTATAAAGACTGATAAATCTGTTTGAAAGACGTTATCTATACCGACTTGCAAATAAGATACAAAATCCTATTTGTCAAAAAATCATTTATATGCTATAAATAAACATATATGATTTCAAAAGTAAGTAGTTAGAATATACGTCTAATCGTGTGATGCTCTTTAAAATAACTAAAGTTATGTCATTATCTTATTAAAGGGAAACTTCGCGAAAACATGAAAATTTGATAAGTTATTCTTCAAATAAAAAGAAATATAATTGCCTTTCGATGTTTTATTGTATTCTTTACCGTTAGGCTTCTAGAGTGGATTAAAAGTGGTAAAATTTTGTGTATGGGGGCCGCCATATTGACAGTATTTTATCACGTGACTGCGTTTGTGACGTGAAAAATGTAATTATCCAGTAAATATGATAAATAATCCAGTTTAAAAATATGTTTTTCTGTCTTTGCTCTTTTAAGAATATATAAACTGTGGCGATGACTAATGACCTGCTGACAACATAAGATTACCAAATACGTCTTAATGTTTTGATGATCTTTGTATTAATAAAAGTATTTTTAGACACAAATTTTAACCTGTCTTTATTTAACTCAGATAGAATTTACCTAAATAATAATTGTAATAAAAGATATATTTATATGATTATTTGATATATAAAATAAAATTCCGCAGATAATTTTGCACGTCTTGAAACGGCAGTTGTACCTGGACGTGAAAATGTTACAGGTAAATCAGTACACGTTTATGAAGGGTAATTAACAGAATTAGCAGGTAAACAAACAGGATGTTTAATGCAATAGATCATTTGATGCCGACTTTGAAGTATGAATATTCGGACTTTTTCAAAAGCTAACCAGATTAAAGATTAATCATGTAATTCGAAATTAGAACGGCACGCCCCCTCCTGACAAGGACAGGTATGATTTGAATACACAGGATGTATATAAGATTTCGAATACCTTTAGATGCCAAGTCAGAGGAAACGTAAAACTTACACGCTAACTCAAATATACACAACATGTAAAATTTTGGAAACTGTGTTACGCACACGCACAATAAATGTTACCAGTAATAATAATAATTATTATTATAAATGTACCAAACATGAAGTGAAATTTTGATGCGCGAAAACAGAGTATTTAAAAATATTTCATTTAATGACCGTTATTTCTTAAATAGTCAACTTCGCAAATATTTTGTATAAAAAAGTTTCTTTCAATAAGTTGCATAATCGGATTAAGTTGAAAATAATAATACGAATAATTTTCAATTGTGGTCTTAAGTAGAAGTCTTTAAATTGGTTAACTACTTGTTACACAAGTCGGGTGTTTTTTTGTTGTTGCTTATAGATAGATGAGGAATACGAAACGTAATCTTTCCACAACCTTGTCTTATAGTACAACCTTCTGTTATTGACCGTTTCACGTTATTATCGTACGACGATTTTTAAGGTACTTGGATGTCTAGTATCGCCATCTAGTGACAAGATGGCGGACCTCCATAAGTGCATTTTTACACGGTAGATTCAATGCAGAAACTTAACCACTGAAAATATAATAAAACATCAAGAGGCAAAGGTGTTTCTTTTTAGTTGAAGAATAACATATCAAATTTTCATTTTTTCGCGAAGTTTCCCTTTAATTAAAATTAAAAAGGAGATTTTACGTGTAATGATGTGATGTTCATTTAAATACCTGTTAAAGTTATGCCAGTTTCTTGTTTATTAAAGTTATTAAAAAAGATCCTAATGTTGTTAATTTGACTTACAAAATTGATGCCAGTTTTTCGCCTATTAAAACTATTTGTGTTAAAGTTCTTGTGACCCCTTACATTGCATATCTTCAAGTCGAAAACGTTACAACAACAAAATCAATCGTGATGATGATGTGGATGGTGATGTTTCGTTGACGTTTATGAGGACAATGATGTTTAGAATTGGTCGATTTATGAAATGTGTGATATATATGGTCAGACATGTGTGACATATACGGTCTAACAAGGCTCCTTTTCACACTTAATTCTTCCATATAAACTTCAATAGTGTTTAAAGCAATAAAATGCAATATTTCTAGCTAAATTTCCTGAAGATTAAAAGCGAATGAAGGCGTCTTCTTAAGTTGTGCATACTCGAACGTATTTTATTATCAAATTTGGGCTTCGTTTCATACGAAACCCATTCAGCTACTTTAAATTCCTTATATTGGTATCTAAATTAATATAATGCAAGCTGTCTATTGGAAAGAAGATATGGTCATATCGAGGTGTGCATGTTTTCATGTACTAGTAGTTGATTGTTACCATTTCGATATAAAGTTTAATCCCCATTAGGCTTACTTTAATACCGAACCCGTCCAGATTGCTCAAATTCTTTAAGTAGTATCTAAAACAATATATAATGCAAACTATCTTGCAAAGTTTCATAAAGACTGAGAGAATGAAGGTTGGTCTCGAGTTGTGCAAATTGTTTGTGCTGATTTTTTTTTTATCAGTTTCGATACAAATTTGTCCCTGTTGGGCTCCCTTTTATTCCAAATGCGTCCAGATGGTTCAGATCTCTTTTGGCAGCATCTAGAGCAAATTATTATTTTGAAAAACGAAATAAAAAATAAGTATTGCATGTCAATAAAGGGGCTCAGTAGTGTTCCTTTTTAGGACTCGAAAAGTACATTTTTGGCGTTTAAGAAGAGGACGGATACATTTATAAAGCTTTTTAAGTTTATTGAAGTACTAGTTCTATAGAAAGTATAGTAATGCAAGCAGTTTGACTTTACAGTATGGTCCTTCGGTTAAACTCGGTTTGGTAATGCAAGAAACTTTCACAGCAAAACATTTGATAAATAATAATATGATTTTACTAGCGCCTATATATCTTTTAAACTGAACCTTTTCGCTTGCGTTTAAAATAGTCCAAGGAGTGGGCATTTGATACATTTATGGATGGAGATCAACTATTCAAAAGTCTCTGATTTTAATCAAAACAAAACCCCGTTTGATCAATAGTTTAGACTCTTGGACTTCAGCTTTTATTATTTTATTGACGTTGCTCGAGTTCCATGACTCAAATTGACCTTAACAATGGCCAGATACACTTATCTTGCTGGAGCAACTGGTTTAATTTCTGGTTTAAATAAGACAAGTTTTGTCTCTTCATTTTTCTGCCTTTCCTTTGGATTTTGCGTCCTTGTCTAATGCATTGGTTAACTTGTTATTTGTTTTAGTATTGCAATGACCTAATGGCAATTGTTTTCCTCTGTAGCTAATCTGGAATAAAGGTCCATGTGTGCTATCACTTGGCGTCCCTCGTCCGTCACTGAAATCACTGGATCATATTTTTTTTAACTTGGCAACAATCATATTTAGGGTTCCTAGTTTCAAATTTGTACCCAGAGTGTTGATCAACGGTCAAAGATGGCCGCTTTTTCTATAAAAAAAAGAACACTTCTTTGGTCAATATCTCAAAAATTATAATAGCTATAGAGAAAACCTTTTCGTAAAATTGATCAGTACATCATGCTCTACAAGAGTTCATATTAGCATGAGTTGTGTAATGTCTTCCTGTAGGAGTAATCGTCCTTTAATGACGAAATTTGACAAATTTTCCGTTTTTATAACTTGAAAACTATAAGAGCTAGATTGACATTGTAAATTGCTTAAGTAATCAGCATAACAATGCCTACAAAACACTTAGTTGGTCCAAAATTGTCGGACCACTCCTTATAGTTGCTATTGCCCTTAAATGACAATTTTTAAATAAAATTTTCAGTTTTTGTCCAGTGTAACCTAAAAACTGTAACAGCTAAATTAAAATTGTAAATTGCAAACAGCAGTACAAATCCTACACTACAAATCACTTTATTTTTAGATTTATTGCCCTTTAATGATTATTTTAAGACGAAATTACCAAATTTTGCATTAGAAATTAAACCACCTAAAGTAAAACTAAATTCTTAAATTATTCTAAGGAAAATGCATACAAGTCATTTAATTTTCACAAATTGTCTGAAGGCACCTTATAAATGTTATTTAAGGATTAACTACAAAAAATTTTTCTCCATCGAGGGATAACAAAATGTCCGTTTTGCACATTGTATAATCCGCTATTATATTAAATGCACAAAGGAAATAAAATATTTTCTCCATCGAGGGATAACAAAATGTCCGTTATGCACATTTAATAAAATCCGCTACGCGGATTATACAATGTGCAAAACGGACATTTTGTTATCCCTCGATGGAGAAAATACACAATGTGCAAAACGGACATTTTGTTATCCCTCGATGGAGAAAATACACAATGTGTAAAACGGACATTTTGTTATCCCTCGATGGAGAAAATATTTTTTGTAGTTAATACTTATAAATAAATTCAAACAATAGAATAAACTCAACAAATTTATTTTTGTAACTGGACATTTTGAAAAAACATATCAACACAAAAACTGTTATTTTCTCACTAATGAGACAGCGTGGTACCTATTTTTAGCCGGTTGAGATATCCTTATCTCAACCCGTGGGTGAGATAAGAATTTCACGCTCCTTTTCCCGTAAAAATGTATTGTGACGTCAACTGTCGGTCCAGCCGAATACAAATTATCAAATATTTGCTTTAGTTGTGTTGGTTTACTATGCCTTTTTAAATATTAACATGAAAACAACATATCTGAGCTTCCATGACCCAATTTATGCCACAATATGATAGCGGTAAACATCAAAACATACACGGTGACGCAACATGTGTACATAACCTGGTCCCCTGGTGCAATATTTTTCATTTACGCAAGCTTCACTTTCAAATATAACCCCAGGTCACCACCAGTTTACTAGCCAGTTTGATTGGTTGTTTAAACCGCCATGTTTTACCTAACTTTTCGCGCGTTGAAAATTCTTTCAGAATACAATTTAAATAAAGTAACTACCTGCTGCTTGTTTTACGTCTTTCAAGTTAAACTGACTAATCTCTGTAGAGTTATTTCCACATTCGAGACATAAATCTATAAAAACATTCTTTTGATACCAGACGCCGAACGTGACGTCATAATGCTTTGTATCGGAATTACGTCAGTTACAGTTAACACTGACGTAAATTTTGAGGCACTCCGAATGTTGTAAACCGGTCAAAATTTTGACCGGATTCATTGCTGGTGACCTGACTGTATATTCGAACCGGAAGTCCGCTTACGGTATTGAGAATATTTAGTCAGGAGCCCAGACTACATGTGTACACTGGAGATTACGTTCAGGGTAGATAACTCAATTTGTTGCCATCTTTCAATAGAACAGAACCGGATTTTTTTTTAACGAATTTGTGAGAAATAGAATCAAACACCGGTGGTTGGGCAAGACGGGAAAATCTCAGACACCCGCGTGAAAGATTTCTTTTGGTCTCCAACTCGGCAGAGCCTCGTTGGAGACCAGAAATCTTTTCACTTGGGTGTCTGAGATTTTCCCGTCTTGCCCTCCCACCGGTGTTAGATCCTATATTTCCCTTGGAGTAATATATGACGTCAAATGACGCGTGTCTCCATGACGATCAAATTTATTTTCCATCCTCTGATAGAAAATATTTTCCAGCCAATCAAAAGTCAGTGTTCTCGCAAAATTTATTAATTGTATTAAATCAAATTTTTGGAAAACATGTTTTGTTTTTGCCTGTAACTTACAAGCTATAACAACTAGACTGAAACTAGAAATTGAAAAATTTAACTATGGTTCCCTGGTGCAATATTTTTCATTTACGCCAGCTTCACTTTCAAATATAACCCCAGGTCACCACCAGTTTACTACCCGGTTTGATTGGTTGTTTAAAACGCCGTTTTAGCTAACTTTTCGCGCATTTTGTTCCGTAGGAAATTTCTGTTAGAATACAATTTAAATAAAGTAGCTACCTGCTTCTTGTTCTCCGGCTTTCGAGTTAAACCGACGTTTTCCGTAGAGTTATTTCCACAAACGAGACATAAATCTATAAAAGCATTCTTTTGATAAACAGTATTTTTATTTGAATTTGATTACCAGACGCCGGACGTTACGTCATAATGCTTTGTATCGGAATTACGTCAGTTACAGTTAATACTGACGTAAATTTTGAGGCATTCCGAATGTTTTAAACCGGTCAAAATTTTGACCAGATTCATTGCTGGTGACCTGACTGTATATTCGAACCGGAAGTCT
Organism: Limnoperna fortunei; assembly: GCA_944474755.1. NCBI lineage: Eukaryota > Metazoa > Mollusca > Bivalvia > Mytilida > Modiolidae > Limnoperna > Limnoperna fortunei. The sequence continues at coordinate 69,400,892 of OX104116.1, forward strand.
GCTTACGGTATTGAGAATATTTAGTCAGGATCCCAGACTATAGGAACAACAACACAATTAATGACCTTTGCAACTCGTTGTCCACGAATGTAGTTCCCCATAAAACTGTATTTCTTTGTAATTTTTTTTCTTTGGCTTTTTTTCTTGTTTTGGTTCTACTTTTGGGGCTTATTGGAAAGAAGGATCTTTGAAAAAAAATTTAAAATTAAACATTTGATGAAATATAATGGATTAGGAGTAATTTAGTCTAGTGGAATAATTGCCAATTTCCTGTTTTCGGAGTCTCTCAGACTTCATCCCTGAAGATAGGGATGCTTCCAGAGCTTTAAAAAGAGATAACAATTATCAATTTTTCTAAATTTTGGATATAGTTTGGAAGTGGTATGGTACTTTCAGACTACCAAATGGCATTCCAGGGGAATCGGTGGAATTTTTTTTATTGACTTTATGTTAATATAAACAAAGAGGGAAAAAGAGGTCTTCAACAGTTGTGGTTTTTTTCCTATAACAGGGACGGAATTTTACGAAAGTATGTAATGTAAGATACGGTTACGAGATGTCATTCCGAAAAAGGAATGCAAAACAGCTCAATACACCATACTATTTAAAAGCAAAAGCTTATTGAATTATGATATTATTTATCACCTCAGCAAAGAAACGACCACGGGAATAGCAACTGCTGCAACGACGTGAACCAGATATATTTGCAGATATGTTAGATTTTAACATCCATTAGGATTTTGTGTTATTAAGTCTTTAAATAAGATTTTTGTTTGTTTGTTTGCATGGTGTCTGGCGCCACTTTCAGCAATTTTTCAGCAATATCGTGGCATTAAGTTTTTATTGGGCGAGGAAGCCAGAATATCCGGAGAAAACCCACGACTTGCGTAAGGAAAACTGGCAATATCCTTGTCATTTAAGATTGGAGTCGACCAAAACCTGTCCGCATTGAGAATCGAACCGGAAACCTCAGTTTTGACAGACAACGTGATTAATAATAGATGACGAACTCCCTAAACCACTCGGCCAAGTAACTACTTTAAAGGATACATATACAAATTCAAGGTAAACAGCAAAAAAAACCGACCCAATATTACTATAATTTAAAAAGCAATGTTATAATTAAAAATAATGTGTTGGGATGCCAACACAGAAGTCGCCCAAAATCCCCATGGATAGTATTGCGTTCCACTCAGGACATTGAAATGAACCTACATATCAAATTTCATTAAAATCGGACAACGTTTAAAATTTCACCCGTTTTTGGCCGCCATTTTGGAAACCACGGTCGAGAAAAAAATTTCGAATATGGAGTTCCACTCGGGACACCTAAATCTACCTCCACACCAAATTTCATTGCAATCGGAGCACGTTAAATGTCATCGAGATCGCATAACGTTGAAAATTATACACGTTTTTGGCGGCCATTTTGAAACCGGAAGTCCGAGAAAAAATTTAAAGGTAGCGTTTCACTCGAAATACTAACATCTACCTCCATACCAAATTTCGTTGAATTCGGACCACGGGAAAATTTTTGCCATTTTTGGGTGGGTGTCGTCAAGTGGCGGCCATTTTGAAATGGCGGCCATTATCAAAATTCTGACTATCGACTGCACCCCTCCATATGCCCATCTACAACTGTGCCAAGTTTCATTTGATTCTATTAAGGCGTCTCTGAGAAATGTGTCGGACAAGTTCACGATCTAGAAAAAGTGGAAACCGAAATAATAATAATAATAATAATTAAAATTTACGTTTCCCGAAACGTTGAAGTCGCCTCCCGTTCCGCACTTTTGACCGAGTAGAGCGAACTAAAAGTCAAGAGCACAACTTCATAACATGAGCTTTCAGTTGGCCAAGTTTCATTTCGATCGGTTAAAAGATGAGCGAGAAAACGAGCAAACTTTAAAACGGCCGCCATTTTGAAACCGGAAGTCGGACAAAAAATTTTTTTTGCAAAAATGCTCAGGATAGTTAGCTGTATCAGTATACCAATTTTCATTGAAATTGCTCTGGCCATAACTGAGATCTGACAACGGCCGCCATTTTGTAAAACTTTAAAACGGCCGCCATTTTGAAACCGGAAGTCGGACAAAAATTTTTTTTTTTTGCAAAAATGCTCAGGATAGTTAGCTGTATCAGTATACCAATTTTCATTGAAATTGCTCTGGCCATAACTGAGATCTGACAACGGCCGCCATTTTGTAAAACTTTAAAACGGCCGCCATTTTGAAACCGGAAGTCGGACAAAAATTTTGAAAATAGTGGCACACTCAGGGTATCATAAGCTACCTGTATACCAAATTTCGTTTAAATCGGATGACGTTTAAATTTTTACAGTTTTAGGGGGGTGGTGTTCGGATGGCGGCCATTTTGAAATGTCGGCCGCGTCAATTTTTTTTTTGCAAGAATGCTCGGGATAGAGAGCTGTATCAGTATACCAATTTTCATTGAAATTGCTTTGGCAATTACTGAGATCTGACAACGACCGTCATTTTTTTTTCAACGGCGGCCATTTTGAAAATGGCGGCCATTTTAAAAATTTCAAAAGTGGATTGCACAACTTCAGGTCACCCTTATTATGTTCCCAAAGTTTCATTTCGATCGGTTAAAAGATGAGCGAGAAAACGAGCGGACAACATTGCGAGGGGAAAAAGGAAAACATAATAATAATAATAACAAGTGCTGATTGTGATTGCAAGCAAGTCACAAAAAAATCCCCTCCCGTGCCCACTTTTGTCACAATTCGGACAACTTTTCAATTTTCGCACTTTGGCGGCCATTTTGAATATGGCGGCCATCTTGGACTTTGGCAGCCATCTTGGATTTGTTCGACATGTTGTTCGTAATATCAATATTGACCTAAATGCCAATTTTTGTTGAAATCAGACAACTTTTCAATATTCGCACTTTGGCAGCCATTTTGAATATGACAGCCATCTTGGATTTGTTCGAAAGTGTCGCCATGTTGTTCGTAATATCAATATTGACCTGAATGCCAATTTTCGTTGAAATCGGACAACTTTTCAATTTTCGCACTTTGGCGGCCATTTTGAATATGGCGGCCATCTTGGATTTGTTCAAACATGTCACCATGTTGTTCGTAATATCAATATTCACCTAAATGCCAATTTTCGTTGAAATCGGACAACTTTTCAATTTTCGCACTTTGGAGGCCATTTTGAATATGGCGGCCATCTTGGACTTTGGCGGCCATCTTTGATTTGTTCGAACATGTCACCATGTTGTTCGTAATATCAATATTGACTTAAATGCCAATTTTCGTTGAAATCGGACAACTTTTCAATTTTCGCACTTTGGCGGCCATTTTGAATATGGTGGCCATCTTGGATTTTTCGGAAAATGGTCCCATATTGTCCGGGACCTTAATATTGTCCTATAAACCTATTTTGGTTCATATCCATATTGTTTGTGATTTTTTATGATTAATTTTGTATTTTTTTCAAATTCAAAATGGCCGCCAATCCAAGATGGCCGCCATTTTCAAAATTTCGAAATCGGAAACAACATTTCCTAGTGGTGACCTATCTTTCTGGTAAGTTTCATTGACCTATGTCTTTTCGTCTTCGAGAAATCCTACGGACAAAGTTAGGTCCGGAAGAAGAAGAAGAATAACAAGTGCTGATTGTGATTGCAAGCAAGTCACAAAAAAATCCCCTCCCGTGCCCACTTTTGTCACAATTCGGACAACTTTTCAATTTTCGCACTTTGGCGGCCATTTTGAATATGGCGGCCATCTTGGACTTTGGCAGCCATCTTGGATTTGTTCGACATGTTGTTCGTAATATCAATATTGACCTAAATGCCAATTTTTGTTGAAATCAGACAACTTTTCAATATTCGCACTTTGGCAGCCATTTTGAATATGACAGCCATCTTGGATTTGTTCGAAAGTGTCGCCATGTTGTTCGTAATATCAATATTGACCTAAATGCCAATTTTCGTTGAAATCGGACAACTTTTCAATTTTCGCACTTTGGCGGCCATTTTGAATATGGCGGCCATCTTGGACTTTGGCGGCCATCTTGGACTTTGGCAGCCATCTTGGATTTGTTCGACATGTTGTTCGTAATATCAATATTGACCTAAATGCCAATTTTTGTTGAAATCAGACAACTTTTCAATATTCGCACTTTGGCAGCCATTTTGAATATGACAGCCATCTTGGATTTGTTCGAAAGTGTCGCCATGTTGTTCGTAATATCAATATTGACCTAAATGCCAATTTTCGTTGAAATCGGACAACTTTTCAATTTTCGCACTTTGGCGGCCATTTTGAATATGGCGGCCATCTTGGACTTTTGTGGCCATCTTGGATTTGTTCAAACATGTCACCATGTTGTTCGTAATATCAATATTCACCTAAATGCCAATTTTCGTTGAAATCGGACAACTTTTCAATTTTCGCACTTTGGCGGCCATTTTGAATATGACAGCCATCTTGGATTTGTTCGAAAGTGTCGCCATGTTGTTCGTAATATCAATATTGACCTAAATGCCAATTTTCGTTGAAATCGGACAACTTTTCAATTTTCGCACTTTGGCGGCCATTTTGAATATGGTGGCCATCTTGGATTTTTCGGAAAATGGTCCCATATTGTCCGGGACCTTAATATTGACCTATAAACCTATTTTGGTTCATATCCATATTGTTTGTGATTTTTTATGATTAATTTTGTATTTTTTTCAAATTCAAAATGGCCGCCAATCCAAGATGGCCGCCATTTTCAAAATTTCGAAATCGGAAAGAACATTTCCTAGTGGTGACCTATCTTTCTGGTAAGTTTCATTGACCTATGTCTTTTCGTCTTCGAGAAATCCTACGGACAAAGTTAGGTCCAGAAGAAGAAGAAGAAGAAGAAGAAGAAGAAGAAGAAGAATAATAATAATAATAAGAAACGGTGCAAAAACAATAAATCCCCGACACTTCGTGGTCGGGGATTTAATAATAATAATAAGAAACGGTGCAAAAACAATAAATCCCCGACACTTCGTGGTCGGGGATTTAATAAAATTTACGTTTCCCGAAACGTTGAAGTCGCCTCCCGTTCCGCACTTTTGACCGAGTAGAGGGAACTAAAAGTCAAGAGCACAACTTCATAACATGAGCTTTCAGTTGGCCAAGTTTCATTTCGATCGGTTAAAAGACGAGCGAGAAAACGAGCAAACTTTAAAACGGCCGCCATTTTGAAACCGGAAGTCGGACAAAAAATTTTTTTTGCAAAAATGCTCAGGATAGTTAGCTGTATCAGTATACCAATTTTCATTGAAATTGCTCTGGCCATAACTGAGATCTGACAACGGCCGCCATTTTGTAAAACTTTAAAACGGCCGCCATTTTGAAACCGGAAGTCGGACAAAACAGTTTTAAATAGTGGCACACTTAGGGTATCATAAGCTACCTGTATACCAAATTTCGTCTAAATCGGATGACGTTTAAATTTTTACATTTTTAGGGGGTGGTGTTCGGATGGCGGCCATTTTGAAATGTCGGCCGCGTCAAATTTTTTTTTGCAAAAATGCTCGGGATAGTTAGCTGTACCAGTATACCAATTTTCATTGAAATTGCTTTGGCAATTACTGAGATCTGACAACGGCCGTCATTTTTTTCAACGGCGGCCATTTTGAAAATGGCGGCCATTTTGAAAATTTCAAAAATGGATTGCACAATTTCAGGTCACCCTTAACATGTTCCCAAAGTTTCATTTCGATCGGTTAAAAGATGAGCGAGAAAACGAGCGGACAACATTGCGAGGGGAAAACATAAGAAATATGAAAATAATAATAATAAGAAACGGAGTAAAAACAATAAGTCGCCCGACACTTCGTGGTCGGCGCCTTAATAATAAGAAACGGAGTAAAAACAATAAGTCGCCCGACACTTCGTGGTCGGCGACTTAACAAGTGCTGATTGTGATTGCAAGCAAGTCACAAAAAAATCCCCTCCCGTGCCCACTTTTGTCACAATTCGGACAACTTTTCAATTTTCGCACTTTGGCGGCCATTTTGAATATGGCGGCCATCTTGGACTTTGGCAGCCATCTTGGATTTGTTCGACATGTTGTTCGTAATATCAATATTGACCTAAATGCCAATTTTTGTTGAAATCAGACAACTTTTCAATATTCGCACTTTGGCAGCCATTTTGAATATGACAGCCATCTTGGATTTGTTCGAAAGTGTCGCCATGTTGTTCGTAATATCAATATTGACCTAAATGCCAATTTTCGTTGAAATCGGACAACTTTTCAATTTTCGCACTTTGGCGGCCATTTTGAATATGGCGGCCATCTTGGACTTTGGCGGCCATCTTGGATTTGTTCAAACATGTCACCATGTTGTTCGTAATATCAATATTCACCTAAATGCCAATTTTCGTTGAAATCGGACAACTTTTCAATTTTCGCACTTTGGAGGCCATTTTGAATATGGCGGCCATCTTGGACTTTGGCGGCCATCTTTGATTTGTTCGAACATGTCACCATGTTGTTCGTAATATCAATATTGACCTAAATGCCAATTTTCGTTGAAATCGGACAACTTTTCAATTTTCGCACTTTGGCGGCCATTTTGAATATGGTGGCCATCTTGGATTTTTCGGAAAATGGTCCCATATTGTCCGGGACCTTAATATTGACCTATAAACCTATTTTGGTTCATATCCATATTGTTTGTGATTTTTTATGATTAATTTTGTATTTTTTTCAAATTCAAAATGGCCGCCAATCCAAGATGGCCGCCATTTTCAAAATTTCGAAATCGGAAACAACATTTCCTAGTGGTGACCTATCTTTCTGGTAAGTTTCATTGACCTATGTCTTTTCGTCTTCGAGAAATCCTACGGACAAAGTTAGGTCCAGAAGAAGAAGAATAATAATAATAATAAGAAACGGTGCAAAAACAATAAATCCCCGACACTTCGTGGTCGGGGATTTAATAACTAGTGTTGATTGTGTTGGGATGCCAACACAGAATGTCTCCCAAACGAACCCCCATTGCCACTATAATCCTTATGGATAGTATTTCATTCAAATCAGTACATTAAAATATGCCTAGAAATCAAATTTTGTTGAAATCGGACAAAGTTGATTTTTTCCTGCAGTAAAATGGCCGCCATTTTGAAACCGGAAGTCAGACAAAAATTTGTAAATAGTGGCACACTCAGGGTATCATAAGCTACCTGTATACCAAATTTCGTCTAAATCGGATGACGTTTAAATTTTTGCATTTTTAGGGGGGTGGTGTTCGGATGGCGGCCATTTTGAAATGTCGGTCGCGTCAAATTTTTTTTTGCAAAGATGCTCAGGATAGTTAGCTGTATCAGTATACCAATTTTCATTGAAATTGCTTTGGCAATTACTGAGATCTGACAACGGCCTTCATTTTTTTTCAACGGCGGCCATTTTGAAAATGGCGGCCATTTTGAAAATTTCAAAAGTGGATTGCACAACTTCAGGTCACCCTTAACATGTTCCCAACGTTTCATCTTGATTGGACCTAGAAATCAAATTTTGTTGAAATCGGACAAAGTTGACTTTTTCCTGCCGTAAAATGGCCGCCATTTTGAAACCGGAAGTCGGAGAAAAAAATTTTAAATAGTGGCACACTCAGGGTATCATAAGCTACCTGTATACCAAATTTCGTCTAAATCGGATGACGTTTAAATTTTTTCATTTTTAGGGGGGTGGTGTTCGGATGGCGGCCATTTTGAAATGTCGGTCGCGTCAAATTTTTTTTTGCAAAAATGCTCAGGATAGTTAGCTGTATCAGTATACCAATTTCCATTGAAATTGCTTTGGCAATTACTGAGATCTGACAACGGTAGTCATTTTTTTTCAATGGCGGCCATTTTGAAAATGGCGGCCATTTTGAAAATTTCAAAAGTGGATTGCACAACTTCAGGTCACCCTTAACATGTTCCCAAAGTTTCATCTTGATTGGACATTGCATCTCTGAGAAAATGTGCGGACAAGATTGAACGGAAAGAAAAAAGAAAGAAAGAAGAAGAATAATAATAAGAAACCGGACAAAAACAATATGTCTCCCAAAACTTCGTTTGGGAGACATAATAATAACAAGTGCTGATTGTGATTGCAAGCAAGTCACAAAAAAATCCCCTCCCGTGCCCACTTTTGTCACAATTCGGACAACTTTTCAATTTTCGCACTTTGGCGGCCATTTTGAATATGGCGGCCATCTTGGACTTTGGCAGCCATCTTGGATTTGTTCGACATGTTGTTCGTAATATCAATATTGACCTAAATGCCAATTTTTGTTGAAATCAGACAACTTTTCAATATTCGCACTTTGGCAGCCATTTTGAATATGACAGCCATCTTGGATTTGTTCGAAAGTGTCGCCATGTTGTTCGTAATATCAATATTGACCTAAATGCCAATTTTCGTTGAAATCGGACAACTTTTCAATTTTCGTACTTTGGCGGCCATTTTGAATATGGCGGCCATCTTGGACTTTGGCGGCCATCTTGGATTTGTTCAAACATGTCACCATGTTGTTCGTAATATCAATATTCACCTAAATGCCAATTTTCGTTGAAATCGGACAACTTTTCAATTTTCGCACTTTGGAGGCCATTTTGAATATGGCGGCCATCTTGGACTTTGGCGGCCATCTTTGATTTGTTCGAACATGTCACCATGTTGTTCGTAATATCAATATTGACCTAAATGCCAATTTTCGTTGAAATCGGACAACTTTTCAATTTTCGCACTTTGGCGGCCATTTTGAATATGGTGGCCATCTTGGATTTTTCGGAAAATGGTCCCATATTGTCCGGGACCTTAATATTGACCTATAAACCTATTTTGGTTCATATCCATATTGTTTGTGATTTTTTATGATTAATTTTGTATTTTTTTCAAATTCAAAATGGCCGCCAATCCAAGATGGCCGCCATTTTCAAAATTTCGAAATCGGAAACAACATTTCCTAGTGGTGACCTATCTTTCTGGTAAGTTTCATTGACCTATGTCTTTTCGTCTTCGAGAAATCCTACGGACAAAGTTAGGTCCAGAAGAAGAAGAAGAAGAAGAAGAAGAATAATAATAATAAGAAACGGTGCAAAAACAATAAATCCCCGACACTTCGTGGTCGGGGATAAGAAACGGTGCAAAAACAATAAGTCGCCAAAACTTCGTTTTGGGCGACTTAACAAAGGAAAATGCACGGTTATTAAAGAAAAAAGATATACATAGTATAGTTAGACATAATAAACTGGTTATCATTGTAAATAATACAACACTGTTATAAATAACTAAGGATCATTGTAAAAGTTAATACAAGTTTAACACTGCAACGCGGTATTATTATTTTTATTATTTTTTTCGAATTTTATTTTAAGAAAATCTTACATAAAACCTCCGATTCCACATATGCCAACAAATATGTAGGTTTAGGTTCCGACAATACTTTTTTTTACTTAGAACTAAAAGGCAAATTATGCTACATTAAAGAACAGTTTATAGTATTAGTATGCAAGATTTTCTGATCGACAACATATTTGTAACTTTTGGAGGATGTGTTTTCCAGCAGACAATCTTATTTCCAATTGGTACAAATTGTGCTCCACGTCTTGCCGATTTTTTTTCTGCATTCTTATGAAACTGAATTTCTTTAGACGTCTTATTAAGTCAAGAAGATAGCAGAATCTAGATCCTTTATATATATTTAGATATACTGATGATGTCCTTTCAATTAACAACCCACAATTTGCTGACTGGCTTACGTTATAGTATATCCTTCAAAACTGGAAATTTAAGAAAGGAAAGAGCGAGCGAGAGAGTGTTAAAAATGTTAAAATGTGTGGTCCTCAACACCCTCTAATTACTTTAATCTCACCAGCTTCTGGGGCTTCGCCCCCCACCTAAGGGCGCTGCGGTCCACAGACCCCGTGCCCGAATTTTGCCCCTCTCCCTTGTCCGATTTTCTGGATCCGCCCCTGAACAGTCATTTTTGCACAAGAATTTACGACAAACGAGAAGATTTTAATATCAAAATAATAAATTTTCCTCACTTACGCAGCAATATTCCAGCAAAGGGTGTCTATATTCTCAGTTGATTAAGCATGCAAGAGCTTGCAGTGAGTATACTGATTTTTGCAAACGTAACCTATTTCTCGATATAAACTTATAAACTAAGGTTACAAGAAAAACGACAGGTCCGTACCTTTAATAAGTTTTACTATAGATACGACATCTTTGTCGAAAAATTTTCTCGTTTGAAAATATGGTTGCATAAGGTTTTCCCAATTGACTGTGCTAAGATGATTGTTGGATACACCTTTTACTGACTAGTGGTATATGATACCCATCCATTAATCAACTAACCAACTCTCATACTACAGTAATTGAAGCGGGAGGTTTGGCATGCCATAAAACCTGGTTTAATCCAACGTTTCTTTTAAAATGCCTGTACTTATTTTAGACAATTGCTGTAGTTACTATATTTTTAGTTGTTGGTTCTGGAGTCTCTCGAACTGATTTGTGGATTGTCTTTTTTGGCAGTTTTCTGGGTGTTCGGTATTTTGTTATTACCTTTATTTACAGCAACGTTTTCGCAGAACGTAAATTTGCTACGTTTTTTATGTTTTGATTCGCTGGATCGAGCAATTTTATAGGCTCATATTTACAAACTTGGCTGTAACTAAGTATGAGCACTCGTTAATGTTTTTATGCAATCATTCAGTTTAAAAGAAGATGGGTTTTAACGTAAAAAATAAGGACTACGATAGAAATTATACTTTAGTCACAATTGAATATAAAAAACTGGCCAGATCATGTAAGCAAAAATTGCACTGAATGATAACGACAAACTTACAACATAAAATGACTGCATTTTTTGGACGGGTCGTAAAACCGAGACGAGTGATGACGCATCATCCATACCACATTTACGGACAGATTTGGGTGACGGTAAATCACGTTCATTTAAATTCTTAATACATATAACTCTGAGTAAAGAAACAGGTAGAAAGAGAATCAATTATTTAAATGCCGTACACATCGTACAATATTTTTATCCTTAAATTCGTGAACCCCCAACGTTTCTCACTCTTCAGTGACAACGGATATCCCGATATTTCTATTTAACGCGTTATAATATTCAAGAGAACATAACAGTTTGTTTAATTTTTCACACCTAAGCTGGGTAGTGTTTCGTTTCTTCTCTCCTATTTTTGTGCACAGTTTGCAGGTTGACCGTCCACTTACCTAATTTAAATTGCGCGTGCGATGATCGCAGTTATGCATTGCTACTAGTATTCTCTGTAGAGAAAAATTTCCTATCAGGTGCGTGGAAAGATTGACCCTAAAATCCAGCTGTCTGTAACTTTTATTGGTACGTGCGGGCTGTAGAACCTTGTCTTGGACCTTGCTTCAAGGCATTAATGATGCTTAGAGCAACAAAAAAATTTACTAGTTAGGTATTTCCTCTATTTCGTCTGGTCTACCGATTGCGTATTTCACGCGCAATTGATTACAATATACAACCTTTTAATTAAAATTCTCTTGATAATTTGTCACCACGGTCTGGTAACGTAAGCATTCTTCTAATCTCCCTGTCTCCGGTTCGTTGTATGTAACTACAAAATAATAAAAATTCAGTTGTTTCTTAAGGTAACTTTCATTAAAAAAATCATTGGCAAACATTTATTTTCTAAAATCGGTTTCTGCGAAATGCAAAGAATAATATTTCTTTTCCCTAAAGCCACAAGAGTAGCGAATTACAAACACTACTTGTTTCAAATTGTGTGAAATTTAGTAAGCTGAAGCTGATTGATTGATGGGACTTACAAAGTTGTGAATCCCCGATATATACAAACAATACGACTGGCAAATAACCGAATACGGGTTAAATTTCATTTTGTTTGTTTGAAAACTGTTTAAAACCACTGTCAGCAGTTTTTGTTAACTTTATCATGGCTTTCAGTTTTTATGTAGAGAGGAAGCTGTAGTACCCGGGAAAAACCCGGACATTCGGTGGGAAAAACTTGTGGATTTAGATTAGAATCGAAACATACCATGCCCGCAGAAAGAATGAATCCCGCAACTAAAGGGTTAAAATTTTAGAAATGTTTAAGTTATGTAATGACAAGATTCAGGTTCGATTTTAGCATCCTCATTTTAATTTTATTTTACTTTTTGGAATGAGTATTACTTCAGATTAAATTGATTGACAAGCTTCTAAAAAATTGACGTTACACAATACAGTCAAAATTTTAAGCCTATGAGGGGAAATGGAAAGCTGTCAGCCAAACACAGACATGAAGAAACAGTCCACCTGCAGAAGCATCGACCTATTGGTTGGAAATAAAATGTCTTCAAAGAAACCAAGGTCATATAATTTAGTAAGCTAGACTCGAGTTTTCAAGATTCACGAGTTGCACTTAAACAACAAAAAATATTAAACTAACTAAGATGACAAAGATCTTTTACCTTTAAAATTCCAAAACGTGATGCCGAATCCAGAAAAGGCCATTTTTACATTGCGAACAGAAAAAAGCTTATAATACAGGATGTGTACAAAAACAATTATGAGAATTTAGATAGAAAAAGTCTCGATCTTAGTCATGTAATAAACAGTCAGCCTGGATAGTAGGAAATGACCACACATACCAGACGTCGTTGTCAACGTGAAACGAATTCTCTTAAGAAACGCAATATTAAGGTTGATCTTACCAGCTCGTTTATAGCAAATATGAATCATACGTCGATCATTAAACGGCCTGAACAAGTACAGTACCAGCTCTTATTGCTCACCTCGGACATTTATCTAAGATAGTGCCAAAATTAAAAATTCTTATATTTGTACGATTTTTGCAAACCCACTAAACAATCGTCTTTAAATAGTCACTTAACTTTAGTGAAAACATAATGATGAACCGTAAATGTTGAATGGTAGCAATGAGTTTATATTTAAATTCAGCAGGGCACAGTGCTATATATGTTCTTTTTGATGGAACTCTAGACGAATGTTACAATAAATGTGTTATATAAACATGCACTGTATTTGACTAGAAAGCTTTCAGTATATATTTTTGGACATCGCAGGATTTTGTTACTCACTGCTGCTGAAAGTAATGTTAATCGATATTAACACGAAATGATGTTCTTGTAACTAACAAAAAAAATCTGTTCGATTTTCGGTAATTTAAGTGTAGTCGATACACTGTATTAACAGTTTTTGATTCGAGTTGCTCCCCTTTAAACAGATACGTTGACCGTGTCAAGAAAACTGATTAAATCGATTCCATCGATGCAAGATCGATGACAAAACGACTTTTTCATATATTTGCTTAATGTTGCCATAATCCCTCGTGAGAATATATAGGTTTGTTACGGCACATATTGTCGCCCTGCACAAATTGTCGCCGGTGACAATATGTGCAGGGCGACAATATGTGCAATCCAGAATACAGCATAAATTGTCGTCTGCATATATTGTCGCCGGCGACAATATTTGCAGGTTTTAACAGCACAAATTGTCGCCGTATTTTTACCTTATCTGCGACAATATATACAGCATTTACAGCACACATTGTAGGCACATTTATAACATTTTTCTCAGTTTTCTTAAGTGAGAACTTGCTGCACCAATTAAAAATGAAAAGTACGAGGTTGGGGAAGTTGATATGATAAGAGTAAGGTTCGTCAAATTTGCTTTCCTGCTGGATTAAAATGTTACCAATGTATGTTTGTCATAAAAACTTGAATTCGATTATGGCGGACAATTTGAAAATGAAAAAACAAATCAAAATGGATTCTTAGAAATCCAGAATCTAATGCATTTTAATAAAAATTGGTATATAAGTGGAATAGGATATGCCGCACCTTATGACCCACATGTTTACGTTTTATGGTGATCATTTCAAATCTGCAAAAATGGAAAAATGCTCAAAACTTGGTTTCCTGTTACATAAAGATGTCGCGAATGATCATATGTTTATTATACAAATTTGAAATCGATAATGGCGGCCATCTCGAAATGTCTCTATTGCCCATTGATTTCTGTAAGCCGAATACCTTACAAATCTATCATTCTGATTGATAACATTTTGTCATGTTAAGGACCCCAGAGAGACAACTAGGTCTGCCTTGTAACTTGACTTACATCCAGAAGTTGACAATAAAGATCGGTTGAAAACGAACATTAACGACAAAAGGGACGATTTTAATTTTCATTTTTTTTTATTTTAACACTTCACCAGCACCTGCATACAAAGTATACATCTCTCAGTTGATCAGGTACATGAGAGTTTGTATTTCATTGATAGAGTGTGTCTGCTGACAAAAAACTACTGAACCAGGGTTTATGGTTGTACAAATGTAGTCATCACTTAGAAATATTTACAGTCGCTATCATGACTTGCATGGTTGACCGTTACGGATATATGTCACATATGACAACTGATTTGTTAAGTTTGTCGTAACCACATTCCCTCTTTCTTTCTGTAATATGACTACACCCGTATATGACAAATTACCATATTTTAACCTGACTGATACGACGAGTGCCATGCGTGGAGTAAGAGTTGCTTACCCTTCCGGAGCACCTGGACATGCACACGGTTTTAAGTGGGGTTCGTGTCACTAGTTTTTGATTTTTGTGTTGTGTTTGTTTTGTTTTTCCTTCTTTTGTCTAACCATGATTTTGTCTGTCCCTGACTTTTTGTCCATTAAATATCTCGGATTCTTTTTTCTTAGAGTTATCTCTCTAAATACGGAAAACCGAAAAATAATCGAAACGGATTGGCTATTCCTCTGGAAAACTTTTGACACAAGTTTCACAACTATTAGCACTGCCATTATAGTAGAATTGGCCCTTTACGTAAAACACTTTCCGTCAAAAACTTGTTCTTGAAAACCGTAAGGCATACAAGCATTGGAGCACCACCATTGGCCATGGGACCCAATAGTGCATTGCCTGAAATAAAGGTCAAACATGGTCTTTGACATTGAACCTTGGTATTATTACAACTCGCAGCGTAAAAAGACAGACTATAAGTCCACTCACAAAAATACCCTTAAAGACGCAACCTATATTGAACGACTCCTTATTGGACAGTTACGATAAAGTCGGTATAGCACAAAATATTAAACAATAAAAAGCGTGAAGACATAGGACCTTCACCAATGGTCATCTCGAGACAATTAAGGTGAAAGTGTAATGGAGACACGGGAAAGACCTTGCACATTGTTCTTTGAACAATCGGTAGTTTAATTAATAGATAGGCATATAAAAATAAGAAAAAAAATAAACGGCTGTTAATAAGACATGAAGTTATTGTATACTAAAAGGTACAAAACGTCAAGACAAAAATATAAAGTTGTTCTCATTAGTAAGCTATCATGGATTTTTGTGTTATGTTTAAACAGAATTATTAAGGCCTTTTTCAGCAACATTTTAATGTAACGTCACTGTAAAAAATAACATAAAAACCCGTTAATTAAGAACGCAAATGTACTTTCCTTTAAATTCCTAGTTTATTAACTCAACCTAAAAAACCAACCATTTATTTCTATTATCCCTTCTAGCGAAATATTGAATATCTATACTGCCTACAACTGGCCGTAGTTTTTATTATACTGAATTTTGCTTGCGCCTGTACCACACATTTCGTATTTCAAATTGCCTGTACAACCCTTTTACCAGCCACAACCATGCTTGAAACCATTTAGGGTCATCCAAGATTTTTTTTCAATTCAAGGGCAAGACCACTTCCTCTTCCAGCTGCTAAAACAAGTCTTCTGACACTTACTGGATTTGGTACTGTCGATAAAGCAGAATAGCTTATATGGATTTGCGGGTATGGCATATTGTCAACGATATTTCGAAAAACTGAATTCACTGCCCTCAGTGTGTGCCGACTAAAAGGGGATATTGTAAGCACATTCTTGATGATAATCTCTTGAATTTCTCGAGGCAAGTATTCACCAGATTTATCTTCATAAACATTCTTTGCTGTACATTTTTTTGAATAAGTTTTATCATTCTGACATGATGGCTGTTTCTGAAAATCCTGGAAGTCGTCAGTATCGGTTGTGACATTATAAAAGTTATTTGAATCATCATCAACATCAGTCTGTTTATCATACATGTCTTCATGCTTCATAGCACCCAGAAAAATGTTGGTACAGTCAGAGATGTGAAAAGTAGGGACACGAAGTGACCCTTCTACCCCGAAAAGCGTGGGGTAAATGGTGCGAAGTCCTGCATTTTGGGAGTTTCCTGACCCTAAAATTGAAAATGACCAAAAATGGCAATTTTTATTCCTGACTCAGTTGAAAACAGGCATTTTTTATTTCAATTTACAAAAAAAAACTGGTGCTGTTTTCCGGTCCAGCAATTTAAAGAGGTACAGTATGAACAGTACCGGCAATACCGCTTGATGCGGCATTGCCCGAGACACTCGCTTGTTGCATAACCCGAATTTGGATTATTATTTTTTTAAATGATTCAAAATCCCTTTTGCGATTTTTGTTGACAAATATTTTAGACAAGTTTTATTCATTATAATGAATGAAATGTAATTACTCCGAAGTTAAAGTTAGAGGTATAAGTCTCCATCTCCACTGTTAGAGGTATAATTCTCCATCTCCACTGTTTGACAGAACCAAAATTGAAATTTAGTAGAAATTTCATGAAAAAACCGATGACTTCTCTCTTATTTTACTATACAGATAATATGACTTATCCTCATATTGGATAAGTCCGGTTATTGAGGAGAGCAAAGATATTTATAGTATTATTAGTCATAATTGAAAAAACATATGCACATGTTTTTGTGCGCACGCACTTGTTTGAGCAACATCCTCTTTTTCGTGAACAGCATCAAGACAAGGGTGGAAAATTTTTGAAAAAATTGGAAACTTCGTACCAGAAGATAAGATTTAATTCAGGGCTATAAGTATTGTGTAATCGGTCTGTAATGTTTAAAATTTAGGTAACAGTTGTGTAATGCCGATGGATGTTGGAATTTATTGATGATTTGAAATGGATTATGTTTGAGAGTTGATGCACGTGTTCTCCGAATTATTGTTTAACTGTGGCTGTGAATATGTTAATCATAAAAGTGAGCGAGTTCTGATATGTTAAATTTGAAACAAAACATTTTGCACTAGCATGCTATTTAAATAAATGTGCTAGTTTTTAACACGTTTTTTAAAATTATAAAGTTCATAGGCTGTTACACTTAAAAAAATGTATATTTAATTATTAAATATTCAAATGTCATTGATTTACTTTGCTCACCTATATGGCAAAATTTTCTGCCTGTTCACCGGAAAAATTTCAATATTCCGATACGGTTCATTGTCTAGTATGGCGTAAATCGTTTCCGGTTTAAATTTTTAAAGAAAAAACGTGTCAACAATTGCCAATTATGTTGTACGGTAAACTCTCGTCTTCAGTCTTGCTATATAAAGAGAGAATTGCTTGTTTTTTTTTTTTTTTTTACATCGATACATGGAATAAGAAACACGGAAATGTTGCTAGTAACCGACACTACAGTAAATAGTGTATTGTCGTATCTGGTATGCTCGAATTTATTGTTGATAATCTCATAATCATCGTACAATTTGCCATTGTCGTCACTTGAGACTTTGACCTAAAGGACCAAATTTTAGCAATGATATAAACCAACCGCTAGAATCATAGGAACTGAAATTTGCTGTTGAATATAGAAATATAAATATAGAAATGTTTATCAGCCAATCATGGGGTATACTAGTAAGTTGAAAACATTATAAGTTAGACATATTTTCATATTCATGTTGTTTTGCAGAAAGAAATGGGACCAAAGAGAAAAAGCTCTTCTCCTTATGCGAGTACCTGCAGAAAGAAAAAAGGATCAAAGAAAGAAACACCAATCCCTTTGGCAATGGTTGCAGACCAGGAGAACGAAGAGGATACATCCATTTGCCAGAATAACATTGGGTCCAAAGATACCAGTACTGAAAATTGCATGGATAGACATGTTATAACAGGTACTAGTACCAACACAGATATGTTAAATTTGGATAACCCCAGTCTAGTAACAAGTGTCAGTGACACATTAGATGCTAAAGTTCCCCACAATCTAAAAGAAAAGATTTGGAATGGGGAGTATATTCATTTAGAAAAACTGCTGCCAAATGAAAGCCTTATTGGTGAAAATGAACATCAGATAGTTATGGTAGATGGTCAATTCGTTGTCAAACCAAAACATGCAGATAAAAAAATTCTCAATATAGAAACCTGGACAAACGCATTTTTGGTATATGCTAGTGTTTTTATAACTAAACACCCCCAAGAAGCTAAAAGCTTATTAAAATATATTGATACAATAAGGCTTGGAGCATCAAGACAGTCCACACTTGGTTGGAAAAGCTATGACCAACAATTTAGGCTCCGGAAATCCATTGACCCATTGAAAAAATGGGAGATTGTTGATACAGAGCTATGGCTATTATACATGTACCAGGCACCCAATACCCCGATTCCTGCCATTAAAACTAATATAGGGAATGATTACTATCATTCAAGTTCAATTGGCAAGTGCTATGATTACAATTACAAGGGTAATTGTGTACGCAATGGTTGCACTTATGTACACTCCTGTTTGAAATGTAATCAAGCACACCCTTCTGTATGGTGTATAAATTCTTCAAGAGGTCAAGCCCTGGCTCATCAGTTTCGATTGCCTTCAAATACCTCAAACAAAATTAGGGCACAATTTCCTACACCAAGGAGGCCATTTTCAGGCCAATTTCAACAGCAAAGACATATGGGTGTTAGGAAAATCCCCTATTAATGTAGCAAATTTGAAAAACTTGCTTAAAAATTATCCACTGGAAGATGTTTCTAAAGAATTGTTGGAAGGTTTTCAGAAAGGCTTCAGACTCAATTACCATGGGCCACGTATATCAATTATTTCAAATAATCTGCGTTCTGCTGAAATACATAAAGATGAATTGCTGCAAAAAATTAACAAAGAAGTATCATTAGGTAGAGTAGCAGGCCCATTTCCCCATAAGCCTATTTCCAATTTGCGTATAAATCCTGTTGGTCTTGTACCCAAAAAAAGTGGTGGCTGGAGATTAATTAGTCATCTATCATCCCCTTTAGGTTCAAGTATTAATGATTTTATTGATCCAGAAAAGTGCTCAGTTTCTTATTCAAGTTTTGATAATGATCCAAAAATTAGGAAAATCTGCCAAACTTGGGAAAAAGGACATATCCAGTGCTTTCAGATTGCTTCCCCTGTATCCAGGCGATTTTTGTCTTACTGGATTTAAATTCTTAGATCATTATTACATTGACAAATGTCTTCCAATGGGCTGTTCAGTATCATGTTCTCTGTTCGAAAAGTTTTCTTCATTTTTACAATGGGCAGTACAGGAAAAAACCGGATTATATACAAGTGATCATTATTTGGATGATTTCTTATTTCTTGGAAGACCAGAAACGCTTGAATGTGAATTATTAATGCAGACTTTTGATAATTTGTGTAAAAATTTAGGAGTTCCCATTGCAGAGGAAAAAAATGAAGGTCCAGTAACAAGATTGTGTTATCTAGGCTTAGGTATTGATACTGAAGAATTTAAAATATATGTTCCAGAAGAAAAAATAATAAAATTAAAGGCACAGTTAAACACAACTTTAGGAAGAAAAAAGGTGACATTAAAAGAATTGCAATCACTTACTGGTAGCCTTGCCTTTTGTTCTAAAGCTCTGCCTGCAGCACGAGCCTTTAATAGACGTTTTTATGGAGCAATGTCAGGAATCTCAAAATCATTTCACAGAATACGGGTTACGAAAGGCATGAAAGAAGATATTAAAGTATGGCTTACTTTTTTAGACAAATTTAATGGTTGTACATTCTTCCCTGATGAATTTTGGATAACAAATACAGTTCTGGAATTGTTTACAGATAGTTCTGGTTCCTTGGGTTGTGGGGCATATTTTCAAAAAAAGTGGCTGGTGTTTAAATGGCCATTAGATTGGGGTCAAAGAGTTTTGAGAGACATTACTTTTCTTGAATTGGTACCCATAGTTCTAGCCATTTTAACTTGGTCAAAAATGCTGACAAATAAAAAAGTTCTCTTTCATGTTGATAATTCTGCATTGGTAGACATAATTAATTCAAAGTCTTCAAAGTCTGATAGAGTAATGTGTTTATTGCGTCCTTTAGTGCTGACTACCATGAATTATAATATACAAATTAAATGTTCTCACATTGCTGGTTCAACAAATGAAATAGCTGATTCTATTTCACGATTTCAGTGGACAAGATTCAGACAACTGGCGCCAGAAGCAGACACTTTCCCAACTCCAATTCCATCAGAGTTCTGGCCCCTTTTAGACTTGAAGTTGATAAACTGTTAAGAGCATCAGTTTCACAGAATACTTTAAAGACGTACAATAAAGGTTTTGAAAGTTTTAATGAATTTCGAACAACATACATGCCTATAAATTCATGGCCCCCTCAAGTTGATCACATAGTGAACTTTATAGCATTTCTGTCGAGCAGAAATTTATCTTACTCTACAGTTAAGTGCTACTTGTCAGGTATAAGTTTTCATTTACAAATTTCTCAGGAATGCGATTCAACAAAATTTTTCATTGTTAAAAAAATGCTTGAAGGCTTGAGGCGTTTAAAACCTACTAAGGATGTTCGCAGCCCTATAACCTACCCTCTTCTAATGCGCATTGTGAATTCCTTAGAAGTTCTGTGCAAGAATAGGTATGAATTTTTCTTGTTTTCATCTGCATTCCTTCTCGCATATTTTGCCTTGTTAAGAGTAGGTGAATTGACACTTTCAAATAAGAATAGTGCAGACAAGATTTTAAATTTCGATGATGTTGTGCTATGTAATTCGGGCACAGTGAAAATTAAAATCAGGCTGTCAAAAACTGATCAGTTGGGCAAAGGAACTAATTTAGATATTACTCCTTCAAACGAATCCCTGATATTATATAAATCGTTATCTACGTACATGAAAATGAGGCCAAATATTAAAGGTCCCTTTCTATGTCATTTTGGAGGGAGTTGTATGACAACTTACCAATTTTCACAAATGCTCAAGAAATGCATACAGTTTTTAGGCATTGATACATTAACATTTAAATCCCATTCCCTCAGGATTGGGTGTGCAACATATTTACATATGAAAGGAAAATCAGAGGAAGAAATTAAAACAATGGGCAGGTGGAAATCCACTGCTTACAAGTCTTACATAAGAATATAGAGATGATTTTAATTACAATTATATTGTGGATTTGTTACATGTACATGAAATTACTTATTTTCAAATGAATACAAGGGCAATATAACTGTACTAACAGCAGTAAGCCTTTCAGGGTCTCACCATAAAGTGTGGATTGTTGGTTCCTCTCTGATTGTTAGAGCACATAAACATGCTAAAAATAACACTGGTGGAGCTGACCTGGGTCTTCAAAGCTTTGGAGTTGCCATCAGATGGGCAGGAAAAAATGGAATGACTTGGGAGGAGCTGTACAAATCGGTTCATGATATTTTTCTTGAAGAGGGACCACCTCAAATGTTAATTATACATTGTGGTGCAAATAATATTGGTACAATGTCAGTTAGAAAACTGAGGAATTTTATGAAATTTACAATCTCCCAAATTGTTAAACTAATGCCTTGCACACTAATTGTATGGAGTGAAATGTTGCCCCGATTATCCTGGAGATATATGGTGTCTAATATTGCTGCAGAGAATGCAAGAATCAGGATTAATAGTTGCATAGCAACCTTTGTAATTAGTCAAAAAAGGGGGGGCTGTATAAGATATCCTGATATAAAACAAGAAACCACAAAGCTTTTTTCTGATGGTGTACATTTGTCAGAATTAGGTAACTCACTGTTTGTCAATACAATTCAAGGAGGAATTTACACTTTTATTACCTCTAAAGCTTGCATCTATCCATAATCCATAGGTATACCAATCTAAGAATTGACCATTTAACGCCATAAACTATATTTTCACGCATAAAATAGACTGATGGGCTTGTCTGTTGTTGTACTAGTATACATTTTGTTTGGTCATGGCTTTGTAATGTGGGTAGCAAAATTTGCTGCTGTGATGGCAGATGGATTGATGCAATCCATATGGCTGAATTTTGCGAATGAGGCTAGTCTTGCAGATTACCGTTTTATCCCGGGATCTGTAAGGTTTTATCTAGCTTTCATGAATATTAATTATCAGCATATTCGGAAGATTGTTTATAGACTTTTAATTCATTGAAATATTTGACTTTAATTATTTTATTGAACATAATTCTTGCAGAATGAACATTTCATTGTTTAATGTTGTCTTATTGTTTATTGCACTTGAATTGATTGTATGGTGAGCCATTTAGTCCTATTGAAAGGTCGGCCACCACATTTGATCATTTAAATATTAAAGCCATGACCATTTAATGCCAATATGTGTTCTTGTTATCTTTGATGTATCGAAATAATATGACTTATCCTCATATTGGATAAGTCCGGTTATTGAGGAGAGCAAAGATATTTATAGTATTATTAGTCATAATTGAAAAAACATGTGCATATGTTTTTGTGCGCACGCACTTGTTTGAGCAACATCCTCTTTTTCGTGAACAGCATCAAGACAAGGGTGGAAAATTTTTGAAAAACCCTCCCACCCACCACTTATTAAAATGTTAATATTGTTTATGCACATGATTGTATTTTGTTTTAGCAGAAGATGGCCAACAAACAATATATATATATATTTTTTTCCTTTTATGTTTTCTTGTACAGTAAATTGTATTGAATGTGTATTTTTGCAATGATTTCTTTAGAGTAGATACTGCTGTTGTTTGTTTAATATATTTCAGGATCCTAACAGGTGGATAGTGAATATCGTCATGGCTTTATTTTAATGCAAAGATAATGCATTTGGAGAGCAGAATATGATGCCGGTCTTAAGACACTGATGATGGCTGAATTTGCGAATGAGGCTAGTCTTGCAGATTACCGTTTTATCCCGGGATCTGTAAGGTTTTATCTAGCTTTCATGAATATTAATTATCAGCATATTCGGAAGATTGTTTATAGACTTTTAATTCATTGAAATATTTGACTTTAATTATTTTATTGAACATAATTCTTGCAGAATGAACATTTCATTGTTTAATGTTGTCTTATTGTTTATTGCACTTGAATTGATTGTATGGTGAGCCATTTAGTCCTATTGAAAGGTCGGCCACCACATTTGATCATTTAAATATTAAAGCCATGACCATTTAATGCCAATATGTGTTCTTGTTATCTTTGATGTATCGAAATAACGTTATTAAAGCCACAGAAAAATAATGTACTGGCGACAATTTGTGCAGTCAAAATGTTTTCAAAGGCATATAT
>OX104116.1:70167838-70197892 GCA_944474755.1 Limnoperna fortunei
GGTCGACATGCAGCTTTATCTATTTTATATCATTTTCTCATCAGTTAATCTTTAGAAACTTTTGAAGGTTCTAAATACGTTCAATATTAAACATAATGTATTTTATTGTGGGTAATATAACGATTTATCAAACCAATATAGATAAAATTTTGCTGAGGCCGAAATAAAAGTCTACAATTGTATTATTAGATGATAACCGCAGGTTATAGGTTATTGATCTTACTGATTTATCAGTTAGGCATTAAACACTTTATAAAATTAAACAGATAGCAATTACAGTCAGCAAATTATGAATACATTCATTTTAGTGGATTTCTTGTGTATTAAATTAGCTCAATAAAAGCTATGGTCGTCCCATTAATGCGAATTTTGGTTGGGTGTTTCCTGTCTAAAAGATTTTAAGTGTTACGGGTCCGTGATTTGACACAGCAAACCGGAAATCGTTGTGACTTCCAACTGTTTTTTTCTCTCGAAAATTCAGCTTTGAATTATTGTTGCTCTTGAACATTTCTTAACACTATTATTTTAGTTCTTGTCGTTTTTTCCAATTGTATATTTTGATTTTTTGTTTGTCATCTTCTAGTTATAGTTTTTGTGTTGATCAAATTGACCTTTATCATTGGGTTAGTATTGTGTATTTTTATATTACCATAAATTCATTTACGTCTGTCATAATCTGGTTATCTATTTACGTGTCATTACATTAATTATATACACCGAATATCTCAAAATGATTTTAGGCATCTGTTGTACATAGTGTAACACGTGAAGACTTTTCATATAATTTCATAGAACAGGGAGCATGATTTTAAAGTGAATAACATAGGATTGTTTAACATCACAATTGCAGATCTCACCGTTAACCAATTTACAATAAATGTGAAATGAAAATTGTACTAATAAAACTAGTCACTAACTTAATTTATAAAAGCTCTAAAAATATTATTCACTTGGGTTTTTAAATATGTTTTGGGTTTGAGCCCCACTGTTGAATCTTGATAAGACGAAATGCTGTCGTCTGGCGTAACATTTTTATCTAGTGTCTTTGGTGACACTAGGTTATTTATCATAAATAAATAAATAATAAATCCAGTGCTCGACCTAGAGAGCAGCCCAGGTCGTCCCGGGTGGCGGATAGGGGAGACCCTCTCGTTGGAGGGTTGTCAGGTCATAATACTGAAAGCCTGACCGCGGAACGTAGTGGGTAAAGTGTTTGGAGAGTGCCACGCTCCTTGCGCGATAAAGGACCAAGTAAAACTGACATCAACTTTTATAATTAATGTAATGTTAATGCTTGACAATTAGGCAGATATGAAATTAAACCACTAAAAACATCCGGCAAATGATATGGCTGCAGTATAGTCGCGCTGTTTTTTTTTTTCTTATGGTATTGACATTCTTGCAAACTATTCATTTATTTATGAATTTCAGTGTCACATACATTGATTACTGCTTTGATGTTCTGAATGAAAATGTACATTTAAAAACATAACTGAAAAAAATCAATGTTTGTTTTATGCCGTAACGACTAATGTGTAGACATACTGTTTGATGGTAACTTCTGTCATTTCTCTCTGTCGCTTTGGATCTTAATTAATCTTTTAATGATTAAACAAGGTATGATAAATATAGGGTAAGAAGGTGTATAAAAAGATCGACAATTTTTTGCATTTTAAGTTTCTTATCAGCGTCTTCACTGGTAGATTTTATACTAATTATCTTCAATTTTACCAGGTGTGTCTAATTAATATCAAGTACATTTTAAACTGTATGCTACGAAAACAATTGTATTTTAAGTTCGTTATGTGCTTAATTATGTTAGTTTTGTCTATCCTCTTGTGATTTTTTTCAGTATGGGGATCACGTGTCATTGCATTTGGATCATCAGATATAGGTAATGTACAACCTTTACATTATTGCGGATTATTTGTACAGTTCTTGGTAACGAGAATTCAATACAAAATTACCACAACTCTATGTTTTTGCTATTTAAATTTCTAAATGTAAAACGATTAATCGGGTTTAGAAAATCGTACACAAACATATACGGTTCATTAATTTGAATTACTTTATATTGAAGTAGTTTTATATACATCTTCCTTTTGACGACAATTCTGTATGCCAAAATTTCTGTTAATTCACTGCAGTGACTTTTATGAAAATTTACATGTTCACTTGACAGTGGACTTAAAACTTCATTAGCTAGACCGACAAATGTATATTTATCATCTTTATATAACACTTCGCTGTTTCTGCTTTTTGACATACGCGTTACTAGAAAACCTTCACAATAATAAAAAATGTATTTTAAAACAATTTTTTAAATCTGATTAATTTAAATACTGCCTGAAATTAGACAACAATATTTATTTTAAAAGGACCATTTGCTATGCGACCTTGACATTTTTCGAAATTTCCATTATAGATTAATATAGTTCGGTAAAATGCGGATGATTTAGTCATATTGCTTCCATGTTGTAAAAATGATGAATCTTTCAGAATGATAATAGAACAATTTAACACATTTTGTTTAAGATCCGTCCAATAAGACAGAAAACTGTAACATTCTTATCCGATTTTGTTATAAAATGTCTGAATATTAAATGCTGTTCAATATATTTATTTGACGAGTTGTCCTTATCGTAGACTTTAGACATAGTATATGAATTTCACAAATTATTAATTTTTTTTTTTTTGGTTTATAGTATACGTCCCTTACCTTGACAGAAAATTATGTTCACCATACAATCTTTTTTTACTAATTTTGTTTTTTTTTAATGTGCAATTGTCTTTTTAACTTGATCAACGCCATATTTATCCAGAATCTTAGATAATGTACATTACCACAAAATGTGATCCCTACTTTTAAACCTTATAAGAGAAAACCCCAAGCTTAAAAAACTCTTTCATTTTCAGAAAATATTGGACTATAGGTCATGTAGTAAATTCGACATACCATTAAAATGAGCAAATTAAAGTTCAAAATTGTCCTAAAGTAAACCTTTAGGAAAATGTTCACTTATCAAAATCCATATGGTAGTTTTCAAAACACACTAAGTTGAACAGGATTTTTTTGTTTGAAGTACTACTTGCTTGTTCTGAAATATGATTAGTCCTGTTTGGTGTATACACCTGTTGAGTACCAAAAAACAGATCAGAGGAAATCCCACAAAATGACGTATGTTCGTACGTTTTGATTGGATAGAATACTTTTATCAGCCAATCACAAGAAGTAATACGTCGCTGCAACCAACCAACATACCTTATGTATATAATTGACACAAACACAGTTATAGAGTACAAATGTAGACACTCTTACGATGCCTGAAGTGTGACAATTACTAGTGTGAATTAAGTACAAATCGTAACTTCTTTAACGATTAAATAAGGCACAATGATTTCATGCATTCGTAAATTTATGGGAATGGGAATAGTCTTACTACTGGATTAACGATGTCATCCGGAACAAATAATCCACCTCAAATAGGAATGGTCAGAAGCACCGTCATCCTTATATTAGCAACAATTACAACAGAAATCATTTCATTTACTTGTCATTATAGGAATTTAACTTACAGTGAAAGCAGGTCAAATTCAATCCATAAACTGATTTATTGCATGGTTGTTTCATGTCCTTAAAGCGGCATGGTAAATATGTTAGGACGAGAACAAGTTGATAAACACGAAATTTGTTGGGGGAATAGGATTGATTAATAGACATGGCCTTGTGTAACCGATACAACTAATACGCCTACTCTTTTATGAGATTTATATTACGACCACTGTTGTGTAGAAGCTAAAATATGCCTACTCCTATGTACGAATTGCAATATGCCCACACTTTTGAATAAGCTACAATCCGCCTACTGTTGTGAAGGAGTTACAATACGCGTACCTTTTGTAGAAGCTACAATATATGTAGGAGTTACAATACGCATGCTCTTTTGTAGGAACTACAATATGCCTGCTCTTTTGTAGGAGCTATAATACGCCTACTCTTTGTAGGAGCTACAAGACGCCTACTCTTTGTAGGAGCTACAATACGTCTTCTGTTTGGTAGGAGCCTTAATACGCCTTTTCTTTTGTAGGAACTATAATATTCCTACTCTTTGTTAGGAGCTATAATACGCCTACTCTTTTGTACGAGCGAGCTATAATATGCATACTCTTTTGTACGAGCTGTAATACGCCTACTCTTTTGTAGGAGCTATAATACGCCTACTTTTTTGTAGGAGCTACAATACGCCTACTCTTTTGTAGGAGCTATAACACGCCTATTCTTTTGTAGGGGCTATAATATGCCTACCCTTTTGTAGGAGCTATATATGCCTACTCTTTTGTACGGGCTATAATATGCCTACTCTTTTGTAAGAGCTGTAATACGCCTATTCTTTTGTAGGGGCTATAATACGCCTACTTATTTTGTAGGAGCTACAATACGCCTACAATTTTGTAGGAGCTATAATACGCCTATTCTTTTGTAAGTGCTATAATATGCCTACTCTTTTGTAGGAGCTATAATATGCCTACTCTTTTGTAGGAGCTATAATATGCCTACTCTTTTGTAGGAGCTACAATACGCCTACTCTTTTAATGGAGCTATAATTGCCTACTTTTTATTGAAACTACGATAGGCCTACTCTTTTGTAGGAGGTACAATACGTCTTTTCCTTTTTCCACTTCTGCAAAGGTTGTCTTGAACGTGCAAGAAGTGTGGCGTTCTCCACACATGTTACCACCACAGCCAGGATTTTCCTATCATAACTTGACTGGTTCTACTGACAGGGGAGCTCTTTGGGCCCAGGTTACTATCCCAGTACCTATAAAATCCTTACATGACGACTTAAATTATAAAATATAGACACGCATAAAGCAATTATTGAATTTTCATAATTTAAAGTTATTTATCAATATCTGTTATTCCTGTGTATTTACAAGTATGAAAATTTACTTGTGGGTTAGTTCTTCATCTTCTCGATAATTAAACATTTGACACTAAAATTCAACCATCGTTTAATTCTGAACCAAGTAACAGTTTATTGCAAAACGAGTGATATGTCGATAAGAAATACTCCCACAATTTCCTGGTAGGGTTGGAAGAATTAGGTGCGTGTAAAATAACGATTAAGATTTATTGAGTTTCCATTTGTACATGTTTTAGACTTTTGTGTGTTAACGACTTAAATGCCTGGTACAAGAAAAGCTAGTAAAATCGGTAAAGCAATTTATGGAAAAATTGCGTTTACAATGTTAATTTGTTCAAATTCTAAGTGGTTCTGTCATTAATAAATGCACAAAACAATCATTTGATTGTTTTGTGCAATGAATTATGATGGTGCAATTCAAAAGTAAAAAAAAGTTCAGAGATCTATAACTATACGATATAATAAGCATGGAGGAAAAGATTATAATTTAATAGAGAACTGAAATAACAAGAAAATATTTTGCCTATAGAATTTGAATCGAAGAAGAAATATACCTGAATTACGGTATTATAAAATGTCATCATTAATTATACGAAATGTATATCTAAACGTTATTGACCGTAATTGATTTGTTGTTCACTACTAAAAGCGTGAGTTTAGTTCAATACAAATTAACTTGTGGCTTTTATATACAAGTTAAATGTTAATTTTTGTCCTTGCGTTTTATAATGATTTCACAGTAAATCACAGTGAGGCTGTTGTAACGGTGATCAGGTGATCAACACTTCGTTTAACTACAACTCCCAGTACGTGAGACGTAAATTTAATTATTAATGAATATTCGGATTCAATATTTTTATTAGAGTCTCACCACTTGCATTTCATGTGAACAGTTATGCACAATGTAAGATATTTAAAGAATTAAAAACGAAACAAATTCAAGTGCCATTCTTAAAAGAATTATGAGAGACTATTACAAATGACATATCAAGTACATATAAAATATTTATGAGTATATAAAAGCATTTCTAATACATAAAATATTATAGCAGGCTTTGGCAACCATGCAACGTAAACATTTTTTGTAACTCAACAGAATTATAAATTTCTCTATATCATTTAAAACATGAAACTTTGCATTTAATTTCAAGGCCTCACTCAAAATGTTAAAACATAGATCTGCGTATAATGGACATTTATTGAATCGGTAGCGCAACACATAGAAAGAAATTCAAACAATTTTGAAAAAATCAGAGGAAACTGAATTATCTAAGGAGTATGCGTATGTTCAAAATCTATGCTAAACTGTTAAAGAGATAGCAGAGCGAATTTATTCTGAGGCAGAGTTTCTCTAAACTGTGCTACAGCTGTTCTGGTGGCAAGCTGCTCTAACCTGTGCCACAGTTGTTCTGGTGGCAGAGCTTCTCTAAACTGTGCCACAGCTGTTCTGGAGGCAGAGCTGCTCTAAACTGTGATACAGCTGTTCTGGAGGCAGAGTTCGATTGATCAGAAATCCTTTTAAGATGTGATAGATTTTACTGAAGAATCAAACCGAAAATTCTCTAGCTATGCGATCTACAATTCCGCTTTTTAATCGTCAAATAAAGATGTGTTGCTTATTTCACAATAGCTTATTTGGATCGGAGTCGCACACCTGAGTGAATTCGACACTGAATGCTCTTTAAATAATGACGTGACCAGTTTAATACTTTTACAGTAAGCAATACATAAAATGAAACACAGACGGAACAAGATTGACAAATATATAAATAGTGTCATTTTGCTAAATATTTATATTAAACAACCAGTTTGAGTGCCTGTCATGTGTTTATCGGTCACTAGACATTTCTATTTAAAAAAATGACATTCAAGTAGACGAATTAACACGAATTGCATAAAAATAAATTCTGTAATTTCAATACTTTGTTTCATTAGGGGTAATTGACATCTGGGATTGTTTACGTTTTTAAGAAATTTGTCTCAGTTGTAAGTATCTAGCCATAAGTACCAGACGTTTAATTAAATAAGTAAATAAATGATATATTTGACTGTTGGATGTAATTGTTTCTTGTAGATTATATCTGCGTTTTTGGAATCTTCGCATATCTAAATTGCAATGTAATCAAAAATCGAGTGTACAGATAGCAATGATAAAAACATTGCCGGTTATCACGCCTTCTCATAGTTTTGTTGAACATTAAATAAGAAATATAACTTCAAAATGATGTACATCAATTATAGAAAACATTACAGGTCTGTATTGAAGGAATATGTGTTTACTTTGGCGTTAATTTATAGGACTATATACAAAATATGCCGATTATGCTGTTAGGGGGGTACTTAGCATTCACCGACATTATATACGTTATATGTAAGCCTAAAAAACCAAATTTATATCTGCAAAACTGTTATCAAAATGAAAACAGTGGTTATGATAACAACAATTTATAGACATATTTCCTAATGATAACAAAAATTAACAAAATACAGACAATAACTGTATGTAATAGAGCGACATGCACGATAGCCGTTAAATTAATGTAACTTGTTCTCAAACGCCCTTCACTATTTACTGCCACTTGTGATGTTATCATATACTTTAAAAAGTTATTAAGTTAGAGTTTGTAAACGATTTATTAACTAGTGCACAGAGAAATAGAGACTGCAAAACAATCATACAAATACAGTACACATAAGACTCTTATCATATAACATAAACCACGTCTGTTGCAGATAAATATGATTCAGAGAATTAAACTATACGAATTGTGAACTTTATATATATATGTATTTACCATAGACAAACTGACATGAAATATTGGTAAGATAACATGGCACGCTATAGTTTCATAAGGTAAAGGTCATCTCAAAGTTCACATGTATGAAATATCTTTGGGGTTTTGTGGAGAAACTGATGCCGGTTGTAGTGATAGTGTCCACCATTTCGACAAAAACATGAAACTGTACTTTAAGCCTCATATTTCTATTATTAAATACTTTAATAATCGCTCAATTTTTTTACTTCAAACTGTCTTTTTATTAAAAATACGAGCATTTAATTTTAATCAATATCGAGTTTCTTCCTGTTTTTTTTGTTGTTTGCGAATTACACAAGCAAATATTTCAATATTTTCCAATTAGAGCTTTAGTTTGGAGACGTAGTTCACTGTAGACGATATAAATAATTGTGTGGCGGTGTGTCTTGCAAAGAGTATAGTCAACATTTAGCAGACGACTTTATAACAAATTGAATTTGGAAGCATTGTTTATTCAACTGCAAATCTTCCTGGTGTTAGGTCAGATTGCATGAGATTGGTTGTACTCGCCTTAATGTGGCTGCTTAATTCACTTTTAAGACAAAGCAGACGATATTCAAGACATGACAGAAAAAATTCCAAACCATTATGGATAAACACGTGCACAAAATAGCTTAAACATGGCTTTATCCAGGAATACGATTTTCTGAACGGCAACATATATTTTAAAATTTAATAAATTTGCAAACACATACACACATATAGCGTTCGAAAATGAAAACGAGAATTGAAAAATTATTTGCACCTTAAAGAGAGAAGATGTCGGTCTAGACATCCCAGTGGCGGATCCAGGGGGGGGGGGGGTAAGGGGCGTACGCCCCCCTTTAAAAAAAGGAAAGGAAAAAAAGAACAGGGAGGGTAACAACCAGCGCCAAAGGCAAAAATGTAATCCCCGCTCGTCCTCGCCATAAATTAATGCATTAACGGTAACGTAAATGCATCTCTGCGAGGCGCGGGAGGACCACTTCGTGGCCCTCGTTTTCTGATAACCCCTTTTTACGCACCCCCTTTCGAAAATCCTGTATCTGAACAAAATTTTAAATTCCACCGTAAAGTATAGAGAGTTTTTATGATTTTTTTAAACTGTGTAGCTGCTTCAATGAACCTTCATTTTTTAATCTACATTTAACATTGCACTCTTCAAACATGTTATCTAATATGGTCTGGGCCGTTACAAAAAGTTGAATTATCCGTCCCTTCCTAATGCTTTTTCATTGGTCAAATTTTGTTCCGCTGGTTCATTCCATTATAAATTATAGGTTAGCTTGCTCTTGTCCAGAATATAGCTGAAGTATTGCTGTCTGGACTTAAAGCTAATACTGAATCAATGCATCAAATAAATAAGTAATGACACAAACATTAAAATATATTCACTTTGGAACAAATGTTTTTACACTTCACTGAATCGTGTCCAAAACTTAATAAAAAAAATTAATAATAATTACTCCAAAAAAGATGTTTTTCTAATGTGAAATGTGTTTAATTATTCAAATAGTACCTAGTTCAAGGCAATATGAAATGTCCAATTAAAGGTTAAGCCATAACTTTTACTTACTGGATGATAAACTTTTAAAAAATAATGTCGTTTTTACTTAATTGGGTAAAGGAAATGGGTTTCAGGGGTGTACCTCCGAAGGTTATCAGCGCTAAATTTACATTCTATAATCCATATTTTTCCGTTTCAATCAAAATCATATTTCGGCCGGCGATTTCACCAATTGATTATTGTTTTCTTGTAATTGTCCTGAATATGACAAACACTGCTAGATAGACATGAAGCAATCATTCAATAAATCAATTTTAATAAGGTTTTTAAGACTTGCAACCCGAAAGACAGACAGAAAACAAAGTGACACAAAAAAAATATGAAGAAAACAAAAAATTCGTAAAAGCAGATGCTAAACGTTTCCAGAATCTCTGCTACTAGTGTACTATTACATTAAGACAAGTATTTTACCTCCCACAAAAAGATCTGTTAATAACTATTAATATATGTTTATAACTATTCCGAAATGAGAACCCATGTCAAGACCTTGGTTTCCACATGCCAGTAGCAACTGCTCATGTAATTATATTAATGCAAATGAATGCATATTACTATCTATTCAAAGAAAATGACCTCCACGAGAAAGCAGCTGGAATACTGGAATACATTAAGCTTGATCTAACTACTTACAATTCAATTGTTCTAATCCGGAGACTGGCTTCAACTTGACCTTAGTCGGTGGAATAATTACAATACAAATTTACATTTGCGTTCATTCAATCCAGTCAAGATTTTTCTTTATGATGAGTTCATGTATTTAACAAAAAATGTTTCAAATTGCCTTTTGTATCATATTGGGCGTAAAACATATTAGTATATTAGTAATAACCAAACTATTCTCGGTGCTATTTGTTTACAAATATACTTTGATTCGGCAAACACGCACAATTACATATACTGTATTTTAACATAGGAAAGACAAAATATATATTTTCTGCACATTTAAAGCTTAGGTAAATTTGTATAATTATCATCCAATATATATTAGGAATATTTGAAAACTCGCAGCTCGAGTCATGTAATTACGTGCATTTGGTAGAGTAATCCTTGAAATCAAGAGGTATTAGTGATGACTGATGCTTCACGTTTGAACTTTAGACGCGTACAGATTAAGCATATAAGCCCGTTATGGTCAGACCAAGATTATGTTGGCATATTCTTCTTTAACAAGAATTAAGGTTTTGAGTCCAGATAATTTGTTTGTTAACTCTTTGAATGCATTTACGAAATAAACCTTATGAAAGGTAATGGTCCATGAAATATTTGCTTCCGAACATCATTCTAAAAGAGAAAGAATTTTCTGAGTAATATAAACAACTGGAAAAACACCACATATCAAATAATTTTTTTTTTCAAACTTAAAGCTTTTCAGTTTTCATACAAGTTTAATTATTTTTAATGAAAAGAGTGCATATTAACAATCGTCTGCTTTATCTTGTCATACCTAGCGCGAGCACAATTTTTATAGTCATTCTTTATGCACTATGTTAGTTGGTTTGTCTCAATTATGTTCAGTTATGTTCTAACATTTATGAAATGGGTCCGCTCCAGCTATCAAATGACGCATGATGGCAAATTATTACTTGCAATAGTATAGTTTGTTGGCATGTTTTTTTTCCACGGAATCAATTGGACCAATTGTTTTCAACACCCGAATATTTTAATGCTTTTTATCAATGCCAATGCACTTAATTTGTAAAAAATATTTGCGTTTAAGTTTTAGCTGTTTGTTCATGAAAAATCTGTTACACTCGACTATCTCTATGCAAGAAATCGAATCTTGCAATACTTTTTTACCAGGTGTACATTAATCAAATCCAATGATGAAAAGTATCTTTAAAAGAAAACATTTCTAGATTTTCCTTTTCTTTTCTTCCTTTTTACGCAATTTGCATTCCAAGAAAACTAACCTTATTTGAGAACAGGGCAATATAATAAAACATTTCAGTATCATATTTGTTATCAACACTCTAGCAGTCACGACCTATTGTTTTATAAACACAACCATAATTTATGTTGGTTTATTTTTACAAAGCAAATATAATAAATATTGTATATATGTCAAGCAAACGTATAAATTCACTGTCCATTACTCGCTAGCTTATCATTAATTGTGTTTACATCCGATTCTTTATCCATAACATCAAAAGAAGGGAACTTGTTTGGCTTTAGTAATTTCCTCCATTTGGCAACTATGATTGTTCATTTTATATGTTGGGACTGTTCATATATTTCATTTAAAGTAGTTAATAAGAACATATCCGCACTGCTGAATTTCGAATAGCGCTTTATGATGACCTTTGTTAAACATTTCCTTTCTTAAAGTAATGTTATTACTTTTTCTTAAAATGTTGGTAAAAGATTTATACACAACTGGTTGCGAATACTACTTTTGATAATATCTACAATCACAAGACTTCTTTTAACTGTTATTCTTACGACATTGACAATAAAAGCGTCACAACTGTTTTGAATACTACCACCATCCAAACAAGACTGTCTTGTTTCTATCTAATACATAATTTTTATTTAAGATTTTTAAAACTAAATAAATAAATTTCTTGTAACTTTTGCGACAGTCTGTTGAAATCGCAGTAGTGAACAATAAATTATAAACATTACAAAAAACTTTCAGTAGAAATTGTTTAAAAAAGACCAAGAAACACTAAAATAATAAAAGCAAGAAACTGTAAAATACAATAACGTTCTCTCCGGGGAAGATGATACAACTATTATTCATTATTTCTTGCTCGTCCTGTCGCGATATTCTTAAGCTACACGTATATTTCAGAAGTACGTGTTATAATGAAATTGATTAGTTTCATATAGTTATTCAATAATAACTATCATCGTATAATACTCAGGAGTCCACCTGAACAAGGAAAAGGCATTTATCAATGGAAAGATAAAGCTTCGTTCCGAGGTTCATTGGGTGCTTTCCAATTCAGACAAACATTGAAAATAATTTAAAAGTTGTCAAATCTGTATATATTTAGGGGTTCTTCGTCCATATGCATTCTTACAAGTACAACATGCAAATTAAAATCCTCATAATCATCTTGTCTTAAGATGGATGTGGCGATGCCGTCCAGTATCGCACTGTACATATACTAGTTTTTTTTAACAACATCTGTTTTGTATAGATGTAACTACAAGTGAAAAGGGGGAGTTTCACGACCGAAGCACTTGATGTATCTCTGTAAGGCAATGTAAGTAATGTTTTAACTGTTCTTAGATAGGCAGAATAAAAACATATATAACCTTGAAATGTATATTCACATCATCTCTCTGATATTGTTTATATACATTTCATAACAAGACAAGCAATATATTCATGGAAAAGGTAAGAACACTACTTTCCATATAATTTACATTTAATCTTCGATAAAAAGGATTGAATTGTGATTTTTATTAGTTGACAAAACCAGATGATAATTTAATCTAATCAGGCAAAATGTAAGGTCGGAGCGCGTACATGACAATTGTAAATCATTTGATTTCCAGTATAGCCTTAACCCATACAAAAGTTATCGATTGATCCTCATTTTCGATCCTGTCCAAGACAAACCTATGATTAAAATTTGATGAAAATCTAACAAGAACTGTAGGCATAACATCTTTAACAGGACAATATTCAATTTATATCATACATTTCAATTGGCAATTCCTACAAATATATCAATGTTTGTTTTTGAATTTCGATATTAAATGTAAGCGTGAGACCGCCAACAGAACAAGTTTTTACGAAATATAGATTTACACGGGACATAAATCACACAAAATAATCAATGAATGTTTAACTTGATAGACCTTGATAACTGTCTCCTTCTTAGTAGGCGCCTGCTCTTGTGCACACAAACTAATATCACGTGCGCTCAAAATAATATAATGTGCGCGCAATATAATATGATGTGCGCACAAAATAATATGTTGTGCGCACAATATAATATGTTGTGCGCACAATATAATATGTTGTGCGCACAATATAATATGACGTGTGCTCAATATAATATGACGTGTGCTCAATATAATATAATGTGCGCACACAATAATATGATGTGCGCACAATATAATATAATGTGCGCACAAAATAATATGTTGTGCGCTCAATATAATATGATGTGCGCACAATATAATATAATGTGCGCACAATATAATATGTTGTTCGCACAATATAATATGATGTGCGCACAATATAATATGATGTGCGCACAATATAATATAATGTGCGCACAAAATAATATGATGTGCGCACAATATAATATGATGTGCGCATAATATAATATGATGTGAGCACAATATAATATAATGTGCGCACAAAATAAATATCATGTGCGCACAATATATTTTTTTCTTTGTATGTCCCTATCCGGGCTCCGTACCTTTGTTGTTAGGATTGCATTTTTTATTGCTGATGTGTCTTTTCTTTACAACTTTCAGCATACAGTTTTAATAGACATCGTCAAATATTAAACTTGTAACAAGTATGAAGATCTTTGAAGCGTGAGCTTAAACAGCTGCATTTACAATTACTGACAATATAGCTATAAAGGAAAGCAAATAATTGATTAATTTGGTTTTAGTCAAGGGATTTATCAACTCAAAAACTTCAATTCGTATTACTTAGTACAGAAAAACATCATATGAAAATCATTTATCAGTCACTATACAAGAATGAACTTCATCTCGTCTTTTCTAGTCCTTCGTAATCTAAGTCGTTGTTTTGTCACTTTGTCAACTGTACTTTAAGTTGCTGACTTTCCCTTTTGTAGTGTCATAAAATAAACAAGTACAACCTCTTAATTATTCCTGATGATAAAAAGCATCGGTGCAGAAAGATCAGAATTAGAATTATTTTGCATTATAAATAAACGGTTTGTTGAATTTTCTATGCCTGCCAACAAGTTTTTTTTTTGATAAGTTATTTTTAATATTTTTACAACAACACTGTTAGACTCTACGTCATGGCACGTGTAGGAGGATCCTACTTTTATAACATTACTTCTGTTGTCAATTATTCATATTTTTTCGATTATTTTGCAACTGTTACCTACACAAACAAGTTTATTCAATTGTTTAGCATACAAGATTTGGATTATAAAATGTTCATATCCTTAGTTAGCATATGAAAAGGGAATTGAGATTAAACAGAGAAATCCTTATATTATTCAAAGGGACCTCGGTGTCCGAGTGGTTAAGGTTAGTCTGCTATTGATCACGTGGTCTATTAAAACTGATGTTTCAGGTTCGAATCTCAGTGCGGGCATGGTGCGCTCGACTCCCATCTTAATTGACAGAGATTGCCAGTTTTCCT
Organism: Limnoperna fortunei; assembly: GCA_944474755.1. Classification (NCBI taxonomy): domain Eukaryota; kingdom Metazoa; phylum Mollusca; class Bivalvia; order Mytilida; family Modiolidae; genus Limnoperna; species Limnoperna fortunei. The sequence continues at coordinate 70,182,440 of OX104116.1, forward strand.
ACCGAAGGTCCGGGGTTTTCTCCGGATACTCCGGCTTCCTCCTCCAATAAAAACTAGACGCCATGATATAGCTGACAAATTGCGGGAAGTGGCGTTAAACACAATTCAAAACAAAATATATTATTCAAATACTTTTTCCATGTTTAGATATATATTAAATTTTTTTAAACGTTCAATTGTTTTTAGACTAAATAAATTCAATAATTAAATTATATATATATAAATTGAATTGATATAACTAAATTTAACACAACAAATTCTTAACTACGCTCAAGTTAATGCAAAATCTCAAGTCGAGTTTTATAAACATGAGGGTTTTTTTAAACCTTATTCTTAGGCATTTGTGTATGTTACTAAGCAACTGGAGCATGATATAGATTATATTTCAATTGGGCAAATTCATGTAAACAAACTAATTTCGGCTACAATATGTGTGTATGCTTGTATTTATTAAGTTGCAGCAGGTAAGGGTTTTATATTTAAATAAACACGAGAAATAAACATTGACATTGATTTGTTTCAAAACAAAACCTTGGCACTAAACCATTTATTGGGTTATCGGACGCGTAACTATTTATTCTGCACAAAGAAAATAAAAACTTTTACGTGAAATAACATCTGTTGGTAAAAATGTGTTATTTTAGTAAGATTTTTTCATCAGCTGGGTTAAGTCTAAATCAATTCTTGGAGGTTTAATCAATCTTGAAATAACAGTCATTAAATGTATACTGACGAGTTACATATTGGCATATTAACTAAATAATGCGTTTATTGTTTGGTCCACTTATCACAGTACTTTCGATTTTTTTTTATTTCACCATTACAACCAATAATATAATACGTAATTTTTTGAATTGTATAGGAAACCTACAAGTTTCTGTTCGACTGAAAGAATTTGATGAATCTATATCTCAATATGATTATGAGTGGGATGTGTTTTTAGTAATGTTGATCGACAACAATACAAAAAAAACTTGAAAGTCAATGTCCGCATTGTAATGTCATGAACTGGCATCTATTACTACTATATAGTAAGTTACCTTTGACACAAAACCGACAGCCATCACTATAAACAAATATTACCAAGGTTGTTCGAAATTAGAAGTTTGTTAAAGAATAAGAATGACATCTAAAATATTAGATAAAAGGCTTTCTTATAGAGATGTCAAGCTCTCGTTGTGCCCAATATTATATGTATATTTCATGTTCTGCCATGTTTTAACGTCTAATTAAATCTTGGCGAATTATTTTATTTTCTTAAGTTTTGAAAACTGAAAACACCTAAAAAAACATAACATTGGAAAATTTCATTTAGCATCCCCACCCTGATCTAAAAAATACTCTTAAATCTCATCAATAATATTCTCTACGACAATCATTAATGTAAGTTAAATTAGAAATATAACCATGTAATTACCTGGGGTGAATCGAGGATGCCATGTTGCAGTAGTTTATGTAAAGGTGGCAATCATTTGTTGATTAATTAATTGATAGGATATTGCTTCAAGTTCAGCAAGCAGTATTTCAGCTGTATTTAGAACGAGAACAAGTTATAAACAATAAATTAACGGAGAAATGTCAGATAATTTTAAATACCACTGTTAAAGAATGGGTAGGGGCGGACAATTTATCATTCTGCGGCTGCTACATCGCGTCAATCTTATCGACATCTATAATGGAGTCTTAAGCGCACAAGGATCGTGGCCTTCACCAAACACGTCACCTACTATAGTCAGTGGCCAGGGTCCTGTTTTATGACCTGACAGTCCCCAAACGACAGTGTCTCCTCCACTTATTGGCGCGCTTTGCAGCTCTGTGGGTCAAGCACTGGAAACCCAAGGAAATAATTTGGCAAGGGGTTTTTGACCGTTCTACCCTCCTGGAATGTAAGCAATCGCAATGTTTTGGTAGTTTTTAAAGTTTTCAAACTGTATTCATATTGTCGTAGAAATCTTCAAATTTCAACCATTGTTGTTACCGTTACCAATTCTGTTGCATGTTGAAATCACGTGATTTATGTTATTTCACGCATATGTTTCTTGAATTACTTGTGCAACCGATTACTTTAACGATTTTCTGTTTTTACATTTTTGACCGGGTTGCACGAAGTAACCGGATTATAGTATGGTGAAGTCGGGCGGGCGGATGGACTGATGGACTGATGGGCTGGCGGGCTTGGAAAATAGGGTACCTTTTTTATATAATCAACTCCTCCTACAGTTTTCAACCCAGATCTCTGAAACTGTACAGAAAGATTGCACATTTATTGAAGTTGTGTACCTGCTATTATGGAATTGTTTCATGATTTTTTTCCTAATTTTCCAGACATGGGAACTTAGTCATTTTTAAGGACATTTGCAGAAGACGGTACCTATTTTGTGTAGTCAACTTCTCCTACAATTCTCAACTCAGATCTTTGAATCTTCAAAGAAAGATTGCACATGTATTGAAGTGCACCTACTATTATGAAATTGTTCCAGGATTTTTTCATAATTTTCCATACTTGGAAACTTAGTCATATTTCAGGACATTTGCAGAAGACAGTACCTATTTTGTGTAATCAACCCCTCCTTAAGTTTTAACCCAGACCTCTGAAACTTCACAGAAAAATTGCACATGTATTGAAGTTGTGCACCTGCTATTATGGAATTATTCCAGATTTTTTTTGCAATTTTCCAGACATGGGAACGTACTTATTTTTCAGACATTTCAAACTCCTCCTACATTTTTTTACACATACCTAAAACTTTCTTCCAACAAATTGTAAACCATTCCCAATTTTTTAAAGCACATGGATTTGCAACCCGGCCATTTCAGACTTTTTAGATTTTATTATGCATTAAAACAAAATGGAGATCATTTATTCATGTTTTGACATTAATTGGAATTTTTCTATACTCACTCTGCTTTTCTACTGTTTGCTTGTTGGCCCATCCATTTTCCTCATGGGGCCTTGGTGGCCGGTGGTTAATATAGTTTGTTTTACTATTGATCACATGGTCTGTCAACACTGAGATTGCGGGTTCGATTCTCACTGCAGGCAGTGTGTACTCGACTCCAATCTTAATTGACAAGGATTGCCAGTTTTCCTTCCGAAAGTCGGAGGTTTTCTCTGGGTACTCCGGCTTCCTCCCCCAATAAAAACTCGACGCGACGATATAGCTGAAAAATTGCTGAAAGTGGCGTTAAACACCATTCAAACAAATAAACAAACATTTTCCTCATTGATTTATTCAGTCTCAATTTGTTCTCTATTGCTCTTTGGACGTTAACCAACCAAGGTCCTGAAAATAAACGCAATTTAAAGTTGCAGACGTCTATCCACTTCTTCTGTGAATCGGTAAAATGTCTTCTTGTCTCATTTGCATATTAACAAAAACATTACTTATTTGAATGAAATAATATTCTGAATAATAAAATATCATGTTGTGAATACATAAATCATATAAATAACTAAAGCAGTATCTTATTTATGACAAACATTCGTCAATAGTAATAAAGTTAAGAATTTGTTAAACATGTATAATCCTCGTATGCAAGCTTCCATCTGTCGCTGTTATAGTAAATTGATAAAAATGGACACATTGATCTAATTATTCTTTACCGCGTTTTAGTGTTTTAAGAAGTCTCTTGTGCAACTTGATGTTGAATTGTGAAAGTTTTATTACTCTGTGTATTGGGTAAGTCTCGTTTTATTACTCTTTTGTTGTTTCTATTCAGAAAAAAATATGTATTATTGATAAAAGCGGGTCTCAACTAATATACTTACATGTTTACTAGCAACTTTACACGACAAAACACTTAGGTGTAAGAAGGGTACAAAAGTATAACACTTTCTGGTTCTTGAGGCCGAGTTATTATTGTAAGCATAGTTCGTGCCAAGGAGATATTAGGGACACGTGTATTAAAAAATTCGAAATGCAGTTTATAAAGAATAACTATCAATTGCGGTAGCACAGTTTATTTATGTATAAGTTACGGATATTGGTAAATTCACCGTCATTGATGTACATTTTTTAAATTTGCAAGAGAATATCCTTCCGGTGTGTTAAGTACAAGAGCAAGTGAATCAATCCGTTATATCAAAGGAGAGAATGGATGATGTCTCAAACACCGTAACATTTTGCCTTAAAAAACGGAGTATTTTATATAGGAAATGAAAATTAAGTGGTCCAAAAATAGTTAGTCGGTCAAATGCTCATTAGAAGTTATATTGTTATGTTGTCATGTCATTCCGACGTTAAACAAAGCTTATTAATTAGGACCTATGATTCTTCAGCATTGTCATTCTTCAAACGTGACAAGAGATTTAAGGGATGTTAGCTATATGTGACTAGTATAACGTTCAACCGGCCAAAGCAAAAAATGATCATGTAGATGGGTTTGAACCATGAACTTAGAAACTTAGAAACTAGACACGCATTTTACCCCTTGCAACATCTTTGGTAGTACTGTACATGTCTTTTAAAGATCTATGTCAATTCTAATTAGCAAAATTAAAAATAACATAAATAAATAATGAAAGTAAGAACGAGAGTAGAAAAGCTTAAAATACAAATATCGCATACAAATCAGAATTGATCGATTAGTTGCTCCGTATTTCGAGCAGTATCAATGCGATACTCCGGACGAGAACAAGTCAAAAAGCAAACAATATGTGCTAATGGATACCATATGGGAAATTTTTACTGCGACAAGACAAGTATGGATAGGGAAAAATATTGTTTTGTTTTGTTTTTTTTTTTTTTTATTTTGGCTTTTTTTTTGTAACGGGTACAATTCTCCTATTCTTTTTCAAATCTACTAAAGAGTCTCAAAGATGCAAGAATTAAGCGTGGCACTTATGTATCCAAGCTGTCCAAGGAGCGTGGGACGTCCATAGCCAGGCTGTCCAAGGAGCATGGCACGTCTGTAGCCAGGCTGTCTAAGGAGCGTGGGACGTCCGTAGCAGGCTGTCGTATCATAGCATAAAACCCTTAATAGATACGATCTGTTATCTGACACCTATTACACGATTTGATTCTTGTTTTTGGACCAGTTAATGTTAACAGGAATCAAGTCGAGTGCTCAACTTTAATGCGGTATGAATACGCGCGTTAAGACGACAAGAGATAACTATATATGAAGTGTTGTGAAAGCTGAGACACATAAACCCCACAATGATTTGTTATCAATAAAACAGTTAAGATGATAATATATTTTGAACAACTTCTTTTTAACTATCTTTTTGTAAAATCTATATATATATGTTTAGCTATGTATACAGTAATAGCAGGTATATATTTTTATATTTCTAATATATCGGGATCTCGTTATTCATTCATAGTTATTCAATTTAAAGGCGTTTTCTTTATGCATATGTTCTAATCATTCAAGTCTGATAAGACATGTAAACAGTATTTCTTAAAGGTCTGCTGTGTAACGTTCTTTGAGAGGAAACATTTAAACAATCTTCACAGTACGTGCTAATCAGACAGCGCATGATTTAGCAGAGATTAATCTCTTTACCTGGAATACACGAAACTATTATTATAGTTTATTTCATGCCATTTTCTATGTCGTCCTTTTTTCATTTCGAGACTTCTATAATAGATCGATTGCCCGAGGTCCATTATAGGTCGAGGGATTATACTATGGCCGATATGGAAAATGCCACGTAACAATTTATTTACTCGTATCTAAATACGAAACAACTAAAATGCCTTGGACGAACAGACAAATAAAAACACATATCTTAATAAACGTAATTATAAAATAAAACTTTAACAATAACACATTGTAACAATATCGGAGGAAAATTCGTAAGTCTTAGTTATTATGTACGATTTGTAAACATCACTTGAGAACATTTTTGTCTGTACATGCCTACACATTGTAATTTTAATGAAATAGTATAAAAGTGGTCCAGTAAACTCGCAAACATTTACATATCAGAGATCTATGTACTTAAATTTTTTGCTTCGATCATTTCGACAACTGATGTTTCTTCTGGACTATATAATGTGTGAGTATTTGCTTGTTTTTATCATGGAAAATTGGTAGGTCTAAATTGAAGTCGATTTTTCTACAAAACAATTTAATGGCAATCGGTAATGTCGATGAACTGTTTTATGTCTGTATATTAAGATTTTTAGTGGTACATGTACAATAATGAGGGTATAGGCTTGAATGCAGTTTTGCATGCAAGGAAAAGAATAAACCTTAACAAATAGAGGACGATTCGCGTTAAGAACAGTTGTACTAAATCGTCAAATTGATCAAATTTAAATGGTAAATCTTAAAAGACATATACCGTCCAGTTGACGTTATTACCCCATTATCGTACTTAACAACTTACATATGAACGTCTTAGGTCTGCATGGTTTCATAAAACATCTTAAATTTGAGAATTTCATCAACTCAAACATTGGAAAATTTAAATATAAGAAAAATGTCAAGGATTTGAAGAAACCAATGTCGTATAAAATAATCCCTGTAAATCCATGCGTATTGTGACAAATTTCCGTAAAGCTTTTAAACACATATGCTGTCTCGTTCCGCTATTCTCGGTGCAACAGGAAAAGGTGGTTAAATGATTAAAATCATTTTATTTTGGGGGTAATGTTACAGACAGCGCTATTATAATGCATTCTTTCCTATCCTTTATACATTTGTTAGCCTCCAAAGGGTTCAAATGAATAAATTTCAAATTTTCTTTTATATATATATATATATATATATATATATATATATATATATATATATATATATATATATATATATATATATATATATATATATATATATATATATATATATATATATATATATATATATATAATCATACCAAACCATCCGTTTTACAGAACATACCTCCAAAGTCGTTTCCTGGCAATTAAGTATGAAAATGGTATCTTTTATGACCTACGACAGTCAGATGGAGTTGATTTCTTCGCAGCTTTTAACTTTTATTTTAACTTACAGTTCACCGTAATTTCTCAAACGACTAATATTAAACACATTACATAAACTAAAATACTCATAAAAACTCAAAACGCCAGACATCGTTCCGTAGTGGGTACCATGTTTGAAGAGTGCCACGCGTCTTGCATGTTAAAACTCATATTCTATATCTCGGAAAGAGTCATTCGTCGTAGCAGCTACATAGACAAACTTTTCTGCTCCTATATAATGCACCATTCTTTTCCTGTGGCGGCTAGTTTTAAGATGGGAAATACATAGTTGGGAACCGTACGGAAGCTTATTCGTGCCACTTTTGTTATTGTGTTTTACAGACGCCAATCTGCCTATATATGGAAAGTCGTATTGACTTGCTTTTAATCACAAAGTTTTGCTTTTAAGCGCAATATTTATTGTGTTTATTTGCAATTTTTTGTGTTTAAATGCAATACCAAGATTTTTCGTTCAACAAAATGGCCTAAAGAAGCTTCCGTACAATTTAAACACATTTCGGTTACATTTTTCTTTTATCATTCTTATAATTATTTAATACAAAGAGAAGATATTTGATACAAATACAACAAAACATGTTTCCCTTTTAACACAAATATATTTTCTATGTACTTGTTTTACCTTGGTGTTCAATTGCGTGGGGTTGTTATTGTTAATTTTAGATATTAAGTCAGGATTACCTGTGCGGAAAAATACATACATTTGTGTTACTGTTTGTGAATTCCTGACATTTACATATATTTAGATGTAGAACTGAATGTTGATTAGTCGGTCTACTCATCATCATTAATTTTCAATACCTGATTCATTAGCGTTTTCTTTATGATATCAAACTGTGTTATATATCATATGATTGTGCGGCATCTTAATTAATATCCACGTGATATTCTGTCATGAATAAATAGCTTGGATAATCACTCCTAACAAGTACAATGTGTTTCTTCAATAATATTTCCTTATAAATTTTAAAAGCTGTAGTGCACTTATATTTTAACCCTTTTTCTGACGTTAAAAAACTGTTTGTTTTGTTTATATTTAAATCTACATGCATGCGAATTTAGAATATAGATGTGATTTGCATGTCAACAAAGAAAATGTGCATGTATAATACCAGGCTTGTCATTTTAACGAAAGTATGTTAATCAGAGAAATTGATCTGTCTGGCTAAAGAAAAGAAAAACATACTTATAAATTGAAGTAAAAGAGAAATCTTATAGAAATCAGTGACACGATTCGACGTGTAGCTGGAATTTTATTGTTAACTGAAAAGAAATCGATCCTTATGTTTTAAAATAATAGCATACAGCGTTGACAGACAGCGTTTTAAGAATTTATTTCTACATTATCTAATTTACAGTAATGACTGTTTTGAATTATTCTTGTATAGATATTTCTGTATTAGTTTTACTTTGACTCTCTTATCTATCTGAGAAACTGTCAGAAAGGAATAAATTCAGAGTATTTTCTTAGTCGATCTACGACATCACTTCAACTTAATTAGGTGTCTTCACATATGACTAAACGAAAAAAATGAGTGTCCTTCATAAGCAGGAATTAAAAAACTCCGCACCACCTAGTGTCATTCTTGTTTTTTTATAGGAGTTCCTTGTTTTCTTATTTTTAGTTTCGTTTGTGCTTTTTGTATGAGTTCTTGCCTATGACCGAGGGGATTTGCTTGCTATTTGTCGTAAACTTCAAACTTTACTCTATGTTTTGTTGAAATGAAATAGGCAGCTTACATCTATACATTAAAACAGGATAGTAGTGGTTGCTTCGTTATTTATTTGGGTACAATTTAATTTTAAAAAGCAATATATTGTTACAGACGGCGAGTAAGTCGTGGTTGACTCCGACATTTTCTGTACTGTTATTTTGCTGTAACTGAATATTATTGACGATGTGCGCCTGCGAATATATATATATTGGTATAAAGGGTTCTGATCCATTGATTGATTGGGTGATTCCTGATCAAAGACTAATGTTAATGTGCAACTCATTCTAAATTACAATAATATCGACTGTGAGCCTGAGTTCTGAGTCGGAATCCGTGGGTCGTGAGTCTGAGTTATAGTGGGCAAGTCCTGGTCCTAAGAGATTCGGCAGTTAATACGCCGTGTAGAGAAACATAATTTATTATATACAATAACTATAATGGTTAAGTGTCATATAAACAAATAACTTTAACGATGCTGGCCTTCCATACCCTTCTCTGAGCCGGGCATAAAAATCCTCCCCGGACCTTGTTTATATTTATATAGTAATCATATACATTATATTGGTTTGAAATGTAATGTTAAGAAAATATTCCGTGAGATGTTGACATGGTGGGATAACGTATCTTTGGTATAATGTAAGTTGACTTTAATATTATAAAATGCAAATGTTTTACTCTGAGCCAATATGGCGTCTTTCCTCTGAGCCAAGGTGACCGAGTCTGAGCCAAATCCTGAACTAAGTTTCATTTTGGTATATAATGCGTTAGAACCTTGGCTCACTGGCAACAGGAATGGTAATTATATTATCATAATCCATTTTAGATATTATATGTATCTATAGATATGGCTTTAGCCTCTAGATGTAATTTGACCGTGATGTGTTCTTCTCAACAGTCAGATGTGGCACCATTGCGATTCTCGCTCGCTTTTATACTCTCCTGAAAACTCATGCGCGGCTCAGAGATTTAGAAAAGGCAAAATTACATATAATTAGCATCAATAATTACTGGCTCACGCCATATATCTAGTATGCATTCATAATGATACACACAACTAAAAAATCATAAGGTTCAAGTACATTTACAATTGGCATAGAACGTCTAAAATAATTGAAAACCGCATCATTGGTTTCATAGCAACGAGATCATCATGGCGGATGAAATAGTTTCTGACGCTTTGCCTTACTCATTATATTGTTAGGGACATATAATATTAAGATTACAAAAAGCAATGAATAAGTAGAAGGCCAGAGATAAAATTATGTAACATTTTTAGTATAATTTCCCTTAAATTGTGAAATACTGACCGAAGTACTAAAAACCGGAAGCGATCGTACGAAACCACGATGACTTCTGTAAAAACCACACAAGCACCTGACGCTATGGAATTTATGAATTTACTGTTTCAAGAAAGCATAACATGACCCAAAACAGAAATAAAAAGGTTAGCTACATGTGTGCCCTCAGACCCCTTTTCCCATGAATGTACGAATAGCTGCCAAACTTACGAAAATCATGATTTAATGTCTGTGTATTTACCGCGACTGTAACTTTGGTTTCGTGCTAGTTATCAATATTATTACTACATATGTATAGTTGTACTATCATATTCACAGGTTATAGATTTTTACCAATAAAATAATTATTAAAAAAAATGTGTTGGAGTTTGTTTTATAGATGCCAAAATCATAGTTTGTAAAAAAAATATTCAGAATTTCTAGATAGACCATAATTCGATCAACTGTATATAACAATATCTATGTATATGATATTGTATTGTTCTAGAAACATAACAGGGACAAAAAACTCATCTAAAATTAGAATTAAACCTTTGTTGAATATGTTCCAATTGCTGGAATGTTATGTGGCTGTAATTTCTCAAGATGAATATTAAGAATAAACTACCAAAAAAACCACACAACTGTAACGCTCTGTTAATGAAGGCACGTTTTTAGCTGGTTGGTCATGATCGGTGATGATAGTTGGATTGTTGCACCATTTCACGTTATAACGACGGCACTGATCAACTTCAGATCTATCCCTATGCGGCTTTTCATGAGTTCTAACTGCCAGTCAAATAGTTATGTTCGGTAAATATATCTACATCATATAGCAAATACAACATGTTTGTCGAGTGATTACGATAGTCGATAGTTAGTCATCGTTTATTGATCACTGGCGTGTCAACACTCTGGTTGCGAATTCGAGCTTGCCTCTAACCTTAATTGATTGCCAGCTTTTCCGTCAAAGGTTGGGAGTTTGCCCGATGGTATTTTGGTTTCTCGTCGTAACAAAAAAATGGACGCATGATCTGCTTGAACAATTGCTAACACGGCGTTAATAGAACAACACTAAAAGCCTTACAGTTGTTTATGAAAAACATCATTTATTATTTGATATTTAACGCCAATTCAAAATATTTAAGCTTTCTTTAGTAAATTCAATAGGTACATGAAAAGGAATGTAAAGGACAAGATGTAAGTTTAAGGTGAACATTCAGCTTTACTTTTGATAAGCTTAGGACAAGATATAAGTTTAAGGTTAACATTCGGCTTTAATTTTGATAAGCTTAGGACAAGATATAAGTTTAAGGTTAACATTCGTTTTTTTTTGATACGCTTTGCTTTTAAGAAGCGTGTTTACTGAAATTTTGGAATGATAAACTTGTCCACAAAAATAACGGTTTTATTAGTTACTGCGCGTTGAGTCTAAAGCCCCGTTTACACGATCAAAGTTTTCCATCCAAAACTTTGTCAAAGTTGCCTGTTTACACAAAGTTTTTGATGGTTTTCTACTATTAATAGAAATAAATAACTGGCGGGAATCTTTATAAACAACATGGATATTGAGTAATAGTGTACGTGTGCATTTTATGTGCAGTAATTTTGCGATGTAGGATATGTAGAAATAGGATTAGGCCAAGGAGAATGTTGTGTAGGGCGTGGTTGCAAAATCGAAGAACTAAGTAGAGTTTTGATTTAACATTCCAAATAACTTCTCTCTCTTACACTAAATCAATAAAATCTTCTAATAATTCATGAATCCATTTAAATTTTTTTTGCTTTCTTTTTGTCATTTTTCCATGTGCTTTTGTTTGCAAAATATTCTGATGAGTTTCAGAACATGTTCTGATTGGTCAATTCCCATCAAAGCTCACCAAAGTTTTTATAACAATAGGGTGAGGTTCTATTCTGTCAAAGTCCTTCAAAGTTTTTGATGCAGGTTTACACGGTCAAAGATATTTGTCAAAGAAAACTGTGGCAAAGTTTTTGATGGAAAACATTGATCGTGTAAACGGGGCTTTAAGCCTGATATAATAGATGTTCACTGTTGACACGTCACATTTTACTTTTAATTGCAGATATGAACATAAACAAGGGAATTGTTCATATTGAAAAGAGATCTTGCCAAAACTTGATCTCTTACAGACAGTCTGCTTTGCTTTCCTTTAGTTAATTGTTGTAACAACAAGTAAATAATGTTTATAATGTAATGCTAGTTAAACAAAAAATCCAATTAATATATGTTATAATGCCTTAGATGTTTGACATACGGTTGTATAATTAAATTATCTTATTTAAAAAAATTAAAAAACCTAATATAAGGAACACGAAACCCACGTTGTTTATATTATTTACATATAAACCCACGAATTTAATGTCCCCGCGAAATTATCATATTTCCTCATCCGCAAAAATCTAATGTGTAAAAATGAATTTATAGTTTGTATTAGAAAAGAACTATTAAATTTCTCACATCACAGTTTTGGTCTTGTGAAAGTGTATTGAATGTAAAAGATGGCGTCGTTCTTTTGTTACTTCCATTGATCAAGGTTGACTTGTAGTCAAATTTAATAAGAAAAGCAAACAGAATACACATTCAAGATGGTTGTCTATGTGTTGTTTTTATCTCGCATTCTATAAGGCTAAAATACAAACCAGCAACATCATATAAACACGATCTAGTAATGGTTCAAAGAGAGGAAATGTATGGGACGCAAATTAAAAACATAAAGCACTATTTCGTTGACATTTAATGGCCTCTACGATGTCTAGATCTTGCAAATTATACCTATGAACAGTTTACTCGATAATAATTAATTGCTGTTTCCTGCAGAGTGTTTGTTGTAATTACTTACAACTGCATTGTTTATAAAACATCTGTTCGTGGATATCTCACTGCCTCTGGTGTTTAACAAATATTTACTTCTATATCTTGACATGTATCAGTCTTCCATCTTACATTTCAAACACTAGTACTGGCACGGTTCCCGTGACTAGAGCTGTCCAGAATGTTGACGGTTAGCCACACTTACTATAGGGAGATGGCCTGAGAAAGTGTCACCTCCTTACATGTTAATGGCCGTTCTTGCACTTTAATGCACAATGGCCTTATAATATTTCAACGGATTTATTGTGTGTTAACTTCCTTTTAATCTTATTAGTTGAACTACTTTTTCAACGTTAAGCAATTATTGAATTTATTACCTGATCAATCAATCAATCAATTTTTTCCTGATAATTTTGCTTCTTTTTGTCACAGATGCTATGTCGAGGCAGATTCTGGTATTTTCATACATTAGCATATAAATTCAAGGTAAATTATAATAATGATTCAGAAATATATGTACTATGATGAGTGATTCTAGGAGGGTTTCCAGAGCTGGACCCACATAGCAGCCCATATCCTCGTGAAAAGATCGTAATACCCATTTTAAAAAATACAATTTCAATTCATGACACCCTACGAAAGCTATTTATGGACAAAATAAGTTCTCTCATTTTGGGATGACTAACTGCAGTGACGGTCATCAGCTTTACTCCAGTGACATGTATCGTGTGTACGACTTAAAATCTTTTTGTCTATTTTGTGTGCAGGACCTAAAATTTGGTCTGCGCCACATACCAATTAGTATTTCATGCGCACGACTAAATATTTCGCGCGCACCACTAAGTATTTCGTGCTCATCACTTAGTGTTTCGCGCGAACCATTTAATATTTCGTGCACACGACTTTCTTGTTCAAGGGCAATACTTTTTCGTTCGTACGATTAAAATATTACGTGCGCGCAACTTGCTTTTAGTTTATATTTAACATGTCCCCAAAGTCTAGAATAGTGAGTTTCCCTGAGTTGAAAAACGCGTTAGACGAAAAAGTATTTCCAAGTGTTTCTTGTAGTGAAAAAATCAAATAAATCTTCTTGTCTACACACTAGCTGTAGTGAATATTCGTTCTTTTCTAATTCTTTACAAAAACTTTACAAACAATTCTATTTGTTCTGCATGTTTAAATGTCTGCTGTGTGATCTAGTTTTAATGTGACAGCACACTGTAGTCACTATCTTCAAACCCTCTCAAAACATTATTCTGCTCTATGTTCTTGTCCTACCTTCATCATGGTGTAAGCTAAGAATAGAAAGATGTAATGTCAATGTTTTTTTCATTGGAGCGCCTGAGCACGTTGACAATGACGCAACGGAAACAGTCTCAATATATATGCAAAAATTAAATTTAACATGTTGGTTATTTAAATTATTAACATTAGTTTTTAGAACAATACAGACGCATTATATTTCTAATAAACTAGAGTGCATAATTACATGTACATGTAAGTTATAAATGTCATCAACAGAGTAACTTTAGGCTCTTTTATTCGAGGCATTAGCAGGCATGTATAATAATGATTCTTGTTGTTATCTTATGTTCTTTGTATGTTATCTTATGTTCTTTGTATGTTATCTTATGTTCTTTGTATATTGCTGCCGTACTGATTACTATTTTTTTTAAATTATATTACAAATATCGTTTATTATATTAAACAATATATATTTTTATGATGTTGACTTCAAATTACAGATAACAAAATATAACTTTTGAAATATTTTACACTTGAGGCATAGTGTTTTGCTGTTAATATGAACCATGAATGTTTATGAAGGACAAATAAGATAAGTATTTGTTATTTGTGTTATTTCTTCCTCTAAAGTTAAAGATAATTATACTTTGTTAAATTTTGCGTTTTGACGCCCAAATATTTGTTCGCCATGCCAAATCATCAATACCCCAATGTTAAAACAGATTTAAATGAACACGATATTTAAATATAGTATAAATATCTAATCTTTGAATTGGATTTCAAAATCATGACATAAAATTGGTAATGTAGTCATTAAACCCCATATTTTAACTGATGTGGTTACATAACAACTTGGTGTTTACTTTAATGTCTCATGTTATTGAGAAAGGGTTATTATCTTGGTCTGATTTTAGTGGGTTTATTCTGCAACAGGTTTTTTGCATGTCTCCATAAATCTTCTATTTCCGGTTTCTCGGTAAACTTTGTTCGTGTCAACAATTGTATCCGGAATTAAAAATGTATCGACGATTTCTGTGCAAGAGATAACTATTAACGCAACTACCATATGTTCCAAAGCTATTCTTAGTGTTTCTGTCAAACAATGCAAAGTTAACATGTAATCAGGAAACAAACTGAATTGAAACCGCATTTCTTTGAAATTCTAAAAACCATTTTGTTGGCAAGTAATCTTTCGTCCATCTTATTAATGCTTTATTGTTTTGTCCTGGTTTTTACATAACTAAAAGGTTCTCGGTGGGAGAATAATTGAAGAAGTCAGTCATTTGATGTTGTTGATCATGTGCCTGTCAACACTAAGGTTGTGTGTTTGAGTCTCACTGTGGGCATGCTGTACAAGACTCCCAAGTAATTGACCAAAATGGCCGGGTACTTCAGTTTCCTTAAAATGATGAAAGTGACGTTAAACACCATAT